>VXBH01007063.1:296761-323338 GCA_013400035.1 Rynchops niger | reverse complement strand
CCCTACGTTCCTACGGCTGGGAAATTCTTCTTTTCTTTTTTTTTTTTTTTTTTTCTTTTCCCCGCTGACCTTTTCCCTCCCTCTTGAAAACCAAGTTTGCCGTGCAATAGCATGCAAGCTTATATTTAAAAAAATCCCAAACCCACGAACATTTAATCTTCTTTCCTTTTCAACCCAAGTAATCACCGGCCATTAAGCCTGGTCTACAAAAGCAGGTGGGGGAACTTGCTAATAATGAGTGTAACAACCTGATAAATTGTGCACTACTTTAATCTCCAGTAGTGTGAGAGTATTGTTTTTTTTCAGAGTACCTTTTGAATCTTGTTTCGTATTAATAATGATCTGTGTATACTGGTATCATTTCACTGAAACATGGAATTTGGCAACCGTGTCGTTTGTGCTTAAAAGAAACCAAAGAGATGGAGTAAGACTCTTGCACGTGAATATAGAAGTATGTGAATGGAGCCACCTAGAGATACTTGCTGCAGAATTATCAGGCCTCCCTTGCCTTACAGACCAGATATCCCGCATTTCCAGATATTGGAAATACATTTCCTCACATCTCCTTCACGACTTGCTGCAGCCCTTCTAACATCTCGGCACAAATCTTTTCTAAAGACGACTTGATGAATGTTATCAGTATGCTAAGGATTTACTTATACAGGTCTATGTAGATAAGCTCAGTAAATATTTTGCTTAAGGTTATGCTCAGTCTGATTTATCAGAGTTCAGCTTTAGCTGTAGAGCCTGTTTAAGATGGTCTGTGATTTTTGAAGCATCAGAAAATGAGGTAATGGCACTCTTCTCAGCCCTTGAGTATTGAAAGTATATGGAAGTATCTGCTTGGTCCAGTAAAGAAGCTGTGGAGCACTCTTGCTTGCATTTGACCTCCAAACGAAGGCCCGGCTGCCAGTGTTTTCAGAATGTGAGCTGTGCGTGTGGTTGTTGTAGCTCATTTGTCCAAAGACAGGGTAAGAGGCAGGTTGGTTTTTTTTCACTGAAACCCCTTGACTTGTGGAGGACTCTGGAGCACGTAATAGCTGTCAGTGTTTTGAGGATTTAAAAACTGCTCTGTTGAATTGCATATCTGTTCCTCATGCTTTTTTCCTTTCTTTCACGAAAATAACACCCACGCTGAGAGTTAGAAAAACTGAAAGAGGCGTTGCACCATTTATAGAAGTTGTTCAGTGAAGTTTCTCTGAGCTTTGCAGCTCCAGATTTTATGGGATTAGGGCCTGAAACAGAATGCTGTAATACTCAGAAGCTGTGGTACAGGACTGGTTAAGCTGAATTAATTGAGTAGCATCTTTTCCATTAAAAAAAAAAAAAAAAAAAGAGAAGTATGTATAGTATATGGTGGTTTCTCTCCATTTCGGCTCAAATTTTATGGAAAGGGAGAGAATGTGGGCTTCATTAGCAGTGAGCAGTTTACCCATAAAGTCAAGTATGTAGGTAATTGCAGAGGACTTTACTGTGCTGCTGATTGTGTTCACAAGCACTTATTTCAGGAGATACTGGCATCTGTAAAATGTGCTCTTTTTAGTATCTGCTGACATTACACCCCAGTTGTCTTTCCAGGAACTTGCTGATATTAGGACACTGTAACTACAACTCTTTAGGCTGCTATCTAAGGCTTCACTTAGAAGTAATTGAAAGGTTTTATTAAAGACTACAGGGTCTATTGTTTGGGTGGAGGAATGACAGAGAAGACATGACTGAGCGAAAACTTCAGCTATACATGTAGTACATGTAGAAAAAAATGTTTCAGGGTTTTTTGTTGACTTATTGGGGTTTTTTGGTTTGTTTGGTTTGGTGGGTGACATGTTGTTTTTGTTTGGCTGTTGTGTGGTGTTCTTTTTTTTTTTTTTTTTTTTTTCCTTTAAATATTCAAGTAAAGCTAAACCCCTGAGACATTTGTCCAGGGTAAATGTATCAGGTTTTGCCACAGTGGGTTCTCATATGTGGGGGCTGGTGGTGGTGTTGGAAGAATAAATCCTACATCGGTAACTTGATAACTATCTTTAGGATTAATGTTAGCATTTATGTGGTAGTATGTGCATTGGAAACTGAATATTTGGTAAGCTCTTGTCTGCTCTTGGTGGTAACAGAAGTAGAGATCTACCCCGATCTCAGAGTCCTTCCTTAGCTTGTCCTTCTCTAGGCTGTACAGCCGTATTGTGACCAGAGTCACTTTTCTTGTTTATCTGCATTTCCACACCCACTTCTTTCTGGGGCGTTTGCACTTTATTCTTTTTACTGCATGTCCTCTGCCCTTGGACTAGCCCATCTGCTGGCCTGCCCTCCTAAGATGCTGCGTAATCATTCCACTTGTACGTGTTCTCCAGATTTCCTGAACTTGCTTCCAACCCAGCTGTTCCCACACAAATGTAAACATAAAATTACTCTGCGTGCTGTAGATACCCCTGGATAATGGTTTCTGTACTTGGCTTCTCGCTTGAAATTTCAAGGATTGCTTAATGATGCTGGCTTTTCCGTTCACTCTTAAGGCAAGAATCGTGTACTTTGAAAGTATTCTTTCTAAATAGAATAATGCACTGGATGGCTTTTTAAGTCCATGAGCTCCTCGGGGCCCTGTGTTGAATGTGAGATGCTATTAAGGTTGGATCCATTGTATAGGAGCGAGTGGCAGTTGACTAGTTCTGTTGCTGTGGGGTGATTTACCATGGGAAGGGGGAGCATAAATGGTGTCGTTACTTCCTCTTGACCTGACACCACATGTCTGCACATCTCAAATCTAGTTATAAGAAAGGATGCAAAGAGATAAATACTTGTGGTCAAAACCATCCCTTCCTCCCTCTTACATAGGTATCAGTGTATTTCTTTTTGCCATTGAGAACCTGTTTAGTATCTTCTGTGTTGTATCTTCACTTGCCTTGTGTCTTCACAATTTGTTTAGATTTTGTAACTCAGCTGTAGGTAGATAGAAGGTCACCTGCTCTCTGCTGTCAAAATAATCTTGTCTCTGTTTTTCTGGAGGACTTCATGACTTTAACGAAAGAAAAACTGGTTATGGATGATGCTGTGTTCTTACATAAGGAAAGCAGGGAAAGAGCATTGACATTTACGCAGAGGTGATGATGCCTGCTAGGTAATACGTAAACGCAGCAGTCTATAGATGGCTCTCAGATGAGGCCAAAAAGCCAAATATTTTTGACTTTAAGACATAATTGCTGGCATTTCTAAAAACTGAGTCAATATTCAGTGTATATTATGAAAGCTTAAAGGGTGGATATGAAAGATGGCTATTCAGTGGGACTGTCCAGAGTAGTAAGAATTAATGTCCCTTTTCTTAATGCTGCTGAAAACAGTATTTAGTGGTAAGTTGGGGGAGGGTAGGAGGGGAATGAACACATGTAGGGTGTTCTTGGGTTTGTTTAATCTTTAAGTGGGATAAAAAAAGAGGGAACAAATGGTAAGGTTCGTCTACTATGGAAGTCCTCATCCTACAAAGCAGATGTAGGATGCCTTACATTATCTGTGATGTGAAGCCACAGCAGTCAGTGCGTTGTCTGTCATAAGTACTCCTTTCTAAAAATCTTCGTGCTCTGATACATTTCTGTGCTGCTATGAACGTCATTACAAAGACCTGTGTGATGTATCAGAAAGTAGGTGATATTTAATGATTAAGATAATGAACAAGTAAAATATAACTTTTCAAATCTATGACTTGTTTTCAGATGGATGGCTTTTGCATTACTCCTTTGCCTTCCATTTGGTGTATCTGTTTTAATAATTGTTTCGGCTGCTATGGAAACACTTCAGGATAGAGATAGTAAATGTTTTTCAATACCCGTTTCTAATCTGAGATCTTCTCTGTGTTGTATCCTTTTCTTGCTGGAGTAACACGAACATAGCAAAATTTGCTATCTGGCCTTTATGCTTACATCAAACGTGAATGTTAAATTAGCTCTTGAGTAGTCATCTCTATCCTATAATTATTGGTTAGTATATTTGACTTGATAAAGTTATAAATATCGGAAGAGAGGTACAACTCATTTTTTCTTTCTTTCACATCATACGTGATTTCCTAATGACTTTTCAGGAATACTGACTCTAGAGAAATGCACTAATGTGTGTATGTGTAGACACTTGGATTCAAGTCATTCTGTGAAGCCTTGTAACTGAGGAGTTACCCCCCCACCCAAATGGATATATTACCTCAGATGGGGAACAGGATTTTTTAGTAATTTGTTAAAGCTTTTATCACTTCTGAGATTCATAATATGCTTTCTTTATGCAGAAATTACCTTTCAACAACATAAAATTAGATTACTTGCTGGAAACCGTTAAAAGCATATTTGCAGCGCTGGAAAGGCCTCTCATGTTTATGAACTCCTATGGGCACCTGTAATCCCCTTCATAAACTGATGAAGCTCCATTTTTAGAAAAGGTTGGCTATTTTTCTTCTGCAGCTCATGTTGAAACGCCTCTTTGTTACCTTACAGCTCTGATCAAGTAACTGTAGCCGGAGCTCGATGTACTGTCTTCTGGCAGTAGCCTTTAATTATGTTATGCATGTACCATATACTGTGATGCATTGCTGTGTATAGTGAAGTTCCACGAAAAGCATTCATAGTAGAATCACGTACTGAAAGCCAGGGACATACGCAGGCCCAGAGAAATAGGAATGAGATGGGGTATGCACATGTGGCTGAAGCTGGGCTTCAGAAATGCATGGGTTTAGGCTCTTGAGAGAGAACAGGGCATTTTAGGCCCTTGACACGCTTACCAAACTTCTCCAATAAATAAATCCACAGCATATAAAGGACACTTCAACAGAACGTAGTAAAAAAGGGAGACAATGACCAACATTTTGTTTTGGCATATGTTAGATAAATTCTGCTTGTGAGTTCCATTAGTTGTTTATGGAAACCAATACCATTTTTCAATGCATTACAGATAGGCAGGGTAACAGGATCACTGCAGCAAAGAGCTGACAACCAGTAAGGGGGAGAAAGCCGATGATGAGAGTAGTATACCGCAAAGACAAAAGTATGAGCACCTGGTACTAATTCTCTGGTGGAGAGCTTATGTGTTTGAAGAGATGGGGAGAAGATAAGGTTGTTGTATGCATTCTTTCGGAAGCCTTTTTACAATGGACTAGAACACAGCTATGCTTAGGAAAGTAACCATGGGAAATGTCAATGTGGCTGGTCCTCTTGTTTGTTAGTGCAAAAATGCATTTCAGTAGCAGCTGTTTGCACTGGACTTAACTATGCAATCATCAATACTGGAGAAACTCTGAAGACCACCATGGATTTGAATGGAGATGGTCAATAAGAAGAAAAGTTTCGGAAGAGTTAGAAAATATGTATTGGGTTTTTTTAAACACTGTACATCTAGTATGTCTGCACGTGTGGGTTTTTTTTGTTGTTGTTGTTGGTTTTTTTCCCCAGTGACTGTGTTCCAGACTAGACTGCTGGGTAGCAAACCTTGTAGCTTCAGGCTCTTGGTAGTGGTCCTGATAAGGAAAAAGGATGTCTGGTCATGTAGAAAGTAAGAGTAAAGAGACTTTGGAAGTGCAGCCCGTATAGAAAAGCAAGCAGAGGACTAGTTTTGTTTGGATTGCAGAAAACTATACAGGAAGAGACAGGCTGAAAGGGTGAAGAAACTAGAAATGGTATATAAAGTATGGGATGTATTATCTATGCAGTTCTTTTCTGAAACAGAGGGGACAGGTATCTCTGTCCCTGCTTCTCTGTGTGTGCTTTTCTTCCTTGTGTACTTGTGCTTCTACTTGTAGCCCGTTGGTAAATATCCCTTTTTCCTGTAACTTCCTCTGACAGGCTGGCTTCTTTTAGTGTTTCTCCTTCTCTGAGGACAAGTCTGTTTTCCGATTTAAGCCTTCTGTTCCCAACCTTTTCCACTCACCCTTCTCCTTTGCACTCTCCTCCCTGAGCAACCCTTTATACTTTTTCTATGTGGCTATCGTCGGTATTACTTGCATAGTACCTATTGAATTTTCTTTTTAATAAGGGCAGATTTCTCTTAGTTGTGTGTGTTGTGGTTTGTTTCTTTTTTTTTTCCCCACTCTGTTTTCCCGATCTGTCAAAGCAGTTTTCTGTGCATCCCATGAGCAGCTGCACAAGCTGCAAAATAGTTCACCATGGAGGATTTCTTCTGGGAAGCACTTCAAAGAGCACTAGGGGTCTGCTTCCTTCTGGTTGGGGCCTCGACCATAGTTTTCTGTCCCATTCCCTCCTACCAGTTTAAGATAATTTCTGTGGTTCTCTGCAGTTGTCAAAAATTTAAAACTTTCCTCAGTCCTGTTCTTTCCCCTTGAAAATCCAGTTTCCCGGCTGTGGCCAGGGGTCTGGACCGCGGAAGGTCTGTGGCTGGCTCAGCAGCTCGTTCAGCCAGCTTGACTAGGAAAGCTGTCTGCCTGTCAGGGGCAGGTGACCGCTTGTCCTGGGCATTCCCGTTTGTAGAGCAGACATTAAGGGAGGCATTGGTGGCGAATGGTGAAATAGTTAATTCAAAGGTTAAACCTCCTCACTTTAAAAATTCATGGTTTCGTATGAGAACTATAAAAACGGACTTGAAAGCTTAAATGGTGTGAGAAGAAGGTTGAGAGAAGGGAGAACATATACGTCATTGAATTGGTAGACCCTTTACAAAGTAGAATACAAGGGTAAGTACAAGTAACATTTTATTTTTTGCTAGAATGATGAAGTTGACCGCTGTTAACTGTATGTACAGTATTGCTGAGTTAGTATTTTAAATTACTTGAGAAATACATTGGGCTTTTTAGTATTTGTTTTCCAATGCAGACTGTGGTAAATGTTCTTTTTTTTCTTTCTGCATTAGAAAGAAAAGGGTTGGAGGGTAATGAAGTGTTTAGACTGACCATCTGCTCTTCATTTGACTTGCTATTTCCATTTATTTCTGTGAATCAATTTAAATATGCCCTGGACCATTAGCTATATTGTGATGAGGTTATTTTAAAATACTTGTTGAAGTTCCAGACTCAAACTCCAACTATGAAGCATGAAAAATATTAAGAGTTAATTTCTATTGGTTTTGATCTGCACAGATTCAGAATATTTCCCTTCCTTGTTGTTATAGAACCAGATAGTTTATCCAAACAAATACCAAATGTCCTCTGTCCTTTTTTTTTTTTTTAGTATACTGACAAACACATTGAATAGAGACGTTACTGTATTTCATGATTTTAATACATGTGGTACAGTTTGTGTGATAAATAGAAACTGGAAATTCTAACGGAGGATCCAATTTAATGTTTGTGAAATACAACAAACTCTACACAAATAAGTGCAGAGTCTAGGTCCTTTCTCTTGAAGAACCTGGACTCATATGAACATACCAGTATCAAATATACGGTTAGAAAAGCAGTGTTATAAGTTATGGATTGTGATCTGTAATTAAATTATGATAGACTGCAACGTTATTTCAAAGGATAACTTATCCAAGGGTGACTTCTTTTGTGGTTGTTTGAAAATAATGCTTTTCACAGTAGTTTTTTGTGGTACTAGCAATTGATTGTATGCATTATTTTCATTGGTGTTTTACATATATAAATAAATGTAGACTTGAGAGTAATTTTGTAGCTTATCAGTCTCGGCTGGGAAAACACCTGTTTCTGCCTGAATTGAGACTAAACAAGGAAACCACTTCCCATTTTTAAGTTTAAAGTTTCTTACTGTGTACGTTTCACTATGTGAGGTATTGTAGGTTATGCATCAGCCGATAGGCAATTTCAGTTGGCCATGTGAAGCTTTAACACAATCCTGGTCTGTGAACAAATTATCATTTTAATATTGATGGAAAAAGTATGCACGCTAACTGCATCACATCTTTTTGGTTGGTGTTACATCTGAAGGAAATTACTTAATGACCAAACTGCTTTAAATGTGCAAGTGAATGTTTTCCACGTTTTATGAGAAAAGGAGCAGTTCTATTAAGTTTTTCCTGCTTCCTTGTTCTCATCCAGAATTGGTCAAGGCTGTTTTCTGTCATTTAAATAAATCTTTTTCATTCCTTGTTAGTGGTTCCCAGAGCTGTGGTATGGTATGATTTTAAATTGAGGGCATGCATTTGTGTTAAAAGACCAAACCCAAGAACTTCCATTTTTGTAAGCAGATCTGAAAATGCCACTACTCTGTACAATCGTTGTGTTGCAACAAAGATCACTATTCAGTAGAGATGCAAATCCTCAGTATGTTAGTTTTATATTCAGGCTACTTACTGAGTAGAAATTCTTCCTGAATAATGAACCTTCCATGAGTGCTTTGCTTTGAGAGATGATGAATGATGAGTCTGTTATCTCTTTGAATTAAGCAAATAAGTGAAGAGTGCTGGTATTCTGCAGAATAGGGTGTATCACTAGGGTAGGCAGCACCCTGGAATTGTAAAGTCCAGTCGGCAATATCTACTTATCTTCACTCATGTTGCAATCTTTGGGTGACAATATGTATCTGTGTGAATTCCAACGTCCTTCTGTAGCTCTGTGGAGGGAAGAGCTGGTTTAATAGAGCAGCGATAAACCTGTATGTTGTACAAAAGACTTCATTTCTTTTCCTTCCTCTTCCTGCTATTTCATGTCTTGGGGTTGGTTTAGTTTTTGGGATTTTTTTTCTTTTTCTTTCCCTGCTGTTCAGTGATGAAGAGAAGGTGGCAGGATGTTTTCTTATTTCTTACCAATATCCCCGTTCTCCGAGGAGCGAGCGTTCCCAGCCCTGCTTCATGGCTTGTTCCCGCAAATCTTGCCTGCCAAGGCCGCGTGTGAGTTGTGGCGTGGAACATCTAGCTGTGGGATGTCTCTATGCGTGCCCAGCCTCTGCCTTGCACAATTAATTCTGCGTGCCTTCCAGTTAATTAAAAGATGTTAATGTTGATGGGCTTTCTTTTTAATGGGGGGGGGGTCTGCTTACTAAGACAGTAGAGATTGTTAAATGTTGACTGTAACTGAGCTTTTTCCTTTTCTTCTTTAAGCTGATTACTTATCGACTGCCTGTATGTCTTCTCTGTCTCCCTTCCCTCCCCTCCTCTCATACAATGATATTTCACAGTTGGCTTTTTGCTGGTGGATGAGCTGTTGCAAAACTTGTAAAATAGGGAATCAAACCCTTGTTTTTAGGTGTGAAAATGGGGGAGCCTTTGGGACATCAAAACATTTACCACGGTACTCAAATTGCTTGTTGCAAACAGTAGGCACTGGGAGGGGAACTTTTTTTTAACTGATTGATTTTGGTAGTTCATGAAAGGGGCTTAGTATATTTTAGGAGGTCAATCAATGAGGAAATAAATCTGCACAACAAATATTTTTATAGTATTCTTAAATTTACAATTGGAAACAAGCTGAGGTTACTCACCACCTTTACTTTTTCCTCTTGAATTCTCTGAGCCTTCCCCTCTTTTGTTGGTACTGCTTACAATTGCTTTTTTCCTGTGCAGCATGTTGATGCACAGTTTGCATTATAAATTCATCCTATAGTAAAACCTTTCTGAGGCGTTGTTTCTGGCTTTAAAAAGTAAAGATGTTAACAAAGTATGAGGAAAGAGTTTGAGCGTTTGTCTGTATACTAGGAAAAGAGACTGAAGTTGATGACTGCATTTCTGGGAGGGGAGTGGGAATAGAAAAATTCAGCGCTCTGAAACAAAAACAAATGGTTTTTGTTTGCTGCTATTGAAATTTGCCAGCAAATATTATCACTTTAAAGTTTGTGTGCTTGGGTTTTGATGTATTTTCCTGTTAAACACTCAGCATATTTTGGTTTATAATTTGATCGTGAAGTGTATTTTTAAAAAAAAAGTTCAGCTGTTTCAGCAACGACTTTGCTTTAAGAATATGGTTATGGCCAGGAAAGGGGACCTTGATTTCTTCCTCCCACGTGTTATGCTATTAGATACTGATAGAAGTATTTCTTCTAGAAGAATTTTACCTTACTTTGACAGAGTACGATAACATTTCCAGCATGATCATAATCTGAAAAACTGTCAGACAAAGCAAAAAGATGTGGTCTTTCATAAATAGAAAATATTGTTAAGCAGAAGTTTGTTTCAAAAAGCAGATTTTTCCCCCTGTTACAATTGTCGGTTTCTCGTCATCTGTGTAATGCCAGGAATGGAGAACTTTACCAGCGGTTTCAGTAAACTGAGGGCTGGAAGCTTTCTAGGAAGAGGAAAAGAGCCTGAAGAACCTCTGAGGCTTCACTGTGACTTTCAGGAGCTGTTGAAAGTGGACAAGCTGAAGTGCAAGTGCCGTCTTGAAGGATAGTCCTCAAAATGAACTTTGTTTCTTCTACCTTCAGGATTTCCAAGGCATCTTACTGTTTACTGAAATCAAAAAGGTATATCTTAATTTAAGGCAGATAGAGCCTGAAAGTAATACCAAAATCTTCAGCAAGGTGTTTGGAAAAGCTGGGGTTTTTTTGGAAGCTACAGGGCAAATGAATGGTTAGGTTGCAAGGAAGATACAAGAGTACAAATTGCTCTTTATTGCACATGCAGTAACCTCATTAATAGAGTAAGGCTGTCAAGACTAGGGCAGCGCTAAAAGACTTGTGGGAGCTACCAAATATAGATCCTGTGAAAAGTCCCAGGCCTGGGGAGCTCTCCCTACAGAGAGCAGCTTTCCGAACAGTGCCGCCTGCTTCCCTGCAGGAATTTTGGGTCAGACTCCCAAGTCCCACTATCTGGGAAGAAAGCTTTTCTCCCACTTCTCCTTTTGTGACTCTTAGAAAGCTGCAAGACTTTTTTACTAGTTTGTAAAATGGCCTAATAGTGTGTCTGCATTGCAGAGCTGATGCGAGTGAGGCGGAGAATGAAGTTCTTCTTTTGTTTCTGTGGTCTTGTAAGCAAAGTGAAAGCGCTCATTGGGAACAAACAGCCGGAGAGTTGACTGACTCTGGTGCAATCCAACAGCAGTTTGTGGTGTTGAAAAAATGTCCCTGAAGGCAAAATATGAATTTAGTGCAGTTCTAGAGGGACAAGATGCGACCACTACCAAGACTGTCATCCACTTGATTTGAAAAGTATGGTCTGGGAAATTCCAAACTCGGGTAACCTCTGAAGAGAAGCTCTTCAAGAGGCAAACTCTCGAGTGGGAGACTGGGTGCAGGGCTGATGAGGAAATGTGTGCTCTGGAGTATGTTTCTGTTTCTGTCTTGTACATGGACATAACCTGCAGTGCTAATAAACTCGGAGTGGTTCTATAGCCAAGGATAGGTTATAAATGCAGAAACAGGCACCATAGTGCTAGGAGGCAAGCGTGCAGCTTTGGCTTCAGAGCTAAATGAATTTATGGTGTTATTCAAAGAGACTTTTGTGTCTTGAAAGCCCTTGTGAGACTGCAGTAAGGAATGGAATTGATGTTTGAGGTAGCTAAGATTTATCACTTGTGGTGGTTTATTTTTTTTTTTTTTCGTACTTTAATGCTTGAGCAGGTAGGGAGGGAGACAGTTTTCTTATGGCCTGACTAAATGAGTGCAAACGTATACATACTAACAGGGATTCTTCTTGTTACAAGCCATTATTTTTCAAAGGGAATTGTTAGAACGAAGGATTTGCAGAGAACCACTAGTATGATTATTGTTACTTGTTTGTATCTCTGCACACACGCACACCCACCCTCAAAACCCTGGCTGTTTCATGGCCACTTCTGGTAGAGCTACCACGCTTGCTAATGAAGAAATACTGCTTTGGGTAAATGTCTAGCAGATTCCGGCTGCCTCTGTTCTCATTCCTTCCTCCTTTTAACATCTTTTGTTAAGACTGTAATGGTGATGTTAAATGGAAGTCAACTGACCATTCTCCCTTGATATCATTTGTACTGTCACTCTTTAAATTATATTGGAGAGTTAGTCATAAGGATGGCTTGTAAATTAATAGGTTCAGAACCGTAGATTTGTTTCAGGTCAGAAAATGACCATTGTGAACACTTAATCTATTCTCCTTCCCTGATCAGTCTCTAGAACTTCTTCCAAGAACATGTTTTAAGCCTGTCACTTTTTAGCGTCAGTTCTCTCCTTGGATCCCATTAGTTTATCGGCCTTTAAGAGTCTTTAATAAGAAGCAGTTACTTACTCAGGTTGTACGTGGACTCTTCAGAATAATAACAGGTCTTTTATTGTATCTGATATTTTTATGGTCCCTGTCCTGATATTTTATAGTCCCTTTTCATCATGTGATGAAAAGTCCTGGGACTGTGGGGAAAAAATATTCTCCCCATGAAGGTATGTGCAATTCACATGCAACCCAACTCTTAGTCTTATCTTTGATTGCCTAAATAGATAAAAATAAAATTTATTTTCAGATGCTTTTCAGACTCAAAACTATTCTTTGTATCTTTTTTCTGACTTTGTGCATAATGTGCAGAGCTGGTCACAGCAATGTTGTTGTTATGGTTTGCTAAATGTACACGAAATGGCATTGCTCCTTACTTACTGTTCCCTTGTTATGCATTAAAGGCTCGTGTTTACTTTCTTAACTGCAGCATCACGCTGAGAGCTCACGGTCAGTTGCTTTTCTATTGTTAAAACAGAGTTCTTACAGTGCTGCTGAAATCCAGGGCACGATCTTTGACCTAGTGAGTGTGAGTGAAACTTTTTTCCCCTCTGTGCGTGACCTGTGATCTCACTGAATTCAACTACAGCGCGTTGATGCAGTTCTGCATCCCCAAAGAGATGCAAATCGGCATGTACAACCAACAAGACTCATCATCCTCTGATACCGTGACAGTCTTGCGAAATTCAGCAGGAGTGATTTTATTAGTTCCCTCCCAGCAAAAACTGCCTGGCAAGCGACTGTGAGCAGAACGCTTTGGATTGCAGTGACAGTGCTGTTGTGGCTGGATGCTTTCCGCCTTTCCCTTCCTATTTTATTTTATTTTTTTTTTTTTTTTTAAATCTGCCTGTCATGGACCACTCACATCGATTTTAGGAATGCTTATGCTTGCTTTTGTCGGGCTCTCTCATAGGCTGTGTTTTGAGGGTATGGTCAATACGAGTTCAAAGAGTTCTTGGCTTCCCATTCCCATCCTGGTGCTGCAGGCAGGTACCTGCCATTTCAGCTGTTGGTGGGGCTGTGCTGAAAGCCAGGTCAGGGATCAGATCCAGGGATGTTTCACTGCAAAAAAATGCTTTTGCAGCATTGATTGACAGAAACTTGTTAAAGGTATGGCATAAAGTAAGGGGCCAAGCAGGAGGGAAAAACCCGCCAGAGGGCACGGGAACTCTTTAAGGCAAAAGGGCTGTAAAAACCCCCGGTTGAGTTGGGCCTTAAGGGTATAAATAATCACGTTAGGAATGGTTTGATTCATGTACTTAGCGCTCTCATAGCTTGATCATGTGAGTGCTCCTCGTCTGCCCCACTGAAGTCGGGCAGATTAACATGAAGTGGAGAAGAAATGCTTAGTTGCTGCAGCAAAGTGGTTCAGTGACAGAAATCGTGTCACCACAGCTCAAGCTCGCGCTGCAGGAGCTCCTCTGTGCCAAAGTCAGATGTCTTGCAGCAACATATCCTAAGGTTCCTTGTTGCTGCAATCAAATAAATGTGCAGTCTTATGGAGGAAGCAGTTAAACTTGTTTTATGAGACTTAATTTTCTTGAAATCATGATGAGTGGTATAAATTGTGCTGCTCATATTTAATTTATTGCTGACTGGACCCAGTTGTCTCTAGCTTTTATTTTCAGAATCTAATAGGGAGCCAGAATTGATAAGAATAACAAAGCTGATACTGAAATTAGAAAAATTCTAGGAATTTTAAAGAAGGCTGCCTTTTTCTAAGTTCCACCCGTGGAGTTTCAAATAGGACCAGGGTTGAAAAGATCTTGTGGTTGTTACTTGATGCAGATACCCTGTGATGGAGTACTTCCCCTACACTTTTTAACCCTTTGAGGTTGGCTGCAAGTGAGCTGAAAGACATGTGTACTGTTGAGGGAAAACGATGTTACACTGAGCAGAGCCTGGATTCCTAACTTGTCGGGGATCCATAACATTCAAGTGGTCTGAGTTTAATTGTAAATCTTTATTTGTAGATATTCCAGAAATTAGTCTTGCAGCTAGTACAAGTTCAGTAATTCTTGATTGTGAGTAAAATGGAAAGATCTTTGAAATTTCTCATTCCCTGATGAGTCTTTCACTTGGAAACTAAACTGTGGATGAGTTTGACTTCATGTTGCATTTTTTAAATTAACCTTACAAGGTTTAATGGTTAAATTATCACATTTATGGAAAGAAACTTTTAGAACATGATCTCAACCAACACTTTTTTAAGAATCAGGTGGAAGATTATTTATGTCTTGAAAGCACAAGTGGACAGTACTGAATCATGCTGAAAAAGTTCCAGTGGAAAATATGCTTTTAGTTCCAAATACATAAGTTACATTAGAAAGACAGGTTTCAACTAGAATGACAACTATTTTAAACATTTGTATAAACATTTTTTCTTTTTTTTTTGAGGGGAAAACCAAGGAAACAAAGTTTTGCTGCAGGATTATCTTTCTTATGAGCAAGTACTTGTGTTTTCTGGTGGCTTGTGGAATAAATCCAACTTTCAAAATGCTTGAGAAAACAGAGTTCCCAGGCCATCTGGTGCTTCTCTGTGCATGTGCACGCCTGTATCCGTGTAGTCAGGGACATTATGCTGCAACTGCAAGGTGAGGGAGATCAGCTAGACCTCCTGGGCTGGGAAGCTAAAGGGTGAACGCATGCTGACCAGGGAGCTGAGAGGTGCTGGTTTTTTTAGTGTTCATGGGTGAAGGTTTCCAATTTAAGATTAGATTAATTTTTTCATTATTATTTTTTTTTATTTTAAGCTGCACGCATTTGTTGCTCCTCTTATGATGCTCCCAAAGCATCTTTGGAGATGTTATACTGTATGGGTAGTAAGGTGACAATGTCTGTAATCCCCATCTGGACAGAAAGACTTGAGGCTTTGATAAATGGCTGCAAAGAGATGACTGGAATTTACCTAAGACGTTATTGCCTTTAGCTGTCTTGCTCTGTGACTAAACTGGCAGAAGGATGTCTGTGCGCCTGTATCTTAGACTGTCTGTTGAATAACCAGATACAAGTTTAAACCATGAGATGCTGCACTGCAGTGACGGGGATAAAAAGTATGCATTTTGTGTTGTGGAGGAAAAGGTGATTTCTAGCTGAGTCACAAGAGAATAAGCTTTGCAGAGTACTGATCTGTTCAACAGCTGCAGCAAGATTGGCAGTTTGGGCCTTTGTCTTAGCAAGGACTTCTAGCATGCTTTACCAGCAAAGAATCACCGCATCCTTTGCTCTTGTGTTACCGTGATCTTGCTGTTTTACTTCAGTAGCTCTGTGCCTGTAGTGTGACGGGTGTCATGGGAGTCAAGCACTGTTGTGGTCCTCTGAGGAGATGGGAGCAGTGGTTGCGTGCCCTGTCAGGCTTCTTGGTATGATTCTGCACTGCTTTTTCCATGCTAACAGTATTCCCCTGTAGGGGTTTTCATCTGGGAAGCCCCCAGAAGCTACTGTGAACGTACTTCAGGAACACATTTTGGGTTTCATACTGGACAAAATGGGATCTAAAATGCTGTCTGCAAAAGAAATTGGGTTGGTAAACTATAGAAATGTAAGCTATAGTCTGTCCATGCAAAGCCTCTTGACTAGCATTAGACTAAGGAAATTTGTTTAGCTGTGGTGCCTTTTTATCTGGACTTTGTTCTAGAAACAGAATTTCACCTTACACAAATACTGGAAGTTGACTAAAGGTATTGTGGTGTTACAGTACAAAGTTCCTTTTGCTTTGACATTCTTTATTGGGTTGCCATGACTGTCTTGTGATAACCTTGTAGGGTGGCAAAGAGGAGCTTTCCTTGCAGAACACCCAATAAGCCTAAATTAAAAACTTACAGGTTTTTACACGAAGCTGGTCATGAAGAACTTTAACAGTTGTGCTAAAGCAGAGACAAAGCTGGTATTCTACTAAAATACAATTCTCTCTGTACTACAACTAATCTAGACAGATTACAGGTATTCTATGTATGTATTAGTGATTTATACACTTGTAATTACAGAAAGCCAAACATTTATCATGAACTTTTCATTTTGGTGGATAAAATTTGGTTTGATATTAGTCCAGCCCAAGTGCTTTAGGTTAACAGGGTGAAGGGGTGGGGTTGGGGATGCAATTCCAAATTAATGAAGTTAAACTGTCTGATTACTTCAAGATTTTTCTGTTAAAACATCTCTGCTGATTCTGACGGGGGGAGGAAACGAAGTCCTCATCTGAATTCATATAAGTTTATGACTTGTCTAAACACACAAATTACTAGTTCACTCTGTCAGTGTAAAATAAATCAAAATAGGCAAAGTTTAAATGCAATACTCATGTCTTGTGCATAATCTAAAATGCTTTCATTTACTTTATTTACAACTTTACCAGTACTAGTGGAGTGGGTGTGTAGACTTCTGTCAAATTGGTTTTGCTCGAACTGCTAGACTCAGTGTGTGCAGTTCAGCTAAACTAATAGCAAGAGGGCTGTCTGCAGTTGTCATAGAGATGACAAATCAATTTGTGTGGTTTTGTTTCTATATATGTGTATATAAGCTTGTATATGGTTTGTAATAACCATGTGTTTTAAGGGTAGGGAACTAACCTATCTCAACTAAATCTCAATGTACTTCTTTTTGGTCAAGCTGCATTTGCCCTAAAGGTTGCTAAAATCCTGTAGCTAAGCTCCTTCCTTTCCTCTAGAAAGAAAAGGCGAGCTTCCTCTGTTTATTGCCAATGCTGCTTTTAAGCTTCTGCATTTAAATACGAGACTATTGCCTTTAGTTGGTTGTGCTAGGCCCCAACTGTAAGAGCTCTCTAGTACTTCCTGCATTGGGTAACTAGCTGCAGAGTCAAAAATGGTGAAGTTAGTGTCGCTTCCAGTATTTTAATTTACCATCTTTGGATCCTTTTTCAAGGATAGTCTTGATCTGAAAGGTGCTGTTCCTATAGTGCTGTGGAGTTGAATGTTAATTGAATCTTATGTGAAGGAGTGCAGGGACAGGAAGAGCAACCTCTTCTTTTCTTCTGTACCTCCTGTCCCTCTGTCTCTAAGCTGATCATCCTTCAAATTCAACCTGATATCTCATACAAACTAGACCATTCCCTGCTTTTTTTTTTTTTTTTTTGATACTTCTAGTATGAAGTTGTCACTGTAAATTATGAACAAGATTTCAGCTATCACCTGAATCTGAAATTTGCTATCAGCTTGACATGTGTAACCTGAACTGTTCCTGGCTTTGTCCGTGGGTAGCAGATTGAACAGAACTTAAAGAATGTGCTCAAAAGAAGGAATTCAGATCATGTCCTTTCTCAATGATACCATTTAAATGGAGCTGCTTTTCAGGATGGTCCAGCATTTTTTAGTTTTTTGTTGGGTTTTTTTTGGTCATTGGTAAGGATGGGGGAGGGATAGCACCACTTCTTATTTTTCTTAGTGCCATCTCTAGTTTGTTCTTTTTCTGCATGTTCCTGAGCAGTAGTTAAAAGACATTGATGTTCCACTTTTTTTTTTTTTATATGTAAACCTCTAAGAATCTGCCAAGTGATCGTTGCAGCCTTCTCCAAACTTCATGCTGCTGACACAGGAGGCAGCTATTTTACTGTGGTAATCCTTTACCATCAGATTCAACTGAGTTGGCCAATATATTCAAGACTGCATTAATGTGACTGGTGCTGTAGCTGGATTTTTGTCGCAGTATGGCTCTAACAGAGCTAATCTGTCTTCCCCAGTGATTGTCCATCTCACACCAGTTCTGCGTGCTTTGTTGCATTCTCTGAATTGGAAATACTCTCTACTCTGATGTTCCAAGCTCATAGCATATTGTTTTCCAGCCTGGTGGACAGAATGTATAGTTGCATAAGTACCTGCGAGAAATGAGTCAGTCAAATGGTAGTTAGTTACCTTCTCCAGTGTTCAGAAGCATATTCTTTTCTCTGGATGTTTTGTGTTGAGCTTATCTTCTGTTAAAAACGCTTTGAGGCTAGAACTCATGTTTTTTCTGATATGAAGTGTGGTTTTGATACTTGATGACGGTGTGTGGAAGAAGTGTTTGCCACCTGTGTCTTACCTTCGTCTGGGATCTTGTTATTGACGAATATGGCTGCTTCAAAAAGTAAACCTGTGGAGAAAATTTCGTTTCTGTGTAAGGCATGCCTTATGACTATCATCTATAAAGCGTCATTGAAGAACAAAGGCAGGAGAATGGTGCTGCCAACCTGAGACTGCTAATGTAATTTTAGACAATACTTTAAAGTGAAGTAGGACTGTTGTATTCCTTTTGATTAGAGGAGGAGAAAGGTTGTAAACTTGTTGGGTTTTTTTTGTGGCAAATAAGGTATCACTCAGGCAGTCAAGTAGTAGAGAACGTTATGATGCTCTGAAGTTTGGCGCTTTGGTGCGTAGAGTTTGTTTAACCTGGGAAAAAGATTTGACAAGTTGTTCTGCTTAGGCCTTCTAGTGAATAAGACCATGTCTTGAAGCTCAGTAAAAAAAATAACAGTCAAAAGATGGGTTAAACTGGTTTTTATAACCTTAGTGATATTTGGATTTAGTTAAATGGAATGTTAAGCATTAACACATGAAAAGATTAATGGCAAAATACCGAAGTTAGAAACCGAACAGCTTATAGCAATCCATTCGAAGTGCATTTTTCTAAACAAAGATGAACTTTTATATTTTTGTATTAAAGGCAGAGTTTGTATTAACTCTACTGGAAGCCTGTGTAATTTATCATAATTTGTGCATAATAGTAAGAAAGAATGTTACAAACCATGCAACTCAGCATAGTCATTCTCTTTTGACACATTGAATTTACATATTCACACAGCAGTCTTGACAAAAAATAACGTGTCTTCAATTTGCTGCATGATTTTAGGGAAAAAAAACCAAACATCAACCTGAGATTGTCAAGTGTGTGTGTGTTGGGTTTTTTCCCCCACCCTTAACAATTTGAAAGTGTGAACTCAGATAGAAATAGGTACAAATGTGAGATGATGTGAGTTGGGAAAGTTTGTTTTTTTAAATACATAAACACTTGATAAATTTGAATAAAATCTACTGCGTTCCTCAGTGATCTTATACTCATAGAGTGCAGTAGCTTGGTGTTTTTACTCTAATAATGCTGAAGTACACCTGTTGTTCCAACAAAACTTCATTATATATGCTTTGTGACCATCTAATGATCTCTGTTTTGAGTTACCATGACTCATTTGGGGATGGGCTGTGATGACAAACTAAACTCATGACACTTAACAATTTCTGGGTTTTACATTTCCTTCCTGAAGTTGTGCTCTTCACATGAATTTTTAATGACTGTTTCCTGACTTCCTATCTTAATTGTATGTTGGTGCGTTCTGTACTTGCTTTGGGCAAAGGAAACTCCACGAACAGCTCTGAGACCTAAAGATCTACAGAGTGATAAAAACGTACTTCTAAATCAGTAGCTAAATAAACTAGCACCAGTACTTAGCACAGTGTTGGGAAAACTGTCTTTGATGTAAAAGCAAACCTGAACTTGGGAAGATAAATGATGAGTTTATTTAGAAAAAAAAAAAAAAAATTGCCTTTGTTCTTCAGCTGTCGAGGGTGTACTTGTTTAGTTTGAGGGAAGAACTGAAGAAGAAAGAAAAGGTTTGCGGTCAAAGCCAGACTTGAATTCCTGGCAGAAGAAGATTCTTTGATAAGGGGAAACTTGACTGCTGTCATTAGGATAATCATCTCCTATGGTCAAGTAGTAGTCTTAATTTCTGGTTGCCTTTATTACAGACATTCTGTTATAGACAGCCGGAGGATCTTTTATTTATTTAAGTTAGGGTGAACTGTCATGGTCGTGTTTTATAGTGGTGTATTTTTTTATTTTTTTTTTTTTTCGTAAAAATGTTATGCTCACATTAGTTCTTAAAATCAGGGTTGACATAAGGTTTCTGGAAACTAATGAGATTACAGCCTCTGCTGTGGAAGGTGTGGTGTAAAGGTTGCAAACCTTGTGTTAATTTAAAATGTCACATGAATAAAAGAGCAGTAAAGGCGAGAGGAAGGGCAAAGGCAGTAAGAATGTGACTTTGGTGGCTGGCTGCAGCATGTGTGCACCTTTTATGGCTCCAGATCACAAGTTGCTGCTGTGATAGTCATCACCTCAGTGCACTTCTGCCAGTGTCATAGAATGAAGCAGGACTCGTGCTTCCTGACTAATCACTCTGACACTCTGAATGTTTCACTTGGCTAATAACAAATGCAGGCAAGGTGCACATCTGTAACATACTCCAATCCTGGTTCTCCTTCCTACTGCCTCCCTCCTGTGGTAATTGTGATGTCCAGTAATAAAGGTTTTCACAAGCACTTTGTACAAGTAACAAGTCTAGCAAAGATAAAGTACAGATTATGATGTTGTTTTGTTGAGAAACTGGGATGACTGTGCCATCTTTCTTCTGAAATGAAGAATTCTGGCAGCCCAAAATGAGCCAGAAGGAAAGTATTTAGTAGAGTGCAATATGTGAGTAAGATCATTACTTTGACAAATATGGTTCTCCTACAGTGATTTGAAAAAGTAGAGGCAGCTTATCCGGAAAACGCTAATCATTAAATGCTGTTATTTACATTGTCCACTTCACATGAGTGCCAATTTTCATATAAAGAAAGTTGATGGGAACAGATCCAGGTCAACAGAGTTGGGTTTATTCCTAATGTTTAAGGGATTATGTTCTTTTAGTTCATGTTGTTAGAAGCTTTTTGCCAGGAAAATGGATCAAAGATGAAACGAATCAACAATATAAACTCTATTCAATAGCTAAAACATTCTTCTTGGCTGCAGTATTTATGTATTAAAGCTGAATGCTTGTCTACTTCACACAGGTCTTTCAAAGTAATTAACATATATATTTGTTATATAGTAATTAAAACACTGGCAGTTTAAAAGGCTGTGTTAAACCTAAAAATGCTGGGCTTGAGGAAGCTATCTATGTGTGTGGTTGCTGGAGCAATTTATCATAGAATCATAGGGTTTAGGATTCCATAGAATCATGGAAGGGACCTCTGGAGATCATCAAGCCCAACCCCCTGCCAGAGCAGGGTCACCCAGAGCAGGTTGCACAGGAACATGTCCAGGCGGGTTTTAAATGTCTCCAGAGACGGAGACTCCACCACCTCTCTGGGCAGCCTGTTCCAGTGCTCTGCCACCCTCAAAATAAAGAAGTTCCTCCTCATGTTTAGGTGGAACTTCCTATGTTCAAGTTTGTGCCCCCATTGCCTCTTGTCCTGTCCCTGGGCACCACTGAAAAGAGCCTGTCCCCATCCTCCTGACACCCACCCTTTAAGTATTTAGAAGTGTTGATAAGATCCCCCCTCAGCCGTCTTTTTTGCAGACTGAAGAGACCCAAATCCCTCAGTCTTTCTTCATAAGAGAGGTGTTCCAGTCCCGTAATCATCTTGGTAGCTCTCTGCTGCACCCTCTCCAGCAGTTCCCTGTCCTTCTTGAACAGGGGAGCCCAGAACTGGACACAGGACTCCAAGTGCGGCCTCACCAAGGCAGAGTAGAGGGGGAGGATGACCACCCTCGACCTGCTGGCCACACTCTTCTTGATGCAGCCCAGGATGCCATTGGCCTTTTTGGCCACAAGGGCACATTGCTGGCTCATGGTCATCCTGTTGTCCACCAGGACTCCCAGGTCTCTTTCCACAGAGCTGCTCTCCAGCAGGTCAGCCCCCAACCTGTACTGGTGCATGGGGTTATTCCTCCCCAGGTGCAGCACCCTACACTTGCCCTTACTGAATTTCAGAAGGTTTCTCTTTGCCTAACTCTCCAACCTGTCTACATCTCTCTGTATGGCGGCACAGCCTGCCGGTGTGTCAGCCACCCCCCCAGCTTTGTGTCATCGGCAAACTTGCTGAGGGTGCTCTCTATCCCCTCATCCAGGTCATTGATGAATATATTGAAGAGGACTGGACCCAGTACTGACCCCTGGGGAACACCAACCGTCACTGACCTCCAACTAGACTCTGTGCCCCTAATCACTACCCTCTGAGCTCTGTCTTTCAACCAGTTATCTATCCACCTTACTGTCCATTCATCAAGCCCACTCTTCCTAAGCTTCCCTATGAGGATGCTGTGGGAGACCGTGTTGAACGCCTTGCTTAAGTCAAGGTAGACCACATCTACCATTTGAATTGAGAATGAAGCCCCTATTGAAAGCAAATGAACTAGGAAAGAACTGATCCAGCTGTATTGTAAATGTGCCTTATAAATAAGTGTAAGGCCAGGTTTATTCATACTGAAAATGTAAGACAGCTGCTTGTGACACTGGAAGGATGTTTAACTGTTGTATGATGATTTTATTTTCCCAAAGGGTGTGAGTTAAGGAGGTGGGGGGCCCAGGGGGAAAAAGACACTTAAGGGAAAGTTGTAGTGTGTCCCTTTAACTAAGGGACCTAAGCAAGATGATCTGGTGGTATGCTATCAGTCATGATACTAGATGTGAATGGTCTTAGGACTGCTATTTAAGTAGGGGCTTGTGGTGAAAATAAGTCATTGCTAACGTCAGTGAATTGTAGTAGTTTGTAATTGGGTATTTTTACCCATTTTTGAGGATTTTGAATCCATTTTTTGTTGATGTACACCTTGGGCATACTGAGATTGTGATCTTTTTGTCCAGTAGCACCTGTATAGAGCCTATATGGTCTTGCATTCCCCTCCTTGAAATCATGTTTCAGGTCCTATTTCACTTTAGTTCTTAGTCCCAGGGAGCCATTTAACTCCACAACACTGTACTTGAAACTTTGGAAGACGCAAATAAAATTTCTGGACAGAACCAGAATAAGATGAGTATTTCTGAGTTTATTGTGGTGCCAACAAGCTGGGACCTGCTTATTCCAGTGCTCCACCCTTGTCAGGAAGCAAGCAGGCAGTGCAAACAGTGGTATCTCAATAGGCCTTTCACTTGCTTAGAGCAAACACAGATCTGGTAGGCTATCTTGGCAGGTGATATGCAGCCAACCATGATGAATTTCTCTTCCATAGTTCAGATTTGGAGTAGATCTGTTTCTCTACGCAGAAAATACCATGTTTTGTGCTCTGAAGCAGGTGTCAAGCTTCAGAATGCCTTTGTTGTCTCAGTCTTCTCTATGCCTACTTCTTTTTAAGTATGGTTTGGGGGCTGGGGATTTGAGGAAGTGGAGCGTCAGTGCAAGTCTAGCAGACAACAGTATTTAGATGCCCCTCAGATTCACGCTCTTACATTTTGGAAACTGGTTTTTTAAGAGAACAGGCCAAGACTGGTCTGCCATGCAATAGAAACCTTTTGCAAGATTGTTTTACTGATAAAAGTAGGTGTTTTTCACTTGAGCTCATCCCTCACATTTCACTATTTTAAAATCTCTAGGAGAGGGGTTTTATGCTAGCTCCAGTTCTTAAGTAATTTTTAACTTGCCAGTATTGCAGCCTATATAGTAAGTCATTTTTGAGCCCTGCTAATGTGCTGTCTTCAGTTGCTCGTTTTTGAAGCTTACTCCCTGAAATCAATTCAGTGTGAACAGCTAGGTAAGCCACTGTCTGCTTTAGTTAACTTGGGTGAGGGTGCTGCTGTGGTCCTTCTACCTCCTTTTCCTACGCTTTCCAGTTGCTTAGCATGTTGGTTTTGTTTCAGCTAAACCAGAATGTTAGTTGCAGTCATTCTTCCCCAAGTCACTTTTACCCCTGGGAGATGTTTAGGTCCATTAGTTTTGTTGGTAGGGAAAAGCAGGAGCAAATGAGGACTTTGTTCCTGGTTTGTCCAAGGAGACTGCTATCTAACAGAGGTGCTCTCTTCCACTTCAGAAAGAAGTCATGGCAGCTTCTCTCCGCCTCAAAAAGCATTTGTGTATTGGATGTCTGCAGGGCTGCTGCTTCATCCTGGGTGTTCCTTTCCCCAAAATAATTCAGCAGAAGCCCAGATCCTTTGTTCTTATTTAGGTGGCTAAAGGTGCCTAAGACTCAACTGATTCTTATCTTGCTGACTTTGAGATTTACTATTCGTTGCCACAAGTGGGATGAGAGTAGGCAGAATGTGAGGGAACAGATCTTACACAACCTGTGGTTGTTTGGACTCTGTGCAAGCCTTACTTGGCTTGCATTCCTCCACTGCCCCCGTTTCTTCAGCACGGTTGATGCTGAGATGAGGCATTAGCAAGAGAAGCAGGACAGCAGGGACTAAGCCACCTTTATATAGAAGCCACGCACATCTGTGGTGATTAGAGAAGTTCTAGAGTCTATGCTCCAAACAGGCGAGCAGTCTCCATGGACAATGGCAGTTGGATGCTGCCTGAAAAGTCCGAGGTGCTTGCCTGGGAGATGTGGAATCCCCAGAGACAGGTTTTCTTTATAGAGACCCAGTTACTGAAGAGAGGTAATGGCAGGGAGCTTTTTTCCTGCGTACAAAGTGGCACCGGAGCCTGCTCTTCCCAAGAGTGAGAGAGGGCGTAAGAAGCTGCTGTGGTGAGCAGAGGTTCAGAACAGATTAATGTTGCTGGGCATTGAAACCAAAATGAGGTTTTGATTCCCTTATCTCCTCCCTGTCATCTGATAAACACGGAAACTGCAGCTAAATTTCACAATTCTAAACCTTTGGTATATGCCTTTTAATGTCACAATGTAATCTATTGTATGATAATCAGCCACCCAGAACATAGGAAAAACACATAATGATTTTTATGTTCTTTGTGCTGTGAACTTCATTTTATTTCATGGCTAAATGTTTGTTTATGGAAGGGAAAAAACTCACTGCACTATCCACACAAAATTGATGTATCAATTGCAGACAGCTTTATAACATTGTCTAGTCGTCAGGAATGGCCTTTGGCAAGGAGTTTTATAATTTGCACAGGTGTAACATGCTTGCCTATGATAACGAGTTGGGGTTTCAGAACCTGCGTATGTGCTTACAGGGTAGGTTTTTCTATATTTCAAGCTAAGGCGCAGATTTCTGCGTGCACTTAACGTTGTACTCTGACAAATCTCCAGCATGTTGGCTGTGCGCTTGTGCTATGATCTACTGTAAAGGAGCTCATAGTACAAGCACTTCCATCTCTCTTTAATCTCTTGCTGTATAAATAAAATTTTGCTGAAAGCATCCACAAAGATTTTTATTTATTTGAGTGCGTGCCTCAATCCTGTTACGTAGTACAGGTATGTATGACTTGTTCGGCCTCTGAATGAAAAGACAAGAATTAACATTCCCTTAGAAAGATAATCAGTTTTCTTGGCATAGCTGCTTAAATAAACGAGCGATTGTGTCTTCCCCCCTCCTCCCCTCAAAAAAAGGCTGAATTAATGGATGCTTTCATACCAGCCCTTAGGTATTCTGAATCCCAATTTAAACTTGAATGAGGCTGGAATGTTGTTTTTTCTTGTGCGTGTGTGTGCAATTTGAAAAAGACATTTATGCTACAGCCGTTACTAGTGACACCTGCTTTGATTCCTGATTGTTTTCTTTTTCTACTCTTAAATGACACACGTGCCAGGAGGGGTTGCTTATTTTTTTTATGCAATTTTTGAAGAAAACTCATTTTTGTGAATTTCTTGGTGTACTTAATCTAAGGTGTTAGGGAGTTACACTCTTAGAATAAAGGGCCCTTAATCTTATTTCACATAAATATTTACGTGCTGGTTTGATTTTCTGAATAGAGAAAATGTCTTCCTGAAAGCTGATAACATTTTTTAAAAGAATAAAGTTTTTTTGTTTTGGTTTGGTTTTTTGTTTGTTTGTTTGGTTGGTTGGTTGGTTTTTTTCTTTTTTTCCTTTGGCTTTCGTGTATGAGGATGCATTACTGAGATTATTAGAGCTATAGGAATGATGACCTAGCTAGCAGAGATAAATATGTTTTTCTCCAGAATAAACCAGAAGGGTATGGGATACTTTTCTGCCAATAGAGGTGCTAACATCCCAAATAACAGAGAAGTTAGAAGTTTGAGTAAATTAGAGCATTCTGAGTATGTAGGAACTGGCCTGATTCCTTGTCATAAAGCAGCAGTGCTTCAGTTGAAAGCTGAACACACGTTCCAGGATTATCTGATATGTATTTATCAAGAAATGTTCCTCATATGTTGGAGGAAATATAAACTCGGTGCTATTAAATAAGCTGGAATAAAGCAGGCTTCTACCAGTCGTAGCTTGCTTGTAACAAAGTGTAATACACAGGAGAAACTAATGTAGCAAGGATCATTACAAACCTGAATTTCCCCATCTGAGTTTTGGGTGTTGAAACAGTAGAGTGATAACTGAGAATTTGCTTCTGTACTTGGGAGCAGACAGACATGCACAGTGACCCAGAATAAAGAAAACTAGTACTAGCAATACAGATTTTCATAAGCTATGTTCCCAATGAAATTATTTGGACTTTGTGCAAGCTTAATTGAAAGCAGTATAGACATCTGCCTGTGCTCTACGCTGTTTAAATCTCAAAACTTTGCAGACAGCAGTTTAACAAATTGGAAAAAAAAAGGGTCTGAAGCAATAGCAAAATCTAGGGTTTAAAATTGGAAGTCTGCCCCCCAGCACTGAGTTATTTCTTATAGGTTGTTGCCTTGCTTTTTTTTTTT
>VXBH01007063.1:271797-296741 GCA_013400035.1 Rynchops niger | reverse complement strand
TTTTTTTTTTTAATTTACTTGTTCTTCATTTGAACCTGAAGTATAGCTGAAGATTATGTGCCTTGGAGGGTGGTGTTGTGTGCCCAAATTTCACTTCATTTCTGTTGGGTGCGCACTCCTTTGGCCTGCCTTGTAAATACGAGCCTCTGTGTATGTGGGTTTCTTTTTATCTTGATAGCATTTGTTTTGTTATGTTTGATCTTGGCATGCATGTATATTAGCTTCCTGGTAGAGATGAGTCACAGCTGAGACACTGTACAAGTGCAGCGCTGTTTATCAAGTAGTAATTTCAGACTTCATTTAAATATATTTCGTTTAGCTTGAAGGTGTGTGCATGCTGAAGAACAGGCTTGACAAGATCTTGAAGTGTAAGTTGTAGCAAGGCAAATGTGATCTGTAAGGAGTTTATAGCTCCAAAGAGCAGTATTAAGAGTTGTTGAAATGATGCATTGAACAGAAGAAAGATGTGGTGGAAGATGAAAAATATGGAAGAAAAAAGAGAATGGATAAAGTATAAAATAAGGCAGTTGGGAAACATTGTGTAAGTCAATCTTAAAAGGAATATAATTTATAGAAGGAAAGTTCTGCTATTTACTTTAAAGCAAAGCTAAGCTACTAAAAAGGATGAAAAAGAATAAAAATGATGAAATGGAAATTAAAAAGAGGAATAAACACAAAGAAAAGAGTGTTTTAGTCTTTTTCTCCTTTTAAAATATGCCTAAATGCTGTGTGACATTTTCCATTCTCATGTGTGCGTGGGTGAGACTTCAGTGGTTTGAACTGATCTGTCAGGGCTTTCTTTGCATTTTGTGACTCCTAACTCTTGAACTAAAGCATGGAAAGTGCACGTGTCCCCTCTCTCAAGTTCTTACAGCAATGGTAAGGAGATAGAATCTAGAAACCATTTAATCTTTTATATTTGTAAGGAGTCATAGACTGGCTTGTCCTTTGGTTATTTGGTAGGAAGTCTTACCTTTCTGTTCCTGTCCCTTAGCAAAGGCAACTGCCAAGTCCTGCATCTCGGCAAGAATACACGGCCCCCCCCTCCACCACCCCATGCACCCGTACATGCTGGGGGCTGACCGGCTGGAAAGCAGCTTTGCAGAAAAGAACCTGCAGGTTTTGGTGGACCCCAAGTGGAACACGAGCCAGCAATGTGCCCTTGCCGCAAAGAAGGCAAATGGCACGGTGGTCTGCGTGAGCAACACGGTTGCCAGCAGGTCGAGGGAGGTGGTCCTTCCCCTCTGCTCAGCACTGATGAGGCTGCACCTGGAGTGCTGGGTCCAGTTCTGGGCTCCCCAGTACAAGGGAGATATGGAGATACTGGAGAAAGTCAAGTGAAGGGCTGCTAAGCTGATTAATTGACTGGAGTATCTGTCATTAGGTGGAAAGTCTGAGAGAGCTGTGGGGGTTTAGCCTAGAGAAGGGAAGTCGCAGGGGGATCTTACTAATGTATGTAAATACCTGAAGGGAGGGTGCAAAGACGATGGAGCCAGGCTCTTTTCAGTGGTTCCTAGTGACAAGGCTAGAGACAGTGGGCACAAACTGAAACACAGGAGGCTCCAACTGAACATCTGGAAAAGCTTTTTTACTGTGAGGGTGATCAAACACTGGAACAGGTTGTTCAGAGAGGTCGTGCGGTCTCCATCCTTGGAGATATCCAAAAGTTCTTTGGACGTGGTCCTGGACAACCTGCTCCAGTTGGCCCTACTTCAGCCAGGGGACTGGACCAGAAGACGACCTCCAGAGGTCTTTTCCAGCCTCAACTTTTCAGATTATGTTCCTAACATGAGCATTTGTTAAATTAAAGAACAAATAAACTTGGAAGATATCAGGGACTTAATACTGAAAAGGCATTTTGGACCACAGAAATCCAAGTGATGGTGATCTTTTGCCTATGATACTGGGGGAAGAATCAAGACTCTTTGAATTACTTGTCAGTCTTGTTCTTGCAAGTCATCAAAGGCAAGAGATCCAACAATATCCTTAGGTATTTTGTTCCTTTGTTGTAGTGTTATAACTATTAAAACTTTATTCTAATCCATATCATCCCAGCTGTGAGTTTAAACTTTCCTGTTCCATCCAGAACCTCACTGATTGCTGTCTTCTTTGTAACACGCTTCTGTGTATTGAAAGAGTATATGTTTAAATTGTTGTGGTTGGGCTG
The DNA here is from genome assembly GCA_013400035.1 of Rynchops niger. Lineage (NCBI taxonomy): Eukaryota > Metazoa > Chordata > Aves > Charadriiformes > Laridae > Rynchops > Rynchops niger. The sequence continues at coordinate 294,574 of VXBH01007063.1, read as the reverse complement.
TGGGTTCGTAGGTGGTAGGCAGGATAGCCTTTTGCATTTTTGAGACAGACATCTAGGCAACCTTGTTTCTTGTTCCTTCTAAGCCACATTTGCTAAAACCGTTAGCCTTGAAGTTCTCTCTTGGGTGCTTTCTCTTTATCTGTCAGCAGTTTAAAATGTGGAGCCCCAAACTGAGTAAGGATTCCAACTGTGCTGTGTTATTAGCACCGGGGAACTATAATTGCTTTCCAGACCTCGCTGATTGTCTAGGATAACACTCCTCCTAGAAATGGGTCTTGCTTCTTTTGGCAACAATCTAGTATTGGCTGTGTGCAGTTTTTCATCCATGGTGAGCACCCCATTCTCCTCTGCTTCATTGGTTTATCTCCATTATATAGTATTTTATATTTGGTGGGGGGGCTTGTGTTTAGATCTCTTCTGGTTGATACTTTACTAATACCACTTTGACTTCTTAGTGTAAACTTTTAAAAAAAATTACTGGTACAGAATTGCTTATTTTGGCAATTTTTGTTGAAGTTATTTGAGCTGTGGTCTGTCTTGGTGCCATCTATAAATGCTTAAAAGCATACCCATTCTGCCATCCAAACCACTAATTATGCTGTTGGAAAGAATCAGATCCAGAAAATAACTTTAAATGCCCTTCTGCTGGTTATTTAGCTGCTGTCTTGTGAGTGCAGTTGATTAACCAGATGAGTCTCCACATCGTTGCATTTTAGATCATATTTCTCTAATTTGTTTACCAGAATATTTAGGGAAATTTTTGTTGGAACCCTGTTAAGATTGAACTGTACTTCACCTGTAGCTTTCCTTTCAATCTTTGGGTTAATTGCTCTGTTGAAATAGAAAGAACAGGCTTTGAGATGAGGTAACATCCATCTTAATCCTTCCCTCAGTTATATCTTCCACATTGTGGTCATTTGGATTTCTAAGGGACCTGGGTCCCTATGGAAACCTTGTAAGTAACATGTCCTGTGGAAATACTCAAAACGGCCTTGTCTGAGGTGAAAGAAGAAGAGTAACATCTATCATGTACTTCTGTGAAGAGAAGCCAAGTATTTTACAGTGCAACCCAAAATACCGAGAATTTTGCAGAAATAACCCATTCTAACTATGGAAAGAGGGCAGTCCTCTTCTGTTCTGATAAGAGGCCACAAGCTGGAGAAAGTAGCAGTTAAGAGTTTTGGCTTTTTATTTAAGTACCAGGATGGAAGAAATAGTATATCAGCAGGCTCCTAGTTTTTAAATGCAGTTGTCCTCATATTGTTTGCTATAACATTTCCTAGACAAACCAACTCCCTGCTCTGAGGTATACTGATAATAAATTTAAAAAATATTTGTCCGGGACCTTTGTTGTAAGGGAATATGGTATGTGATTTGTATATCAGAGGGTTTTCTAGTAATGACTATGGATAGGATGGAGTAGTGTGGAAAGGCTTACTTAAACTGCCTTCTTGGAGTGGGCCATTTTATATTTTGGGAGCTTTTCCCTTTATATTTTTCTCACTGATTTACCACTGTGTTGTTATGAGGATTTACTTTGGATACTGCTGTTTTGCACTTTAGTGGTAACTTTTCTCATAGAAAAATTAGTTGTGGAAGCAGCTTTGCTTTTTTGGTATCTTAGGTTGGTAATGGAAAAGAAATAAGCAATTTTTCCTTTTTAATACTAGGAATTCTTGAAAAATGGCATATGGAAGATTGGTTGGCATTAACAGTGCAAATTTTCTTTGTAACTGCTGATTTCGAAGCTGTTCAGACACCCGTGGACTGTTCCCCCTGCTTGACAGCGAGGCTGTGCAGGTGCAGGGTCCTGGAGCACTCGGCATCTCTGGAAGACGCAAGCCAGCAAGCATTTTTGAGGCTCATGTTGCTGAAGGTATAATTGCATATGGATCACGCCATCTGTAATAGAGGGGAAAAATTCCCACCTAGGCCCCTTCTGGATAGAATTATAAACCCAATAAAGCAGATGCTTCATGGAGTATTTGCAAATCAAGAGATAACTCACAGAGTTGTTCATTGCTATTTTGAAATTAGTTATTCCAGCCTTCTGCAGACAATGCCGTTTCTTCTTTCCAGCAGACAATGCCATCTACTGCAGAGATCTCTGAGCATACATTAAACATTGTTCTGTTGACTGCTGGTCAGTGCAGTATTTTTATTAGCCTTTCTACTCTTGTCAAAAAGGATCAGGAATAGAAACAGTTGGGGGGGGGGAGGGGGGCGGCCAGGTAATACTATGGTGTATGTTCTCATGGGTCTTACACTGCAATGCATTGACTGTTGTTTCTGTACTTCTCAATACGGAAGTCCTTTTAAAATAGCAAAAGTATTTTCAAATCCTCCCTTCTATCAGTAGATACAGATACTCATTCTGATCTGATTTTTGTCACAAAATGACCTCAAACTATCTTGATGTGGAGAGCTGCTTTCCCTCCGTCTTTGAATTCAGATTTTTCTTGGGGGTAATGTAAGCTTAGAGGCCATAATGAAGTGTCATAAGGTGACATCATGTAAGCTACTGAACTGTAAAATCCTGGAGTTATGAAACCAATTGGATTTCTCCAGTGGAAGAAAAAAATGTAGTATGTAAAGAGGTAAAGTTGTGGCCAAAACTGTCTCTTTACAGGAACTTAAACAGGAAAATGCTTAGTATAACTAGACAATATTCTTGTTATAGGAGACCTTTCTAGATGCTTTCAGTTCATAGTTGTGTGGGTTGGAATGATAGTCCAAACTCTTCTTCAAAGCAGAGTCAAAACTGAATGTGAATGAGGTGTTTTGTGGGGTTTTTTTGTTGTGATGTTTTTGGTTTTTTGGGGTTTTTTTTTGGGTTTTTTTTTTTTTTTTTTTTTTTGAGTTCAGACTGAGGGCTTTACGTTGTCTTGGAAACTTACAAGACTGGAAATTCTACAACCTCTCTGGGTAGCCTACTGGGAAGTTGCTTAGTATATTTAGTTGAAACCTTTCCTATTTCAATTTGTGTCCTGTTCTCTTACCATGCATCTTAGCGAAGAGTCTGGCTCTGTCTGTCTTTGCAGTTACTTCTGCTTAGGTATCAGGAGATTTCTCTTCTGTCCCCCATATCCTTCTTTTCTCTAGGCTGAATGAGCCCAGTTACTTCCACCTTTCTTCACCAGGAAGTGCTGCAATCCCCTTATGACTGGTAGCCCTTTGCAGAACCTATGCCAGTTACCAATGTCATTCTTGTACCAAAACTGGATACAGTCTCCCAGATGTGATCCAACAAGCGCCAAGTAAAGAGGAATAATAAGTTCCCTCAGTCTGCCTGCTGTGCTTCTGTTGATACAGTCAAGTATGCTTGTTGGCTTTCGTTGTTGCCAGGGCGCACTTCTGGTTTGGGTTCAGCTTGCTATCTGCTAGGAGCCTCAGGTCCTTTTCAGTGGAGCTACTCCCCAGCTGATCGGATCCCAGACTTCACCACTGTAGAGGGTCAGCCCGTCTCAAGAGCAGAACTTCCTTTATGTTTGAATTTCATGTGGTTCCTATTGGCCCATTCTGCCAGCCCATCTAGGTTGCTTTGAATGGTAGCTCTGCTCCTGAGGATGTCAGGTGCACTCCCTGCCGCCGCCCCATCCCCAGCTTGATGTCTTCCAAAAACTCAATGAGGATGCATTACAGTTGTGGAACTCTACTTGCAACTGGCCTCTAGGTAGAGTATGAACAGTTTACTGCCTTTTCAGCCCTATCATTCAACCAGTGTTTCATCCACTTGGTAGTTAACCTATCTAGACTCTAATACACCAACTTGGATTCAAGGATATTGTCAGTGACAGCTGTTGAAAGCTGTATAGTCTAGGTAAGCAACATCAGCTGCCCTTGTCTTATCCACAGATCTAGTCATTTTGTCATAGCAGCTAATCAGTTGATAAAGCACGACTTACCCTTGGTAAACCATGCTAGTGTTTTTCCCATCATCATCATCATCTTTGTGTGCCCTATAGTATTCCAAGAGTATGGGTTTCGTGATTTTCACTCCAATTGAAGCAAGGCTGTCCAAGTTATAGTTCTTCAGATTGTATTTTTACCCTTTTTGAAGATGCATGCAGCACTTGTTTTTCCCTAGTCATTGGAATCATCTCCAATCTCCGCAGACTTTTCAAAGTGTCTCAAGAACTGGGAATTATTGGGTGGATCTGAAACATCTCTTCAGTGAATGAATGGGTCAAAAACTTCTTAATGAAAGTACTTGTCCTATACTTGTTTGGACAACCAACCTATGGAGACTATTTCCTGCCTTGAAAAATTTGTGGGCAGAAAGAAACAGAAAGAAAACACCACAATATTTTTTTTTTTTATTAAAATGAGTAACAATGAACACTGTTGGAATGCTTTCAGTTAAATATCTGAATGTTACATGTCAATCCCTTTTAAAAGGCACAAATACTTTCTGCCATGGTTTTCTGTTTACATCTTTCTTTTCATTGGACATATCCCAAAATTAAAGTTTTATCCAGTGAGTTTCAGGGTTGTAACAGGGTGAGGTTGCATGTATGGGTGGAACACAGTCATGGATAGGTGTAGGATGTTTAGGAAGGAAAAAAGAGGGAAAGCTGCACTTTAGTTAGGTAGCTCCTTGCCTGCACAGAGCTCTAGTATGAAAGCAGAGACATGCTTGTTGAGTCTGTGGGGCAGAATCAGAGAGGAGGGAACACAAGCAATGTTGTTCAGGAGTTTTTGCAGATCGACTGACAGGGTGGAAGTGGTGGTTAATGCTTTCTGAAAACAACTAGCTGTTTCCTGCCCGCTGTCCTCACAGAGGCTTTCAGCCATCCGGACATCTGCTGGAAGAGGCTCTAAACTTCATGCAGACAATGTTGGAGGGTTCCTAGAAGTGGTAGATGATGAATTCCTAGCAGGCAGGGGTAATGCTCTGTTTGACCTTTTTGACCACAACAATGGAAGAAGCTGGTGGAATCTTGACTTTAAGTGATCATGAGGTGAACCGAGTTCAGGATTTGGAGACGTCTGGGAAGCTTAGCAGTAAAATCAGGCCTGTGGACTGTGGCTTATTTGAGGATTTGCTAAATTAGAATCCCTGGGGAGTTAGTCAATAAGGGGCTTAAAAAGAAAATGTAAAAATCTTTTTAAAGAAAACGCCTGGACAGCTCAAGAGCAGACCATCTCGTTTTCCAGGAAGATCAGGACTTTGAGCAGAAAGCCCTTTTGACTGAGCAAGAGGCTTCTTGATGAACAAAACCACAGAAAAGGAGCATATAAGAAGTCAAAAGGTGAACCAGCAGCAGGAGTATGAAAGCATTACTCAAGTATTTATTTAAGGACGAAAAATGGAAGAGCAAAGCCCAGCTGGACTTAGGGATAATGAAGATTAACAAGAAGGGCTTCTACAGGTATGCCAATAGAAAAAGGAAGTTCAGGGAGAATGCAGGTCCACTGGTGGGGTGAGAGAGACAAGCTAGTGATAGACACTGTGGGAAAGATCGGTGTTTTCAATGTCTTTCTTGCCTCGGTCTTTGCAAGTGAGAGCCTATTCTCATACTTTTGTGTGTGCTGGTACAGACTGGGAAGAAGGTGGGCAGATCACATTAGGGAGCAACGGATTAACAACTACTTAAAGCAACTGGATATACTGAGATCCATGGTGCTGGATCGAATTCACCTTACAAAGTTGAAAGAGTTGGCAAAGTGACTGCAAGGTGAAAAGTCATGGAAAAAGGCTAATGCTGCACCCATCTGCAAGAAAGTCAGGAAAAAATCTGAAAATTATAGGCTTGACAGTCTCATTTCAGTTCCTGGAAGGATCATGGCTTGTCTCTACTTGGGTTCCATTTCCTAATACATGGTCAAGAAGTTAATAGTCAGTGTGCTTACTCAATTTCTTTGCCTTCTGTTGCAAATGGCTGGCTATATGAATGACAGAAGAACAGTGGCTATATTACTTATTGAGTTTACTAAGGTTTTGGACACTGTCTGCAACTACATTCTCATTTAGAAGGTGAGGGAATTACAGGCTGGATGAACAATCTGCTTAATGGGTTGAAAATTAGCTGGACTAGTGTCAATAGCTCGACATTGAGCTGGTAGCTGAGTGCAGCATGCCAAGGGTTGATTCTGGAGTTCGTATTTTTCAATGCCTAGTGATTTGGATGATGGCATAGATTTGCAAATGACACTAAATTAATGGGAGTGGCTGACGTGATGTATGGCAAAGCATAAATCCCAAGAAATCTTGAGAGACTTAAGGACTGGGCCATCAGAGGCTTCATGAAAGTGAGCACAAAGTGCAAAGTTGTGCATTTGAGGCATAACAATATCATGAATCAGTACAGGCTGGGAACTGATGGGTTAGTGGCAGCTTTGCTCAAAAGGACTGGGAGTTATGATTGAAACTAAGTTGAGTGTGAACCAGTAGCGTGCTGTCATTGTCAATAAATCTGGTGCTGTGCTACATTAGGAGCGTGGCCAGCAGATCAAGGGAAATTATTGTCCTTCTATAGTTGGCACTGATCAGCCTCTACCAGGAGCGCTACTTTTGGGCCCTCTGGTTTAAAATAAATGTCAAGAAACTGCAGATGTTTCAGTGGATAGTTACTAGGGTGGCCCACGTGATCTACAAGGGGAGGCTGAGGGAGTGGCCTTTGCCTGTAGACTAAGGGGATGGTCCAACAGCAGCCTGAAACTACTTGAAGGTCAGTTACAAAGATGGTGGAGCCAAGCATGTCTTGGTACTTGCAGATGATGTAACAAAACAAAGACCTGTTTTCAGCTTGAGAGGTTCATATTGGACGTTCTGAAATTTTTTCTATTGGGAAGGTAGTGTATTACTGGAACAGGTTCATGAGAATCTTTACCCGTAAAGCTTTTCAGAAGCTGGCTGTGCTATCTATTTATCCATCCATCCATTATCGTGTCTGGATCTGCAAGACAAAGAGCCTCCTGTTCTTTGATAATTTTACATTATTTTGGTTTGGTTTTATTTTATTTTGCTTTGCAGAGTGTATGTATAGATGTGAAACCTCTCTGAATTCAGCGGAGATGCTTTAACATCTTCTAGCAGCATGCTTTGCAGTTCATTAATGTCCTTCCAATCTGTAGGGGGAGAGATGGGGAAAAAAAAAACCCCACAGTTGTGTCCCTTTGAAGAGAATGAGTTGTTCAGCATTGGCACCAGTAGTCTTTTGGGCTTTGTCCTAGGGGAGCACGGTAATCTCTCTGGCTTCAGGTTTGCAGTCTGGCTTTTCTTCCTACCAAGGGACTGGAGTCTAGGCAGAGTTGTAGACTAGACAGGTTTTTTGGAGATTTTTTTTTTTTTTTTTTTTTCGTCTTCCCTGTCATGATGAGAAATTTCCTCCTAGTAATGGAATTCTAATAGTGCAGTTGGGGAATCCTTGGTATCCTTATAGGCTTCATTGCTTCGAATCAGCCTCTTGACTGAAACGGGACTAAGAAAGTAGGATGTTAAGTGTGCATGGGTGTCTTCATGTGGGCACCCATGCACACATTTGACTACTTTGGGGAGCTGGGAATTCCTCAGAAGCAGGTTTTTTTTTTTAAACTCTTTCACTAGATCAGTGTTTCTCTCACAAGGGCTTTCTCTGTCACTGATGGATGGCAATTAAGTTCAGCATAATAGGAAACAAGAAACTTGAAAGCAGTAGAGATCTTGTGAATTGTTAGAGTATATTCAGTAATCCATCTGTGGCTTCAAGAGTTAGTAAAGACTATGTATATTTGCACCAGAAGACTGAGTTTATTTTTTGAGGATAAACTTTGGCTGCAGGAGCATAGTCCAAATCTCTGTGCTTAATATGTTTAATATGAAATAATCCTCTATTCTGACTAGTACAGCACTGATTATCCCCCTGCCTTCATCTTAGTTAATTATTTTCTTTCAGTAGTAGTCTGCCATACCTCTACACCTGCTATTTTTGTCTGGAACTGATGGTAATTTTATAATAATCTTTAAGTCCAGGTATTCCATAGTGGGCACTTGTTGTGAACCTGAAGCACAAAACCTGAGTTGCTCATGAGTTTGTTTGAAAGCCATAGGAGGATAGTGAGTTGTGTGAGAGCTGAACTTCCTTTCTCTTTAACTTGAGGCACTGGCACTTCAGATTTTGTTGCACAACTTTCTGGAGCTGTTTGTCTGGGCAACGGGGGTGCTTCGGCAATCCTTTTCAGTATGGGCTGTTGATTCAGGCCCTTCTGCCAACTGATTGCCCAATTCATTTCCCTCCTGTACCTTGATTCTTGCAATCCGTTCTCTAGTACAATTATTTACACATGCAAGAATTTTGTTAGTTTTGGAAAGTTTTTTATCAGTTTTAATAAATTTGACTATAAATATTGTGTCTGCTTTAATTTTCTAATGCCATCTACTTCCCCCCTTTGGGGCCTCCAGATTTGGCTTTTACATTTGTTTTTGTAATTAAAGAAGCTCTTCTTAAGTAGCTTAAACTTACAATAACTGTATTTAGGCAAAAGTTAAATAGAATGTCTCCTCTCAAGTCTTACAGCTGTGGAAGGCCTGTAGTAGGAGCATCTAGATCATGTTAATGGTGCCCAACCAGGAACCATTAAGGCATGGTTGTGCAGGGCACTGCAGGATCAGGCAGCAAGATACATTCATGACCTTGTCTTATAAGACTTTGTAAAGTATGTGTACCATCTAATAGAGAAAGGTGGTTTTTGTATTAGTACAATGTAGCAATCACTGTGGATCCCAGGCCGGTAGAAAACGACTGGCTGTTTTCCTGTCTGTCTCTTCCCCAAGTTGCATTCCTCAATTGTACCTTGTATATGTCAAAACTTACACCTTCTTATATGGTTCCTATTCTCTTCTCAGTTTTATTGCTATCTTCTCTTGACTCTTAAATGTTCCACATAGTTGCACCTTCTTTTCTTTGAGTTAAAGTCTTTCTCTTCTACTTCACAGCGGTGACTTTCTGATTCTTCAGTTTCTTGCTCGGTAGCATATGAGATGTTAGATGTATGCTCCTGGTGTCGCGTGTTTTCTTTGCCAAGCAGCTGCTCTGCATGCTATGTTTAATACAAGCAAAAATACTCCTTTTGTCTTAATATCATAGCACTACATGAATAAAAGGTTATTTGGCTCTACTAGCGCCCACCCTGTTTGAAAACAACTAAGATAGATTCAATCAGTTTATCAAGATGCTGGAAAAAGAATATGGGATCAATAGCTGAGCTGCTATGAAGTGCAAAAAAATACAGATGCCATCTACAGCTGTTGAAAAAAAAAATCAAGATGTGGGTTTTTTGCATTATAAAAATACGGTAGGTGACGTCTGTTCCATTACATGGTGTTACTTGTGCACCATCTTGTTCTGATGTGTATATAAGGCAGTTCTCATTTCCTTATGAAGCTTTGTAAATGGTGCAGTTTACCTGCTGTTACCTTCCAAAGTGAGGAAGATGTTTGTAACTGGTGTATATTCTCATCTCCAAGTATAACGTAAACATCACTAGTGAAAAACACCACTGAGTACTCTACATAATATACTTGGTTCTTATTTGTCTTGATAAATTAGATTGAGGACTGGTGGTAGACTATTTTTGTTAGGGATTTCTTTATATTGAGCAGTGTCTTTGGTTTGCTCTTTGAACCCCTTCCAATCTTTGTCGAGTAGGTCTCATTATGCAGTGGAAAATTATATGCATTTAGTTTTTAGTATTAAGGCTTAATAGCATAAGGAACTTGGCCATAGTAGTTCTAGCAGAGATGTTCTGCTGCAGCTACCTTGTAGACTGCCCAGTCTGACATGGGTGCTCAACTTCCTGAGAACTTCGTCTTGCCAAGGTGCAAAGTTATTTCAGAATAAATCACTTGTAGCATAACGTCTCCATGAGGGAAATGAAATGTCAATTCTCTTATAGAGGGATGCTTTTCCAGGCTTTTGTGGTCAGTATCCAAAAGGTAAATGAGCTGTAACTCATTCTTTCATCCGTGTATTCCTTCCAGGGTCTTGAAATCAACTGGTGGCTCTCTGGAAGATGATGGTTTAAGCATTGACTGTGTTGGTTAGATATGCACCTTTCTGAAAATTATTTGATCTGTGTGTCTTGGGAACTAGATGTATTACACCAATGGATTTTTTTTTAAATGCTTGCTTAGTGTATTTAGTTTTCCATTTTTCACGTGCTTACACTTGACTAAATAGACATTTTGGAGTAGAATAACAGAGACAATTGTTTAAGTTAGAGTTTGACATCTACCGTTATCCTTGTGCTTCAGCAAATTCCTACAATTTAATACTCACCCTAGTTTAATGCTTTATCCTGAAAATTCAAAACAACTAGCAGCTTTAACAGTGATGAAAGCTATAAGACAACTGTAATGTAAGATGAGAAAATGTTTTGTTTCTAAATGCTGCATTGTAAACAAAACTGCATTAATTCAGTATGAGTTGCGGTCAAAGTCAGGAAAGGTTTGTTACCAACAAACTGTCTATCTTGTGTCTGTTCACTTGCAGGAAGCTTAAATTAGGGGATGGGGAAAGTGGGAGAGTTTGAGTCATGCGGGTTGGGAGGTAATAAATCTAAACCTATGTTTACAGTTAAAGTAACATAAAGCTTTAAAAATGCTTTAGAAATGTTAAATATTTGTCATATTGTAGTTTGTAAATTTTGTGCTTTCGTGATTCGCTGGGGAAAATGGATTTATGGGCAAATGAGAGAATAACTCAGGCTGGGTAAGGACAATTTCAAATACACGAGATTTTGCAGCCCCTGGATGCTGTGAAAATGAAGCAGGAAAGGATTTGGTGTTGTTTGCAGGCATGCGTGCGCTCCCCACTGACTCGCTGTGGCCCAGGGAGTCTGGGCACTTCACTTTGCATGGAATCTCTCAGCAGGAATAACCTATAGTTTGCTAGGTTGATTGTGTCAGTAAATATACTTTAAAAGTTGTCTTTTTAATTGAATGCCCACAGTTATTGAATAACAGTAGAGTCATTTCCTCCTCTGAACGTTGAGGGTGGGGAGGGAGGATGAGAGACAGACGAAGGAGCCATCCTGTTTCTCAGGGGTGAAAGTTTGTATCACTCATTGAGGAGGTGAGTTCAGTGCTTTGCATTGTGAGTAGAGTATCGCCTTTCAGTAACAATGAGTATGGCAGATGTAAGATAACCTTGTCTCGAGCTAGGACAGTAAGAGGGACTGAGGTGACTCCCTGTTCTCCAGACTCCCCCTGAACACTGGCTATTTGGAATGTCATAACAAAGGCCTACTACTCTGTACGTGATGTATGAGAAGCCTAGATAGATACTGAGGTCAAGACTGGAGTCTGCAAGGGAGGGTAGGCATTTGTACTGGGTTTACATTGCAAGGTTTTGTTAGCAGGGGGGCTGCAGGGATGGCTTCTGTGAGAAGATGCCAGAAGCTGTCCCCATGTCAGATGGAGCCAGTTCTAGCTGGCTCCAAGCACCTCTGTGACAACATATTTAAGAAGGGGTAAAAAACCACTGTGCAGCCACTGTGAGAGACAGGAGCAAGAAAAAAGTGTAGGAAACAGCCCCGCAGATACCAAGGTCAGTGGAGAAGGAGTGGGAAGAGATGCCTCAGGCACTGGAGCAGGTTCCCCTGCAACCTTTGAAGATGACCATGGTGATGCAGGTTGTCCCCCTGCAGCCCATGGAGGACAACAGTGGAGCAGATATCCACCCTGCAGCCTGTGGAGGATCCCACAGTGGAGCAGGTGGATGTGCCCTCAAGGAAGCTGCAGCCTGTGGAGAGCCTATGCTGGGCCAGGCTCCTGGAAGGAGCTGTAGCCTGTGGGGGAGGCACGCTGGAGCAGTCTCTTCCTGAAGGACTGTGCCCCATGGAAAGGTTGCGTACTGGAGCCGTTCTTGAACTGTAGCCTGTGGGAGGGATCCCATGCTGGAGCATGGGAACAGTGCGAGGAGGAAGGAGCAGCGGAGATAAAGTAATGAACTGACTGCTGCCCTCATTCCCCAGTGCCATCTGGCGGAAGGAGGTAGAAGAGTCAGAAGTGAAGCTGAGCCTGGGAAGGAGGGGAGGGGTGGGTGGAAGGTGGTTTTAGTTTTGTTTTTATTTCTCACTATCTTACTTTATTAATTGTCAATAAATTAATCTTCCCCAAGTCAAGTCTGTGTTGCCTGTTATGGTAGTTGGTGAGTGTTTTTCCTGTACTTATCTCAACCCATGAGCTTTTAATCTTATTCACTCCCCATCTTGCTAAGGCACAGGAGTAAGAGAGTGGCTTGGTAGGCACCTGGTGGCTATAGCCAAGGTTAGCCCACATCAGCATCCAGGAATTAGACGCAGAGATGAAGCAGTGTGCTTTCAAACCTTTTTTGCGCATCGGGCTTTTCTTCTCAAGCATTAGTTTTTACTCTAGTTACTACAGATGAATTGTTCCTGTTGGGAGCTGAGAATCAAGTCTGGAGACATTTGTGGAACAATTCAATAGTGGTTTTGTTTGGAATTAAAAAAGTCTCATTGTGCCCCCCCAAATGAAAGGATGCAGATTGCAAGCTAATTTAAAATATTTGAAAAGTGCTCTTTAAAATGTGGGTAGCATTAGAGCATACGTTAGTGCAACATGTTGAATCTATTTTATAAATGTGTGCAAGTTGCAAGGCTGTTAGAAATTCTAGCAAGTTGTAGGTAAAACTGAAAGGGAACTGTAACGTTAGTCATATCATAGAACCACAGAATTAGATAAGTTGGAAGGGACCGAAGGAAACTATCCAGTCCATCTTGCTGCTCAAAGGAGGGTTATCACTGAATTCAGACACAGTTGTTCATGTCTTAATCCAGTCAGGCCTTGGAAACCTCCAAGCATGGAGATTCTACACCTCTCTGGGCAACCTGCTGCAATGTTGAATTATCCTCATAGTGTAACTTTTTTCCATGTACCAGTTGAAATCCTCTCTGTTTCAGTTGATATTCACAGTCTCTGACGTTTCAGTAACAACACAAATAGGTATTGAAAAACTGCTCCTAGGTACCCTTAGCCTTCTCTCCTCCAGACTGCCTGAGCCCAGCTCCCTGAGCCTCTCCTCATGGGACAATGTGGTCCGTTGTCTGAAGACTATCACAGCCCTTTTCTGAACTCTAGTTTGTCAGTGTAGTGCCTTCACACAAGTCGATTGCACGCCCCCAGCTCAGTGTCTTCAAAGAAGTCAATGAAGATGTGTCCATCTCTTCCTCCATGTGGTAGATGGTATTAAACAAGATATGTTCCTGGATAAATCCCTGAGGAATTCCACTTATAACTGGTTTCCAGGTAGTGCAGCGATCCAGCCATTTTTCCATCTACAGTAATCCACCCATCTAGACTATAATGTGCCAGCTTGGGTGCAAGGATATTGTGAGAAATCATGATAAAAACCCAACAGTTGAGATAAACAACTTTTGCTGGTCTTTTCATCCAAGATTTGAAAAGAGGATATAATTTAACATCTTCAGTGTGCATGATGGGCAAGTGATTGAGCATTCAGCTTATCACTCTCTTCCCCTGAATTGCTTGTTTTCCTCCAACATATGGTATTTTCTATACAGTGAGATGAAAAACTGAATCTCTCTCAATCTACAGACTCTCTGGCTGTATCAACAGTCGTGTGTGCTTTGTGGCTCAGCCTGAATAAACTTCATCACATGCTGTCTTTTTCTGAATCGGCACAGCTGAACAAGTGAGCTGACGCTTGTCTTTCCTGCGTCATTGGTACAGCGTTGTACTCGGTGGCAGTTAAAGGCTCTGCTGGCTACATATGTATGACTTTGAAGTCAGCTGAGTTGTCGGTGTCATTTAAAAGCCATTAGGCAGCAAAATTGTCACTGCAGTCATAGTTTGGCTTGCATAACTTTGGTCCAACAGAAGAACCAGAGTTTGCTCTTGACTCTGACCAAAGCTGGAAATGAGAAATGTTGTTTCTATTAGTGATAGAATAGGGAATTAGGACAGCAAAATCTGATCCTCCTGTCACTTAGTCGCTTTTCAGATGGTCAGAATGCTTGGTATTAATGCTGGTGGTTTACATTGAATTGAATATTTATTTGAAGTACTGTGAGTTTGTGGGAATTCTCTGCTCCTATGTTCACTTTCATTGTGAAATAAAACTATTCTGAGAAGAAGAGCCCCTTACTGATTTTGTTTGTCTGCTTTATAAACAAAGGTTTTGGTTAATACCTGCATGGAGGCTGTCTTGCAACTGCGAAGAACTGGTGGTACAGCCTTTGCTGGGGCCACCACAGAGTGATTTCATTTTTCACTAGTTCATTATCCCTCCAACTAAAAGCTATGCTGTGAAGTGGCTTCAGGTTACAGTGGCTTTTGGACGTGAACTTGACCGTGCTAGCATGGTCTGATATATCCATTCTGTAAGGCAGGCATTGGTATATTTCTTGACACTTGTTTTCCTGAATTAAAAAAAAAAAAAAAAAAGAATTTAAAAAAAAAAGTTTGACTGAAAGACTAAGTTACCATTTGAAACAACTGAGATGGTAGCTGTTCGGCCACGTGTGACTGGCCAGCTCAGAGTGTTTGATGTGATCTGTCTTGAGATCCAGACTCTGAGAAAAAGATTTTTGCAAAAGTTTTCAAGCATAGCAAAACTTCTGTTGAGGTAAAATGCCCATGTGGAAAGAGTCAGCCAGAAGGAATGCCTCATTAACCCGTCATGGTAAACTGGGAGCGTCGTCAGTTCCACTGAATCTCTGGCAATCACTGTGGCAATAGCAAAGTTTTCCTATGTTTGGGTGGTGGTCTGAATCAAGAGTGTAAGCTCCTACTAAGGTTATGTTAATACACAGGTAAAATAAGCAAGATGAAGAGCCAATGCTTTATTTTTTTTACTCCTTTATGGTGTTTGGGTTTAATTTCCAATGTAGTCTCTTGGATTCTGTTTTATTTCCCTTGCCATGTAGATAGCCAGAAGCCATTTAATGGCATGGAGACAGGCGGGGCAGCCAAACCTCAAAGAGAAAGACAGAATTCAAACCTTCCTGCAAATTAGTAAAAACTGCAGCCTGCTGCAGTTGGATTTTCAAATCAAACCACATGCAGGGTAGCCTTCTAACTATTGCTAATCTATCTATGCTCTCTGGAATGTACGTACATGTAGCACTTACCTTTGATCATATATTTTCACCTGTATTTTTGTCTGAACAGTTCTGGAATATCTGGCATATGATATTCCCTCCAAGCAGGCAGCAAAAATTGCGGCTTACGGGCAACCTGACAGGGGAAAAGTCTGACACTTGTGCAGATTTGTGATACCTCTTTTCTGTTTGTCTTTTTTGAAGCTGTCACTTTTCCAGATTCTGATCAATACTGTGCTTTTCTGCATGCTAACTGTCGGGTCAGAGGCTTTGTTAATAATCCCTACTTTTATCTTCTCAGCCTCTTACTTAACTTGATGGGATGATCTGTTGGTTGGCATGAAACAGAAGAAATCAATTTTAGCTGTAACCTAGTCTTTCTGCTCCTTACATACCCACTGAGAACTTCTACCTTAAACATGTTTTTTCTTTCATTAGAAAAAAACCCAGAGACGTCATTGCTCATCCTTCAGAATGAAGATAAGCAGAATGTTGTGCTGCCATGCCGATTTCAGTGCTGTCCATTTCTTCTTCAGATCTGAATATTTATAACAGAGCAAGAAGTTAAATTCTATCGCATGAGAATTTATCATGTCTCATATAATTCCTTTGCAGCAGTGAGAAGATTAGAGTGCTGGACTTCTTTTCGATATAATAAACCTAAGTCTGGCAGTAGGGTTTTCTTCTCTGAGCAGTGGTATCATCTGAGAGAGATGATTTCTGTAAACTTGAACTATTATTTATTTTACCTTTAATTTAGGGAGGGTTTTTTTTTTTGTAAAAACCACATGCCTGTTCCTATTGCATCTTCTGTCTTTCTAGAAAGAAACGTAATTTGTAGTAATCTTCCTTAATTACATGTACTTGGCTAATTATGCTCGTGTTTAAAAAGAATTATGTCTTCCTGGGTGCCCACTAAATAAAATATTTTTAGTGGCAAACTTTCCTGGTCTTTCTCTGTTTTTTAAATGGCTGATTAAAAACCTGTCTTTTAAGAGGTTTTACTGACTCTTCTGAATCTCTGGATTTCTGGTTCTCTTCAGAGAAGAGCAAATAATTGGAGTTGATTCTTTGGAGAGTTCCTGTGGCTTAGTGTATGAAAGAACAAAGAGTGTAGAGTGCTGAAGTCTGTTGGCTGTCTGAATAAATAGGTAACTTCTAAGAGAGTTTGTCTTTCCAGTTGAAATCTGTAGAGGACCACCTTAGAGCTTCATCCTCAAGTTCTAAACTCCCTTTGTGGTCATTGCTTTTATGTTTCGCATCTTTGAACTGTGTTTAGTGGCTGTAACTCTCAGGATGATCAATAATTAATAGGATTTATATGGAAGGCTTAGCACTTTATGAGACTTTGTGTCAGATAAGGGAATAGGTAATTAACGCTAATGTTAGCATGCATGTGGAATTAATTTTCTGCTATGAAAAGTGCCACAAATAGTATGAATTATTTAAGTTAAAAAAACATACATAGGCACAATTGAACGTGAATTCTGTGAGCATAAACAGTGTGCTGTATTTATGCCATAAGAGAGGAGTGGTTCTACGGAACATCTAGTTTTATCCAGACATAGGTAAAAGTAAATTCCTGCAGCATATGTGATGTGATATTTCTAAAGGAATCTGTACCTTTTTGGTTGCCCAGGTGCCTGTTCCATACACTAAAAGCGATGACCTCTAGGGCGTTGTGTAAGATGTCTGTTCTTAGAGCATCCTTTCTAGGTTTTGCCTCCTGGCCACAACACAGCTTTGCGGCCTCCTCCTTGCCCCGTTACCCAGCGTTCAAGAAACAGCTTTTGTCAGGACAGGCCCTGTACCAGGCTGTACCGTGTGGCCTGTAAATGGACGCTTGTGTGGGGAGGGGGTTTGAAAGCACTGTTAGCTTAAACCAGTAGCGATGTTAGACTGATGTAACTTCCCCCTGGAGGCACTTCTTTACTGGGCATATAGCTGTACAGCTCCACTGATGAACCTCTTGGGTAAGAGTTGGAAGCAGAACCTGTGATGTGGCTGGCCGGGACAGCAGGGACCCTGCAGGCTTCCTTTATATAACGGTACTTCTGGCTTGTATTGCGTGTGTGTCTGACTGGGCATTGCTGTGTCAGAGGAAGGTTGCTAGTGGAGTCTTATCAGTAAACCGTTCTATTGTAGACAGCCATAAGTGTCCTATTTAAAATCTCAAGTTAAAAAATTGGAAAGAGTTGAGTTAGACACATGTACATGCAAAATGTATATGAAAGACACATGTCCATATGGAAAATTCTATTTGTACAACTGCATCTATTTAAAACCGTTCCTATTCCTGGAGCATTCAAATGCAGATGTATAAGAAAGCAAAGATGTCTTTTGAACCTTTGGTACTGCCATTAGCATAAAAAAGCAGAGAGTCCTTGCTAAAGTCTCCTGCGATTTTCTTCTAGTAGCATTTGCCTCTTTCTTTGTTCTCTTTTAGGTCAACTTAGTTATGCTGGGGTTCTGTGTTGTTTCTCAGATGCAATTAAAAGTCATTACCTAGAATCTTCTCTAGCTCTCCAGCAAAATGGCACCTATAATCCCACCGTGATTTGTGCTGGAGAGCAATGGGTGAGTCACGCAAGGGAAGCATGACGTTATGTGTTATGTTTGATGGTATCATCTCATAGAGGTGGCTGCCACTTCAACACCCGTAGTTCTACCTACAACCCTTAGTTCTATCCTTTTATTGTTGTTCTATACAACCTTTAGTTCTATCAACTCCTTTATCAAGTTCTATCTCTTCCTCCAGGGGTGCAGAACTGTAAATTATATCTCGAGTGGAATCCTGTAGGTTAAGAGTTCTCAGCATAGGTTTTTATTCTCCTCATCCTAGCTACTTTGTGTTTCTTCAGCTGTGTACTTGAACTTGAGGTGCATGTAGTATATCAAGCAGGTCAGGAGAGGGAGCTGGCAATCTCGGGGGGGAAAAAGAATCTTCCTTCCATACAAATAACTTTTTTTTTTTTGAATTGTCCCTCTGAGTGTAGAAATGTGATGGGGTAACCTGTCTGTATTTGAAATAACAGTAGTCTGGACCCACTTCTAGAACATAAAGTTACAAGTAAAGACTTTTTTTTTCTACTTTGTTCTGTGGCTGATGGTATTTTTTTATCTGTTGCCTGAGGACCCGTTTAGAAGCGTTGACAGTGCTTTTCTCAGGGAAGAGGTTTGTGTTGCCAGTAGTACATGTAGGTGATAGGGACAGTAAACAGAAACTCTCACCTTCATCTGAGTCCAATAAAATAAAAATGTCAGTGCTGATATTAACGTTGCCAATAGTAATTGCACTTACAGGGCACCCATCACAGTAGTATCTGCTTGGCCTTCATGTGGCTTTTGGAGAGATTAAAGGCTCTTCAAAGACAGCATGTCCTTCAGATGACCGCTGACTTGATAGAAATGTAAAAATGCCCTGGATAAGGGTTTCCCCATGGCGGTGGGTTAGCCTTGGCCAACAGCCGGGCTCCCACCCAGCTGCTCATCCAGTCCCCTCATCAGCAGGATGGGGGAAGAAAATATGGAGGAAAAAAACAGGAACAAGAAAGCTTGTGGGTCAAGATAAAGATAGCTCTTTTGTGGGCTCAAATTCACTCTTTCACTCCTGACTTTAGTACCTGCTTCCCACCACCAGCAGACAGTGGATCCATTGTGGAGATGGCTGGAACCAACTGTGTCCAGCATGGGGCGGCCCTGACATCTTCCCTGAAAAAACTAAGCAAGTGGTGAAGGTTCTCCCTTCCAGATAACGTAGGTCTTGAGACATGATGGTTTCATCCTGCTTTTTTCACCAGCAAAAGGGACTTCAGAGGCTCTAGGTATGCTCTAGGTATTTTTTGAAGGGCTGTACTGTAAAGCCCAGTTAGTGAAAGTGTATATGTTGAAAACAGTTGCGCAAAACCAGCTTTCAGAAAAAGTTAGCATTGTACAGATCCTTTCGCAAAGCTGTTGTACTTCGTCCACTTGAGGAAGAGGCAGAGTGTGTTTCAGAGATGGCGAAGGAAGCGACTTGAAGCAGGGATGCACAAACTGGCAAAGGAAACCCTATACTCACTCTTCAAATCTCACCTGACTTCCTTGAAATCTGTTTTATGTTTTTAAGTGTTGCTGTGCATGTGACATCTTTCCAACAGATTACTTGGCGTGGTTTTGAGCTTTTTAGTGATTGTTCTGTATGTAAGGTAACTCCCTCTCTGCTATATTTTCTGTATACGATGCTGTGCTGCTGTTCCAATCTTTGATTGATCTCAATGAGTTTATATTTTATGAATAATTAAAAATCTTTTCTTGATTCCTATTGCAGAGTTTGAAAATAGCATATTATTCTTCCCTACCCTTAATTTGTGTTCTGGGTTTCTTGGTTTTGTTTTTCATTTTTATTTTTTTATTCACAAGTGACTGCCCTTACATAGCTTGTAGAGAGCTTAGGCTGACACAAGAAACTTGGACAATGTCGTGCTAGCATGGTAGAGGTATCATGATGTGACTAGAAGGCCAGTGCCATTTGGGTTTACGTAGTGCCTGGTATGAATGGAGATCTATTTGTTTGTTCTTGTTCAGGCTTCTCCTCTGTACCGGTTCTGTAGACTTACTACCTTCAATCGTTGCTGTCCTGTAAAAAGTTGCAGAGGTGCTACTTGTCTTTTGCAGTCATTAATCCCTATTTCCATCTTGTTTATCAGGGAAGGAACACTGATTCTTCTTGCCAACAGTTGGTGGAGAGATGAGAGTTTGAGTGCTGTTTAGAAATGCTGCTGTGCAGTAGTGGTGAGGTTTACTATATCCACTGTTTGGGTTTTTTTTTTTTTTTTTTCCTTAATATCTGTCTGCAAACTCTCATTGGCATCTTAGTCGCAGAAACCCAGCTCATTTTGCTATTAGTGCCAATCTACCAGCAGGGAGAATGGGCTTAAATGGCAGTATGCTATTTCTTTGGGATTCCTCCATCCCCTTGATGGGATGTGACTTGTGAGAGTCCTAATTTTTGAAACTCCCTAGTTTTATCATAGTCTTTGAGCGTAATTTGAAGCAAGTGGCTTGATTTGTTGGTTGGGGTTTTTTTGCTTTGCTCATAAGCTTCTTTTGCTCAGGAAATAGCAACTTTAGCTTGAGGTATTTACAAAAACAGCTGGGAGAAAAGTGTTTGTGCTCTCAAGGTTATAATAAATAAATGCTGTTCAGGGGATTTGTTTTGTCTCCTGATGAAGGGCTGGGGTTTTGGTGGTGTGTATGTGCGTTTGACGTTTTTTGGTTATTTGGGGATTTTTTTGTAGGAGGAGATTAAGGCGATTTGGGCTCTTGTTTTTAACTAATTTCTCAAAGGGGTTAGAATTAATTTTGTTTTCCTTCAGCTAAAAGTTCACGTACATCATCAGTTGCACTTTTCATCTGGGCATGTTCAGGAATACTGCTTTTTTCTGTGTTCCACACTACATTTAAGTATAATTTGCGTGCAGTTGCAGGCTCTGAATCAATGCTGTTGTTACTGCTATGACAGGTTGAGAGGCTTAATGGTTGTTTCAACAGTGTCACATTTTCAAGTGAGCTTAGAGCTAGAACTGGAAACTTGAGTCAATGGTTGACAGGTAAGAAAATAACCTAGCATCTTCACGTAGCTTGAGGAAGTTGGCCAGCCTCACGGAAGTACGATGTCTTAAAAAATAACTTGTTTTTCTTTTAGTCCTTAACACTGAATTTTTGTATATTGAGAGAAAGCGATATTTGCATCACTTCAGGCACAAGAATACAACTCTCTCCATGTTCTTATGAATCTGATCATTAGGTCCCCTGGCAGGAGGGTGGGACAGGCACCAAGGTCATGGCTAGTTTGCAGAGCGCAGCATGCCCTCTGCAGAGTGTCATCTCTGGATGGCAGCATGGAAACTGGAACTTGAAAAAACATTATTGGTGGGCTGGATAGCGTTGTTTTCTGTGCAGCTATTGCAAGCCCAGACATAGCCTCAACTGTAGGTGGCTGAAGCTGTTAGACTGTGTAAAATGCAGCTCTTTTTAGTTCAGAGCTAGCTCTGATGTGCCTGAAAGAGTCATGGTCCAAAGGATGTCTGCACTGTAGTCACATACCTCCCAGTGACCAAGCGTAGAGGGTGTGGAGGGTGGTGTCTGTCCCACCCTCTTCCCAAGGGACCCAATGAACAGACTCTTAAGAACACAGAATTGCATTTCAGTGCTTAAAATTGTGCAAATACTGCTTTCTTTCGGTACAGGTGAATGTGTTTGAGAAACTGAGGGCTTCACTGTCAAGAAGAAAGCAAGTTAAAGGACAGATGATAACAGGCACCAGGAGTCAAAGGCTAATTAGAAGCCCAGCTGGCTTTATGTGTGTTTAGCCTGTAGTATGTCTGAAATGCTGGGAAACAACATTGCCAGTAACTGTTAAAAAGGCAAAGCAAGTTCTCACTACTAAGCAATATGCCCAGCAGATAAATCCATAGTTGTAGGTTTGAAAAACAAGTTAATAACAGTTCAGGTGTAAGAGGACTGAGCAGAACATACAGAGCTACCTGGTTCCAGGAAATGCCAAGGAGAAGAAATGCTGATGCCATTGGAGTAGAGCAGTATCAGGCCTGCAGAGCAGAAGATTACTAGCTACAAATGCTCCTTTACTAACTTACTAGAAGCTAAAACCTGGTGTCTATGACCATGAGATCATAGCAGCCCACTCTGCAAAAACATTTGACGTATTGCAGAATACATAATCCTGTGCTTTCTTTAGAAAAAGCAACTCAATGTGCCCTACCTACTCATTTCTGCTACTACTCACTATTCAGTTTGGGACACATTACAGTTAATTGGCTTTGACTTTTTTCCTGGCAGTAATTTATTTTCCTCATTTTTCAATTATCATTTTGTCAACTTGTAGGCTATTTCAGGTACTCCTGGCTTATTTGACAGGTTGTTTTCCCAAGCACAGCTTCAGCTGTTTCTGAAAGCTGTTAATAGTTGATTTGTAATGCTGTAATCTGAACTCTCCAGTATGACTCAATTTCAGCCACTCCACTTGTGTTCATGTAAAGCACTGTGCTTGGTTGCTGCAGGCTGCACGTCAGGTTGGGGAAGCACAGAAGCTCTCCAGCTTTGCTGGGTGTGCTCTGAGACTGATCGATGGCATTCTTGCACTGTATCTGCACTAAACTGGGACTTCTCTGGCTTCTGTGTCCCCTTTTCATGCCCTTTGGCAGCACCTTTCAAACAATTCTGGAAGAGCCAAAATCAACACCGATCAGCCTGTTTGGACAGAGCCAGTTGGTGTACAATGGCCCTGGCTGATGAATTTGCCCTTTCCTTCATGCCTACCAAAAGCACGTTAAAACCTCTTGCCTATTCACTTGTCAAGTCTGGAAGAGTTTCTAATTAGAGAAGTGAATCTTTGTTTTGTCAGGTTTTAGCTGGTAAGAATTTCTGTGCAATCCCTGAGACTTGGACGTCTTTGGCAGCTAAAGATTTAGCATACTTGAAATGTGGGCCGTGCAGCTGTCGCTGTGGCTCTACAAGGTGCTTTATACCAATTTGAGTCCTTGTTGGAGGACCCAGCAATAAGTCCTCGTTAAACATAAGAATTTTCATTGATGCCATGATTCATGGTCCCAAAGAAAATTTGAGGAGGGCTTCTGGGATCACGAAATCTTTAGAGTTGGAAGGGACCTCTAGGGATCATCTAGTCCAACTCCCCTGCTAAAGCAGGATTGCC
>VXBH01007063.1:118896-265657 GCA_013400035.1 Rynchops niger | reverse complement strand
CCCCCCCAAAATAATCTTCAATACAACCAAAGCAACATAAAGTTGTGCAAGGCAAGAAGATATCAACAGTAACACAGAAAATACTGTAAAACCTATACAGTGAACTCTGCATCAGTTTGTATCTTGTGCCCTTTGAAGATATCTTTAAATAGAAGGGTGTAGACAATCACCTAGTAGTTTATTCTAAAACAAAGCTTTCTGTACTGTTGTATTTTAAGTTATCTGGTATTAACTCCAAAAGTAGAAATACTTCGGGGGAGAGGTCATTAAGTATTGTTAGTGTGTGGCAGACCTTGGTTTAGTGGAAAACCTTTATTCATAAGTCAGGTTTAAAAAGCGGCACAGATGCATTGCCTGCTGATGTTCAGCACCTTGACTGATTACAAATTATAGGTTATAGTGAGGAATACAACTTCATCTTGCTGTAGTTGCATTATAGCTTTGGACCAACTAGTGCTTTTTTTTAGTACCAGACTCAGTAATGAAACTCCTGTGAGTTAGTGCTCAGCAGCTGTTCTAGTGGTGCGTCTTTCATCATTCTCATCCTCTTTTAATTTCTGTTTAGTGTATGTTTTAGAATATGCATAATATAGTAGTAAAGTGGGGCATGTATGTAACACTGCTCCGGGACAGTTCTAGTGAGTCTGGGAACATTCGAAGGCCCTTCAAATGTTTCCATCATTTTGTAATAAAAAAAACCTGCTCTGCTTTTCTGTTCCTCCTGTTTGTGGAAGGGAGGGAAGAGAGAGAAATAGAGAGGTAAAGGAGGAGTGAAGGAAGGAAATGAGAATCAAAGAAATAATTTCTTGTTCAGCTAACTGTTATAGGATTTCAACAGGGAAGTTGTGCTTGGGTGATTGAAGAGTGTCACTCTTACGTAGGACGTCTCTGCAATGGTTTAGAGGAAATGTAAAGCTTACTTTTACTATGGTTTGTGTGTTCTAGCAAAGCAGGAAGCCTTGAAAGCTTTAGTTGAGGTTGGAAATAGCAATAATAAAATCTTTTGAGACCATACTATCAAAGTTGAGTTGCAATGAGGAAGTATTTTATTGATCTTTGCAGAAACTGGTCATGGGCAACATATTCTATGGTTGGTTTGGGTACTTGACATTTATTTTAGGCTGCTGGTAGCTAATGTTTATTCATCTTCTGTTCAGTCTTGTCCTTCCTTTGTCTCTTATTCCAGATTAATGTAAGAAAAAGGGCTTCTGTGGTTTACAGACCGCGTAAGCGTATAGAACTCGCCATTTCTACAGTTGCATTCTTTGTTCCAGTTGTCTGTCCTGTGGTAGCAAAACATGGATACCCCCCCAGCCCCCTCTGTTTTACAGGAATTCAGGACAGAAGGTCTGTTTCCCTTGTGATTTTTTTCTGATCACAAGAATAATTACAGAGTAATTGAGAGGGAAGAAGATTTAAGATAGCCTTTAAACTCATTCTTTGTTGTTGTTTTTTATTTTGCAAATGAGCTGCTATAATCCTTGAGGTGTGAAACTTCAGTTGGGAATGCATGGAAGCAAAAGAATTAAAATGCCACTTTTCTTACATGCATCTTTCAGTGATCTCCTAATTCCTTTAAATCCTTTATGTCCGATCTCTAATGTCACAAAGGCCCCTTGGCTTAAAGAAGGTCCCTATGGAACAGCTTTTCCCAGCTGCATAGATACATTGCGCTCTGCAGCCAGTCGAGCCATTTGGAGCCTGTGTGCACACACCCCATGTATCTGGCACAATGGGTTTCCAGTGTGTGTACAGCAAGACTTTTGTGCGAGGGCAGCCCGTGTCTCCTGCAGGTGCCCATGGCTACGATGGGGGCCAGGGTTCCCCATGGAGATGAGAGCCAGGACTGACCTGCAGTGAATTGTCATGGCAAGCTGTGTTTTCTCCTGAACTTCTTAATATTGACTAATTCCTAAATTGGCTTTTGATTCACTTGCTGTGAGAGGCAAGAAGACAGCGGAGAGAGGAGATGGAGAAGGTTGTGTAGAAGTTAAATAGGCTTTTGTGAAAGCAGTCTTCCAAGTACAAAAGTAGAAGAAGCGAAAAAAAAAAAGGGGGCAAGAACTATGTTGCCCAGACTGGGCCTAACCAGTAGCAATTTGTCAGGACCTGTTGATCCGAATACTTCTTCACCTGTATGGAAGGTGGCCTTGTGGCCACCTTTGTGTGTGTTTTTCTGGTAGGTTCAGGATCATGTATTCTTCTGAAGAATACTTCATGTTTTCTGTCCTTCATCTGGGCAGGAAGAATGCTAAGCACCAGTATAGGTTAGGGGTGGACCTGCTGGGAAGTAGTTCTGAGGAGAAGGATCTGGGGGTCCTGGTAGACAGTAAATTATCCATGAGCCAACAATGTGCCCTTGTTGCCAAAAAGGCCAATGGAATCCTGGGCTGCATAGGGAAGAGTGTGGCCAGTAGGTCGAAGGAGGTCATTCTCCCCCTCTACTCTGCACTGGTGAGGCCACAACTGGAATACTGTGTCCAGTTTTGGGCTCCCCAGTTCAAGAGGGACAGGGAACTGCTGGAGCGAGTCCAGCGAAGGGCAACTAAGATGATTGAGGGACTGGAGCATCTCCCTTATGAGGAAAGGCTGAAGGAGCTGGGACTCTTTAGCCTGGAGAAGAGAAGGCTGAGGGGAGACCTGATTGATGTTTGCAAGTATCTAAAGGGTGGGCTGAAGGAGGATGGAGCCAGGCTCTTTTCAGTGGTTCCCAGTGACAGGACGAGGGGCAATGGGCACAAGTTAGAACACAGGAAGTTCCGTTCAAATACACGGAAGAACTTCTTTACGGTGAGGGTGACAGCGCACTGGAACAGGCTGCCCAGGGAAGTTGTGGAGGCCCCTTCTCTGGAGATTTTCAAGACCCGCCTGGATGCAGACCTGAGTGATGTGCTCTAGGCAATCCTGCTTTAGCAGGGGAGTTGGACTAGATGATCCCTAGAGGTCCCTTCCAACTTGAAAGATTCCGTGATTCCGTGATCCGTGATTCACAACATAGGTTTTCAACAATGCGGTGTGAGCGTGGGGAGTAAAGCAAGATGGACAACAAATAATGATACTTGAATGCCTTTGTTTCTCTGCACATCATGAACTAGACTCCCGGATATTTCGGCAGGTACTGAGTCAGGGCCTTGGAGAGGGACTTAGTGCTTCATGACAGCCTTTGCTGCATCAGAATTTTCTTTTAAGGGCTCATTGTCATTCAAATAAAAAGTTTTTTCAACTGCCTCTCTTAGATATTGCTGCTATGACTTCTTAAGGGTGTGAGGGATTTGGAAAAATCAACAACTCAAACCAGTCGACCTCATAGTGTGATATCTGTGAGTCTTTTTACTTATGTACTGCTTAATACTGTAGCAACAAGTGCTCATTAGGCCGAACAAAATAGAGGCAAGCCTCATTGTTCAATACATTGAGTGTTGGGAGAAAGGAAGACTGTTAAACATTTTGATAATGCACAAGGTTTCCTTTTCTGCTCCTGGTAGAAACATCCCATTTCCCCATGAATAAACTGTCAAATTCAACTGTGACTCTGTTTCCCCTCCCTGAATCTTTCTTGTTCCTCTGGGTGATGAGCTCTTTGGGACCATGGTTGTTACAGGATGTGTGTCTGTGGACTGTAGCCCAGAGCAACAAATACCAGACACAGCTGGAGGGTCCCAAGAGCTGTACAGGCAACAATATTCTGTAGTACTTAGTGCTTCAGTTAACTAAGAGTGGCAGTGAAATGAATACCTGTTCAGTAACTAGACAACAGCAACATGGCTGACTCCACAGCGATGCAGAACACCTGATGAATGACTACTTCCAGCTGTGGTTCTCCAAGGCTGTATCGCATTCTATGAACACTTGGTGGGAGACTCCAAAAACACTAAGAATTCCCAAAGCATCTCCAGTTTTTACTCTTGCAGTAGCAGTTGTTTCCAGGAGGGCTGGAGAACAATTTCCCTAGCACACACTTGAGAAGCAGCTGTACGAGGCAGGTGGTCATGATACTATCTATCAGTGATGCTTCTCCACCTCTTTTAAGCGTAGAGAGGTCAAATCTCCAGTCTGCGCAGGACAGCAAGCAGTTTTTGCTGTTTTCTTGTGTCTTTGTGCATGATGGGAGCATAAGCTGAAGTAGTTTCCTTCCACAGATTTAGTCAGGTTTGTTGCCTGTTTGTTACAAATCCTTTCAGTTTATTTTTGAGTCTTTGGGTATAGGCTTCAAAATTAAAGGTATATAGGTTTCAAAATTAAAAGTAACTCGCTTTTTATTGCTAGTATTTGATCTGGAGTGGCATCAGCTTTCATTGTCTGTATAATAAGTCTAATGAAAATTATGCTACATGAGGCAAGTTTTTTTTATGTAATTTTGTGGTTTACTTCTCCTTATTCCCCCCTCATCTCTGACATAAGAAGTTTCACTGCTGAGAAGAGAAAGGGAGTAACCTTATATGTACTGTTGGTTTGTGTGGTAGTGATCACGTGCAATCATAGGTGTGTTCACGTGCAAGTAATAAGTTTGGCTTCTGTCACCTCAGGTCTGTGAAGCAAAATATTCCTTGGACTGAAGTAGGTTGTCACATGTATATGAATTAAGATAGCATAATGGTCTTGAAGGATGTCCATATAGCTCTCCATTATTTCTGTGCAGACTATCTGGGCTACAGATAAACCGCATCACATACCAGCATGCTTCTGAAATGTCTCTGTGCAGACTCAGGCTGGGACAGGCAAGGCTTTCATGAACACCACAGGATATGTGATTGGAGGTCCCAGATAAGGCTGGGTAGGGCCATTAAGGCCTATTAGTGCCCTCAGGGCTCTGTCGTTAGCATCTATGGCCTTGTACTTCCCAAGTTCCCAACCCAGAGCTTTCTTACCACAGCTCTGTTTTACCTTCTGCCGCTGGACAGCATTGCTTGCACCGTCCCACTGCTGCGGACTTGTGAGTAGGGAGGTAGCTGCCTTTCTTCACATGGCAGGAGAGAACTTGGCATGAGAACTGTTTTTTTTTTTTTTTTTTTCATTCCCGTACAACTGGTACCACACAGAATAATGTTGGTTGAAAGGGACTGCTGGAAGTCAGTTGGTGCAGTGCCTTGTTCAGAGTAGAGACAACTTAGAAAACCAATATAACTTCACACTTTGATCAGGTTGCTCCTGATGCCTCCGACAGCGCTGTCGTGGCACTATACCACTGTGCCTGGGCTCTGAGGAGGGTCCAAAACAGGAGCCACCGCTGTATCACTGAGCCACCATGCTTGAAACCCTTGCAGTTGTAAGATCCTGACAGTATTTTCTGAAAAGTTGTTCTCATCTAGGCCCAAATGCAAACTGTTCACCATATTAAACCCAGCTTGGTCTTGTGATGCGAGTGCTATCTGAGCATTTTTTTTCCTTTCAGGTCAGGTAGGTAAGATCGTAGAGCAACGTCCTGAAAGATGCCTCCAAAACTAGTCTGTTGAGGGATGTGTGTATATGCCAGAAATGGTAGGCTTGAGTCTGTGAAATATAGCTCAGCTTCCATCTGCCAAAAAACTGAAAAGATCCGAATTGTGCCTGTATGGAATAAATTATATATGCAGGCCATAGGATCTTTTCATGCATATATGCACAGTGTTCCTATACATAGGGTAACCCTTTTTATTCTACTTTGCAAATGTAAATACTTAAATGAATTTGTATAGTTGGTAGACAACAGATAGGTTAAAATTTGTACGTTATGTAAAAACTGAGTGGTATATTTTTAGCAAACAACTGGCTTCAAAACCACAAGTAACTGCAAGCCACAACTTCAGAACAAACTGCACCTGTTCGCCTGTTCTGTTAATTGTGTATGTGTATATATATTATAAAATCTATGTGTTTGTAGCTGAAAAAATGCATTGCAAGTGTGATGTCTGTCTGTGTTAAAAGTGAAAGGAAAAATAATACGAAGAGAGATAGGTAGAAGTCAAGCTGTAGTTTTCCTTGACTCAGGGCCCTTTTTGCTATGACCACTAGCAATAGCTAAATAACGGGGAGGGAGGATGATTCTTCTGAAGTTACTGCCAGATGGACATGCATGGGCCCCATGCCATTCTTTGGCAGGTTAACACACCTGGCCTTCACACACCATTCTTGAGCCTGTGGCATGTCCATAGAGTTTGTCTTCTCCCAGCTAATATTAAGAGCAGAGACTGGGACACTGGCAGGGAGCTGGCCATTGGCGCAATTTCATAGAAGAGAGACTAGGCACGCTGAGCAGAAGATGCAGTGTCTTGTTTTTTGTTTTTGTTTTTTTCCTTTTCTTCCAGTCGGGTAGGTGAGATTGAAGAGCAGCTCCTGAATGATGCCTCCAAAGCTTGTTTGTTGAAGAGTGTGCATATATCCAAGCTCCTGCTCAGAGCAGCCCCAGTTGGATCCCATTGCTTGGGACTTTGTTTAGTCATGTTTGGATACCCTCAAGGACAGTGGCTCCACCGCCCCTCTGGGCACCTGTGCTGTGTCTGAGGAGCCTCATGGTGACAGTCTTTTCCTTTCGTCTAGCTGGGATTTCTCCTGGGTCTGTTGCCACTTGGAGCACCTCTAAGAAGAGTCAGTCGTCGTCTTCTCTGCAGCCTCCCAACAGTCAGCTGAAGTCACCAGTCAGGTCCACCCCTGAGCCTTCATTCTTGATGCAGACCAGAGGCAGCTTCTTCAGCCTGCCCTCACATGCCCCAGCACCTCACCGTCCCAAAGGCCCTGCGCTGGGCCCTCACCACACTTACCAGTGTCTTTCCTGTACTGGGAAGACCAGAAGGGAATACAGGAGTCCAGATGCAGTCACCAAAGGGCCAAATGAGAGAGGAGAAAAGCATTTTTACCGGTTTTTTTTTTTGTTGTTGGTTTATTGGTTGGAGTTTTTGATGTTGGTTATTGCCCAGTCTTGAAAAGGACTCCCAGTGAAGCAGCTAGAAGGGACCCTAAGGGTGAAATCCAACACTTCCTTCTGTAAGAACGGCTTCTCCAAATGCATTGGCTTTGCCTGACAAGGTTTTGGTAGTGGTGGGACTGTAGGTATTGCTTCTGATAGAAGATGCCAAAAGCTGTCCCCATGTTGGACAGAGCCAATTCCAGCCGGTTCCAAGACAGATCACCACTGGCTAAAGCTGAGCCCATCAGTAGTGTTGGTGGTGCTTCTATGATAACGTATTTAGGAAGCAGCTGAGAGAAGGGAGTGGGAATATGTGAGAGAAACATAGACCCTGGTGTAGACACCAGGGTCAGTGAAGAAGGAGAGGGAGGAGGTGCTCCAGGAGCCGAAGCAGAGATTCCTCTGCAGCCCATGGTGAAGCCCATGGTGAGGCAGGCTGTCCCTGTGCAGCCCATGGAGTTTAACGGTAGAGTAGATATCCACCTGCAGCCTGTGGAGGACCCCATGCCAAAGCAAGTGGATGCCTGAAGGAGGCTGTGACCTGTGGAGAGCCCACACTGGAGCGGGTTCCTGGCAGGACCTGTGGACCCATGGAGAGAGAAGAGCCTATGCTGGAGCAGGTTTGCAGGCAGGACTTGTGACCCTGTGGGGGACCTATACCGGAGCAGTCTGTTCCTGAAGGACTGCACTGCGTGGAAGGGACCCATGCTGGAGTAGTTTGTGAAGAACTGCAGCCCGTGGGAAAGACCTACATTGGAGAAGGTCGTGGAGGACTGCCTCCCGCAGGAGGGACTCTACTCTGGAGCAGGGGAAGAGTGTGAGGAGTCCTCCCCCTGAGGAAGAAGGAACAGCAAAAACAACATGTGATGGAACTGACCACAACCCCCATCCCCCATCCCCCTGTGCTGCTGGGCGGAAGAGGTAGAGAAATCAGAAGTGAAGCTGAGCCTGGGAAGAAGGGAGGGGGAGGTGTTTTAAGATTTGGTTTTATTACTCGTTATCCTAGTCTGATTTGATTGGTAATAAATGAAATTGATTTCCCTGAGTTGAGTCTGTTTTGCTTGTGACAGTAATTGCTGAGTGATATCCCTGTCCTTATCTGGACCCATGAGCCTGTCGCCATGTTTACCCGCACTGTCCAGTTGAGGAGTGGGAGTGATAGAGTGGGCACCTGGTGGCCAGCCAAGATCAAACCACCACACCAAAGCATGAGCTGTCTCTCTAATATCTTTGCTTGATCTGTTGCTATTCATTGTGCACCACCGCAGAGGGTCTGTCTTCATTTTCAGTCACCCCTTGGGTAGGCTTCTTGTCCTCAGACTGAAAAACCCCCACCTCCAGGCCCCAAGGACCTTGGTGACCCTCTGAGAGTCTCCTCCTATCACCCTGGCGCAGCAGCAGTGGAAGCCAGGTGCTCTCCTCCCCTCTCCCTTGGGGCTTGGCGTGTAATTTGGGAGTGCTGCAATTGTCTTTGTTCATCTTGCAGAATCTTTATTTAAATAATTTCTCCAGCCAGTTTAGAAACGTGGTTTTGTGTCCCAGCTCTCTGTCTCTCTCTCTCTCTGCAGTTTAGAGTCATAAGTAAGCCTGCAGAGGTGCATTGTGTCCCATCGCCCTGTTTCCCATTAAAAACACTAACCAGTATCACCCCCGGTGTTTATTAAAGCCTGTGTTGCATCTGAGCAGTTTATCTAAAAGCCTCTGTTCTCTGCATCTACATTTTCAAGAGGAACATAACTTTCTAGGATGGATCAAAGAAACTTATATGAGTGTAAAGAACAAATCTTCTCACAGTTCAAGCTGAACTCTTGGGGGCTTTTACCGTTTCTAAATATATAGTATATGCTTGTGTGGTCCCTGAGTTTCTACATGACCTCAGTTCTCCTTTGGTTTTCTGTTACTACCATAATAATATTTAAAAGGTGACCTCCAGAAGAAAAGAGGAAAGAGCTTTTTCTCCTTTGTTACTTTTTAACTTTATACGTGTACCCCCAAACTGTGGTTTGATGGGTAGGATTTTTATTGAGTTGGTCTTGGTGATTCCTTCCTCCCATGTGTTACATGTGTTTTTATCATCTCTGCTTTAGAAGGCCGTGTGACTAATGGCACGCAGCTTGGTAGGAGTCAGGTGCCTAAGAAATCAGGCAGCAGGAAGACAGTAGTTGAATGGGTAATTATTGACTTTTGGTTTTAAAGGTGCCAGCTTTTTTTTAGCACACATTCTTTTCTGAACCTGACCATTTAGCACGGTTCTTCCTCCTGTACCTCAAGCTAAAATTTGAGGAAGCGTTTAAGCAATATTTTGCAGAGAGCAAATAAAACTTCCAGTGGGAATGGGCTTTCTCTTACTGATAGTTACGTACATAAATAAGCATAAGGGAAAACAGTCTATTCAAGATGTTCTTTATCCTTTTTAAACTAGCAAAGCATGCCAACCAAAAAGGGTCAAATGCAATTTTTTTTCCTTTTCAGGTCACCTTTAAAGGCTGCGTAGATCAAGACAAGGATATTTCATTCTTTTAGGAAGGAAGTAGAGAGACAGTGGAATTTGCAAAGCTGAGGTGTGTGATGGGTTTATGTCAACCTGTGGTATTCCCCCTTTTAGTCTTCATTTGGCACCCACTGTGGTCCTTACATAGATGACTCCAGTAGCTATAGTTTATCTACTCTATCTTGACACAAATACATCTTTCCCTTGCTGTGTGATTATTTTGAGAAAACATTGGTTCCTACCAGTTACAAAGCATTAAGGTGCTTATTTTTTCCTCTTCGGTTAGATAAAGTGAGTGATCAACAGGAGAGCATGCTGTGATAAATATGTACTTCCGGTATTTTAGGACCTCTTTTTTTAAAAATGGTGTTTCTTTCACATGGAATTGATTGGTGTGTGTTTTCAACACATGAATCCCAACCAGTAACTACTGCTTTATGTCAGTTAATACCATAGGAAATATTACACATTTGGCAAAGCAAAGAAATTCTACTGGGATTAAACAGGAATAAATGAAAGTTAATCCGGCATTTGAAGTTCCAGTTTACCTGACAGAATTAAAGGAGCAACCACATTGTTTTCTATAGCTTCCCGAAGAGGAGACATGGAAAGGGAGGTGCTGATCCCTTGTCCCTGGGATCCAGTGACAGGACACGTGGGAATGGTTCAAAGCTGTACCAGGGATGGCTTAGACTGGACATGAGGAAGCTTTTCTTTACCAAGAGGTTGGCCTAACACTGAAACAGGCTTCCTAGAGAGGGGGGTGATGCCCCAAGCCTATCACTGGTTAAGAGACGTTTCGACAATGCACTTGATAACGTGAATGGTCAGGCAGTTGGACTAGAAGATCATTGTAGGTTCCTTCCAACTGAAATATTTATTCTAGTCTAGTCTATTCTAAAGTAATCATAGAACCTTGATTAGCTGCAGTTTGACAAGGTTTGGAGGTTTTTTTTCCCTTACTTTAGGCAAAGTAGCTTAGACACTGTCTTCCTATCGTAACACAGTCCTAAACCAATTAATTCTTTTCCTCCTCCTTGTTGTGCACGGATACTTCTGAGTCCAGACTGGATAAGGGGAATGTGGCATTCCGTAGTTGAAATGACTGTGATCGA
Source organism: Rynchops niger (assembly GCA_013400035.1). Lineage (NCBI taxonomy): Eukaryota > Metazoa > Chordata > Aves > Charadriiformes > Laridae > Rynchops > Rynchops niger. Next base: position 255,168 of record VXBH01007063.1, on the reverse strand, counting down.
CCTCAGTCCTATGCTGTGAGATCCATAGTTAAGGTTTTTTTATTAGTTCAGATCCTGAAATGATGTACAGTTATTTAACCAGAGTAGACGTTAGGCATAGCATGTCATAGGTGCTGAGAGAGCAAAAGTCCCCTCTGGTTTTATTCAGTTTCATAGTGAGACTTCAGAATCCATTGCTTTCACTTTCCTGTTCTTGAGTCAGCAAGCAGTGTGTAGCCAAGCCCAAATGTCTTTTTTGTCTTTAGCTAGAATGCTCTGAAATCTTCAACTCAATTTTTGGAGGCTTTCTTCTGGTTCACTGACAAGTGTTTTTTGACGTCACTTTCTAAACCTTCAAGTTGTTCAAGACTTCAGAGCTCTCACTTGTAGCCTTCACTGCCCCGCGAGGCAATTCTAGCTTTTCTTGATATGTCTGTTGTGATCCTGCTTGCAACAACTGTCTGGACAATTTAGGTGAAAGGGAGAAAGAGGAGGGCAAAAATTTTTGAGCTCATTTTGAGGGACATCTGGAGAGCTGCTGTGATTTCCAATGTGAAGAAGCCTTCTGACGTTAACTGAGGCAAAAGAGTGTTGAAATTCAGCCGGATTTTCACAGAAGTTGCAAAAAATATCTGACTTTTAGGTTGATGTTGGTTCGCAAATCTGCATGAAGACTGCCACGCCTGGGAACTCTGGGCCAATAATACTGCCAGTCCATGTCCTACCCCGCTATTTTTATTTTGTGATCTGTGTGGTGGCCACGTCGCACACAGCCATCATGTCCAATGGGGGATGGGGGTAAAACGGCAGCTCATTTTTGGTTCTGAAGAGAGATAAGTTTAATACTTGTGGTTTATCTCCTGGAGCAGTCTGCCTCTGCCTGCTGGGGTACGGAGAATGAGGGGTAGTTTCCTGTCCTAGCCATAGTCTCATTTAATGGTCTGCGCAAGTAGTTCCTAGAGTCTTGTTAGTTGTTTTTAAACCTTCTTTGAAGTATTCACACTTACGAATAATCAGTTTGAAACTTGCTGTTGTTTGAGTTTTAATACATCTAGAACACCACATTCCAAGATTGGGACTATCAGTTATTAATTCATTGGGAACTATTGCAATTCAGGTTGTGCAGTCTTTATATCTGAACATGGTAGTAACATGAGCAACAAATGAAAAGTTATTTAGGATTTTTGCCTGTAGTACGTATGTTATTCATGTCAGGTTTTATTTAACATGAAGCTAAACTTTTCTGTTAAAGGAATCGGTATATTTGTATTTGTTGAGTGGTTTATCTTTACACAAAACGCATATTGAGGAGAAAGACATTTTTGTAGCTAGGTATTTGAAGCATAAATAATTAATCTGCCCTGGAGGTGTGAAAGTAACAGACTTGTGTAATTTCAGTAAAACATGCAAAGTTTCATTATTGATATTTTTTCCTTATCAAAAATCAGAAATTTCACAAATTTCTATGAACTGCTGTGTTCTCTGTTGTAATTCTTCATAAAAGAGCAACATAGAGACAGAATAAATTACTTGCAACTCTGACGAAAGTATTTGTATGAGCTGTTGTAATGTTTTATTTCCACTCTGGTAGATATTTCTCAGATTGTAGGATGGTTTCCTTGGCAGCCTCACCTAAGGGAGTCTAGCAAGTCTCATGCAAATAAAAGCACCTTCTGAATAATTGTTGAATTTCTCTTTCTCTCTCTCCTTTTTTTGGGAGGTTTATTTACCTCGAGGGTTGTAAGTTGTCAGGCTTTCAATCTATACCCTCCTATACCTATGATAAATAAGTTTTTGCCTTGGCTTGGGATATACTTAGTAAATAAATACCAGCATTACTATCCAACAAATAATTTTTCACATTTATTTAGCCATGGTAGCGCGGTGTTAGTGGAATGATAATTAATCATTCAGAGATTCCCTTTTTTTCTGAGAGCGTGGATGCTTTAAAAGGAAGCAAGGAAGAGGGGGTTTTGTTCTCCTAGGATTTTGTTTCCTAGTACCTACTTTGTTATATGCATAAAGAAAGATAGAAAAACATGTATTTCAAGGACGTCCAAATGCTGTTTTATTATGTTGTGCGACAGGAGCGTTTACATGGCGTTGCTTCAAATCCGATTGCAGCCTTGTGTAAGGCATTGCACAGCGTCAAAGATTTAAGCTAAATTTACAGCAGGGAGTGTTTATTGCTACTCTTCTGTAGCTGCAGCTTGCGCTGACGAGAGACTGCATGAACTTTGCTGGGAAGCATACTTTTTTTGTCATCATAGTTGCATCTAAACAAACATCTTTTGCTGTTAGTTTAAAAAGGGGAGGGGGGATACACATCGATGTTTCCCAAATGCTTTTAGTGAGGGTTAAGCCTTCATCCTTATCTTGGAAAAACTTGGCTATGGAGCAACGGAAGGCAGGACAATATGGGATCTGGAGGGTCTCCATCAAACAGGGGAGCTGAAAGGAGAATGAAACCCAGGGGTTTGGCCTGCTGTCCTCAGGGACACTTGGGCACTGGTTAAACCTGGGGACAAAAGGGTATTCAGCTTACATGCCACTGCTTTGTGGTCTTTGGATTTTGGGGTTTCATCTCTGGAAGAGAGAAACTTCCCTGGCAGTACTGATGAATGAGCTGATAAATCAAGCTTTTGCCCGTGAAAGAAGGTAAGTTGGTAAATGTGCAAATAAACACTTCTGCAAATGTGTAGAAGTTTAGCAAATAAATATGGCAATATTTCCTCTTAAGATATTTTTGTCTGTTAAGTTTTACTGTAATTAGTTTATTATGTCAACAAAATCTTGAAATGGAACTGCTTTTAAACATAGATTTTCTTTTTTTAGCACTGGTTGGACCATTCAAAATTCATTAAGAAGCAAATAAAAAGTAAGTACCATGTCTCTGCCTGTTTATTTTGTTACTTCCTTAAGAATTTGAACTTAGAGTATTTGAATGTGAGTGTGCATGTTTAAATACAGCCTTTAATGGAATAAATATTTATTCATTATTTATTCAGCTAGTTGGCTGACTATATCACGTCTAAATGCAAGAGCACTTACAAGCAATAGACCAGCCTTCAGTAGCCCTCGTTAAATATGTGCTGTTTGTCTGAGGCAGAGTAGGTTGCCAGGTAATTTCAGTCTGATCTGTGAAATCAGGTTGCCTGGACACAGGTCATGGTTTCTGTCACTGCTTCTGATCCAGAACAGATTTTGTGGGCTTTTTTCAAAGGGTAAATGGAAAATATTTCATTGTGTAACAGTTAACCTCTTTTTTTGTATAAATAAAACTAGCAGAAATACCTGCTGTTTCATCAAAGGGGGAGTTTTGGGTGGAGGGGTTGGGTTTGGCCACTGAGTTTTTTGTGGAAATTGGCTAAGGCAGTCAGGTTGCTCCTGGCCCTCTAATAATCCGGTTGCAGGCTTGGATACAGTATAGCATCGGCACTAACATGTTTTGTTAATGTACTGCAGTTGGCCACAGCCATAGGCCAACTGATAATACCGCTTCTGTGACGTTAAAATATAGTGTTTTGCAAGGAAATTGTTGACCCCCTTGGAGGACCTCACAGAGATGGGTCTTGATGATTTCAGTGGTGCTTTGCCTTTCTTTCTGAGAAGTATCCAATTGTCTAGACAATTTTTGTAAATGGTGGAGGTCTTTTTCAAAGGCCTTTAGGACAGTTTGCTTTCACCCCACGATGTGTGGGTGTCGGTCTGCTAGAATAGATGGTAAAGATAGCTGCTATGGGTAAGGTTTTGGTGTTGCCCTTTCTCTTCACCGATTCATCACATCAGACTGCTTTACCGTAAGTGACTAAGTGATTTGCAGGCGCACTTTCCTTGTCTTGATCTGTCTTAAAATGTGGAAAATCAACGATTCTATAACACCTTCAACCAGTTTAGTTGCACTGTTTTGTCTGGGTTTAATCTGTGAAGGGCCTGTTCTAAAAAGAAATGGGTCAAGCCCTGCCCTGAGGAATGCCAAAGAGGGAAGCAATTTGATGAGTGTTGTAAAGGTCTGTCTCACAACAGGATACTTTTCTTTACCTTGCATTCAGCAGGTGCTTTGAGAAGAGTTCCTCTTTCATGATGGATGTTGCTCACTGCTCTTTTTTTTTTTTTCCCAGCAGTGGGCAGGTAAGAGTCATTATCTCGCTGATGCAGACCTTACCAGTGGTGCCTAATTGTTAGCCTAGGGTACTATAACCTGTCTTCTAGAAGACATCGTTGGAGATGACATCAAAGCTCTAATTATTGGAGTTTTGGCTGCACGTCATTTAGTAGAATGGATCATTAATAGACGCATATATACTGTGTTGATGTGATGTTACAGAAGACCTTAGAAAGGTGTGAAAGAGTCATTTTCTGCACTTAATATACCAGCAGGGTGTTGGTCTTGAAAGATGAGGCAGATAAGGATGCGTTGGTCACAGTCTCATGGTAGCTGGTTAACGTTTTAGAATCTGTGGTACATAGAAAGTCAGACCTAGCATTCACCTTTTGGCATTATAAAACAACAGTTCTTGCAACTCCACTTTGTGGAATTTGTTAGCTTTCTGTGTTCACGGGTGCCTTCTAGAGTCCTGTCCTGCACTTTTCACCGTATTTATCTTACCTTTTCTCATTCAGGTGTATCAGTCAGAAGCTGATCTATTGGGTGGGGTGGGGGTTAGAGTTGTGTTTCCACCTGGTAACAAGCAGGATCTTCCCTTCCATCTTCCCTGGCTCCCTGTAACAGGCAGCGTTCCTGGAACTTGCTGTCATTCACAGCGTGCTGCGGGACACACATCTTTGAACAAAAATGTGTTTGCCAAATGGACTGATGCTTAATTGATCTAATGATTAGAGTATCATAAAGTATGGTAATCATCTGGGGTTTTTCTTTATTGCATGCTTTTTTAAATTTAAAACCATAAATATTTGCTGCTTTGAAGGATTTGAAAAGCATACTTCGTTTTGGGTTTCTTGGGTTGTGGGGTGGTGGCTGTTGTTCTGCCTTAGCAGAACCGCAACTAGTATAAACATTTTCTTTCCCCCTCCCATTTAAAATCTCTGCATATACAGTTGGACCTCCGTACACGTTGCATTTTCGAATTAAGTACTATTCATCGGAACCGAACAACCTTCATGAGGAGTTTACAAGGTAGGAACTATGCATGGTTGACGAGTTGACTAGTAGAGGGGTAAGAAAGACGTCTAAGGTACATGAGGGTAGGGGAAGCAGGTGATTTGACCTTTCTTACTGAGAGGTCATTTTGTCTGACTTCTTAAGTGCTTTCCTACTATCAGAGAAACACCATCGTTTTTATTTGCTGCCGGAAACCATCCGTGGGCCTCTCCAAGTGCTTTAGTCTGTAGGAGGTGCTGTGTTCTGGTGCTTTGAAGTTAGCAGAGACAGGCAGGGTTGGGAGAGCTGCAGCTGGGGGACAGCAGCTCTTTGCACCAGTGACACCTGCCATACCTCCGAGAGGATTTTCCATCGTGTCCTGCTAAAATGCCAGTGCTGCTCTTTGTCCCCTTTGCCCTGAGACTTGAGGGTGATTTAATAATGGTACAAAAGCCATGGAATTTTGGGAATAGGCAGCTTGAGTTCCTGGTGAACAGTTGGTTAATTGAATCTCTTCCACTTCCCCACAAGTTCTCTGTGGTGCAAAAGGTGCAAAGACTGCATTGTGTAAAGTCACCTTAGAATACTGGAGGTCTTTTGTTTCGGTCTGGTGGGCTGCTTGCTGGGCTGTGAGGAACCTTGCTGGGTTTGTAGCACCCTAGTGTGATCTAGAGGGTATTCTGAAAATTGGGAAAGGAGCAGCTAGAGGAAAAATGCTTACTTACCTTTTGTACCTGCCAACTTTGTGTCTTCTTTGTACAGTCATTATCTATCTTAATGTTGTTTTATCTATTTTTGTTCCGTTTCTCATGGTAGGCCACTTTCTATGTCTTCTAATTTGCTTAGCAATAATCAGTGTACTTCCAATCAGCCTAAGGTGTTTAAAGATTGTTGATTGTTGTAGTTCATGTGCATGTGATGTTTACATTAAACTTATGCCTGCAGGCATATGTTTACTTTCTCCTTTCATATCTGCTGCTTTGACCATGTTTTGATTTTTTTTTTTCACTACCTAAGGCAAGATGAAAGAACTAATTGTCACCACCTTATGAGACTGACACGGAGGCTTTAATATCCATCATGAATTTAGTGCAGCAGTGTTCATTCAATAAAAGGGCATATTCCTATACAATGTATAATTAACCTATAGAACTCTCTCCCACTTTTGTAATTGTATACAACATCTTAGAGAATCCAGAAACCTGGATGATTTGGGGGCATCTTTACTGAGAAAATGCAGTTAAATTAGTAGGAATAGTATACGTTTTCTGAGAATTGATATAAGTCTTCATACATCAGGGTGCATGTCTGACAAGGATTACATTTCCCCTGGGGTCAAATTATTCCATTACTGTCTACTGCAAGATTTCTTGCTTCATCCTCTGAAGCATATGATCCTAGTCACTGTGAGATGTGTGTTTCTGAGCTATGTGATCATTGCTGTGATCGAGTAAGACATTTCCTCAAAAAGTATTAACCTCTGATGCTTTGTGATCTAGTTATTGCTGAAAGGTGGCATTTCAGAAGACTATTTTAATTAGAAAAACACTTTAGTCAGCTAAATTTTCAGTGTTATGAACAATTATTTTTTAATTATAAGCTTGACAGAAGACCACTGTGAAACCATGGAAGGAAAATGAAAATGAGCTGGAAATTTATTTTACAGTGAACATACACTTGCATTTTTCTTTTTTTGCTGGGGAAAGCAATTTTGAATGTTGCTGTGTTTTTAAGAATCTTTATACTGGCTGGATTATATTTTCCATGTAGGATGTTGAGTAAAAAGTGAAGATTAGCAACCGTGTACTCAGAATTATTCCAAGTAGAAATGGAATTGGGAGTAAGAGGAGGAAGAAAAATTATCATTAATAATAACCGTGAGCTGGGCTGGTTGGGGGTGGAGGGGGCTGTTCAGAATTCCTTGTGGAGGCCTGTTTCTAGTGAAGCTGTAAACATCACATTCCCATAATTATCACAGTAATGGGGAAGTGCTGAAACCCTTCACCTGCTCTGTCTTTTTCCAATTTAAAAACACAGTTGCAATCCAGTGGCTTTTGGAAGACATCTTCTGTCACTTTCATGGGACGTGATTAGTTGGTTTAGTTAGTTCGAAAAACAACAGAGGAATATGTCTCTACGTGTGTGTTGTGGAGAATTTTCTAAGGTATTTTGCTGATTTGGGGGGACATCAGCAACGGAGATGCCGATGCTTTTGTTGGTCTGCCTGCAGCAAAGGTGCAAGAGTAAGGCAACGCCAACCAGAGCAGAGCTGCAGCGCTGCACAGGCCGGCTGACACTGGCAGAAACATTGCCCAGGTTTTTCTTGCAAATTTAGAAGAGTTCATGGGATTGTGAATCATCGGGGGAAAACAATAAGAACGGGAAATATACTTGTCTACCCTTAATCTATGCACACAAATACCCAGGTTTGATTGGCAAGTCAGGTATTAGCCAAGCCTGTGAATCAGAGATGCGACACAAAGCTAACGTGGATAAATCTGATTCTGCCTCAGTGTATCAGGAGAAGGCTTTTTAATCTGCCTTTTCATTTCTATTTTCCTGTCGGATTCCACCTATTCATCCTTCACCACCTTCACAGCAGTGATGGAAAGCACTTTATCTTTCTAGCATCCCTTGTAAAGATAGGAGAGGTTTACGTTTGTGTTTACCAGGTTGAATCTCAGTAGCGTTTCGTGCTTTCTTCTCTGGAGTCGCTCATCGTTGCAAGCCTCAGCCTGCAGTGACCAGAGCGGTGCAGAGCCTGCCTGTGCCATCCTGTCCTGTACAGAGCTCTTGCATGGCCTGGGGCACCTCTGCCTGCCTCAAACCCCAGCTCCGAGTGTCTGTAAAACATGAAGGATGCCTAGATCTGAAGATCAGCAAGAACTTAAAATGCTACTACAGTATGAAGGCTGTAAATTCCTACTTGCCCTGCTAAATAAATGTGTGGGCTCTATGGAATTCAGGATTCTTTTATTCAGAATTTTTCTGCTATTTTAAGTGAAAATTCAGTCTGAGCTTTTCATTTTGCCCAGTTTGGACTTTGTTTTCAAGTTCTGCATTAGTGTTTGAGAAGGTAGCCCTGAAGTCTTCATGCCTTTATCTGTGTTTTGTCTCTAGATCCTGCAGTTCAATTCTTGCTTTAATTGGGCAAGTTCAGGAGAACATTGGAGTGTCAGTGACATTTAGGTTGCTGTGGTGTATGCTCAGAGTAGAGCACATCCCTAAACAGCAAGGCTTTGGACAGTGTCCTGAACACAGCTAGAAGGTGGAAAAATGTTCTGCTCTCCTTGATTTTAGTGAAACCTGTGGGAATTTTGAAGGTTGCAGGGTGTATCAGAGTGATCCCAAAGGCCTTTTTTTTTGTTTGTTTTAAGAGCAAGTTAAACTCAATGAATTGGTATATTTTTCCAGCCATTGAGGCTGGAAAGATGACTTTACATATACTTTTGACTCTCTGAATTTTTATTTGTCAGGTACCTGTTTGTATTACAGCTCCGGCAAGACATTCTTTCAGGGAAGTAAGTACCTCTTTGCTCTTGCAGCTATAATTTGAAGTATTTATAATAGTTAATCTCTTGGTGATTTAAAGTTTCATTTTAACTTAAGCATGATTGTTTTAATTCTTTATGGTATTTGTGCACAGATAATAAATATAGTTTACTCTTCCGTGTGCATTTTTTTCCTTTATGGTAGAGAAATATATGGCTTTGTGTGCATCATGGCTATATGATTGACAAATAGAATGGGTAGAGACCTTTGGGTTGACCAGGTGATGGAAAGGTATAAAGAGAACAAAGACTGTTCTAATTTTTGTGACTTGAAAATGTAACATGGGCTTGCCTTATTTTTCAGTATGCTAGGTAAAAGAGGAGGAAAAGTTGAAGTGCAACGCTTTCTGTGCAGCTCAACCCTGCAAAAATACTTTTGTGTGTTTCTAGTCTCACCCTGACCAATAAATTCAGACCTGCTCTATTTTTTTTTTCTAATTACAAAACCAAAAAAACCTCAAAACCAGATGTTCTAAAATATAGTGTTGGAGCAAAAATGGTTTCATAGTTGTTTTAATGTTGTCGAACATTAGTTCAAACTTGTTTTATGGTGGAGCATATCATGTGTTTAGTGCTAATTAGAATGTACCAAATGAGGAAATAATCATATGCAAGTAAAAATTAATTGTAGCTGTTTTATATCATTAATAGCTTGTGGGAGTTAATGCTTCCATTTCATATATCAGACTAGTTTTTAGCTTTATTGCAAGAGGAACTCACTGAGAAAAAAGACATGATTTTATAGCTTGAGGTTTCTTTTTCTTTTTAAGACTGAAATGCCCGTATGAAACTGCTGTTGAACTAGCAGCTCTGTGTCTTCAAGGTATGCAATCTTTTGAAAGTGGTTTGTCTTAATGTATTAAAAAACTCGCCTACTAGTTTCTTTTCACGCTTTGATACTAATGATGTCTCTTTGATCGTATATAAATGGCATTTCTTTCCCTGAGGAGAGGAGTTTCAGGGAGATCACTTTCCTGCCTCCCCTCCATTCATAACTTCTGCACTACATTAGCCAACGCCAGCACACATGCCAAGGGGAAGGACCCTCAAAGGCATGGATAGATGAAGCTTTTGTGGAAACCAGGGGCCGATGAGGGAAGACAGACCCCAAATAGTTCCTTGCTGAGGGAGAAGCTGTGGTGGGTGCACAGCGTTACCTCTTCAGCCTGAAGAGCCAGCTGGCCCCTCAGCACAGCCGTTGGGGCGGGCAGGTCCCTGCGGGTGTAGTTTTGAACGCGGGCTGCCTCCTGCCTGGCCAGTGCTCGGGAGAGGGAGCATCCACGGTGTGTGGCACGGGAGATGGTTACAGGGCAGGAGGGAAGGGATGGCAGGTACCGGAGAGGAGAGAATTACTTTGAAAGGTAAGAACTAAGATCACTTCTGTGTCAGGAGAAAGGGCTACATGATTTAAAAAAAAAAAACAGGACACTGTTTCATTAGTTTATTGTACGAAAAAGTTGAGTTTTTTTATTACTGCAAACACATTAATACAAATACTCATTCCACTTCAGGTGGTTTGTTTTGTAGATGGGAAGGAAACTTGTGTAACGAAGCTCAAACCAAGTTCAATTTTTTCCTAAAAGAAAGTGCGGTGATCCGGACCATTCCAGGCATATCAGCAGCAAAATGAAGCGAAAGGAAAAATACTCTTCCTGTTCTGCTGGTGGTTGGCAATAGCACGTGGAGTGCTCAGGCCGAGTCTCTTAGTTTAACACAGGAGTGGAGATAACTCAGTGATTCTAGATACACTTGACAGTCAGAACTGGGATTTCGGTTCCAAACAGCAACAGGTGTAAATCTTAAGGCAGTGAGTTATTTCCCAGCTTCCATTTGCACCTGCCTGGCACAGCTCTGATTAATAGGCGTGCAAAGAACTGCTGCAGGCAAACTCCATTTGTCTTTTTGAGATGGAGATAATCTGGAGCCCCTATTTGATTCATTACTTCCATTTTCACAGATAAAAACACCGGTACCTCACCCCCGGTCTAAGCAAGGAGAAGCAAGCAAAGCATAATATGTTGATGCCTCAATATTTTGGGTAGTAACTGACGCCTGTGATTACCATGTACATGTAATACAATAGCCATCCATCATGTCTATAATGTCTCCAACTAGGTACAGAACTAACACTTCTTGACACTGTGGGAACGTATTTAAATTGTGGCTGCATTTTTATACTTTTCTGCTGTCTTTTTTTCAGTTTCAGTTTTCCGCTATTTTGACATCATCGCAATAAGTTTCTCCAAAATTATCTCATTATTGCAACTAATTTATTTATCTCTGCTGGCATATGCTATAATTAGCATTTTTCTAACATTTCTTACATTTTACTGACATTGGAAGCTTTTAATCAAGAGGAGTTTAAAAAATGTCAAATGATTATTCCCTCCTCAGTGTGTTACATGTACTCCGTGAAATCCAACCTTGCTCCTTAGTGTTGCTTTCCAAAGAGTGAGGAAGAAGTTATAAGGCTGTTTAGGAATTGATGCTCCAACCTTCTGAAAGGCCCTTTCTCTTTACAGGGCAGCTTTAAATTCATCATATATTTTCTGTATCAAGGAAGTCGTTCTGTTACAGTAATTCTTCCTCTCTTTCAAACAACGGTTTCCAAGGCTGCTGTTCTGTGTTAATCGTATTTCAAACAGAAATTGTTGGTTTCTTGCCAGTCCCGTGAAGGTACTTCTGTAGCAAATAGCATCGATCTGCCGCATGTGCAGCAGATACATAATCACATGCTTCGCTTAGGGATTATCTGCAGAAAGGTCGTAATCAAACTTGAATTGTCACTGCTAGAATAAGTTTTTAACTACCTCATTAGTCTTCTGTGGCTTTCGTATTTAACCAGATATACTTGTGAAACTGGTAATTAAACTGAAAACCTTTTCTCAGATTTTGAGTTGTCAATTACAAGACATCTTCATGGGATAATGCAAACTTTTTTTTTTTCCTTCTGTGTAAATTAATCAACAATATATTTACAGATAAACACATTTTTTCAGTTTTCAAAAACTTTCTAGGAAACTCCCTTTTAAAAATGTCCCCCAGTTTATGCAGTTATTTATTAAACAACCCAGGTAATGTATAGAAATACATTATGTAATGCCCTCCCCTCCTCAAAAAAAATAAAAAGACTGGAGGATGCCAAAGCGTAATACTTTTGTGATAAAACCGCAAATACATGGGTCCTCTGCTGTGCCCTTGTGTTGAAAAGCATTGGTGCTGCTGAGCCGCTCAGGGAAAGGAATTCCACCAGGAAAGACACAAGTGAGAGCATCCTTATATGGAGCCCGCACATGCTGCTGCTTTCCTCCCCAGCCCCTCTCCCCTGTGCAGGGAGCTGATGAGGCTCTTACTGGCTCTTATGTTTAAGACCTGTTTCTTAGAGGTCAAAATGATGGCATCGTTTCTTTGCCTGAAAGTGAATAAATAGCAAATGCAGCTATTGAGAAACAAGGGTGATGTTTTTCTTGTACCTAATGCTTCTGCCCTAAATTCTCGGTGTATCTTTTGTCCTACACGCTTATGATTCTTCTCCTCCTTACACATCCTCTTTACAGCACAGTCAGCCTTCATTCCCCGCCTTCTCTCTCAGTTAACGAGTAGAGAAATCTCCCATGTTTTTCCTAGATAGTTGTCAACACGTGAAACTTCAGTTTCCTACTTTTTCCCCCCTGGAGTCCGCCTTGCTAATGTTTGTTGTGGCTCCCTCTTGTATACTGGAGACTGGCCTGCCAGTAACTCTTAGCAACAGCTGCGTTAAATAGGCTTACAACTTACATGACACAGCAGCAGAGCTGAGATATCTCTGTTAAAGACATATAGAGAAGAACAGTGTAACTCACGATGGAAGATGACTATTGAAGGGAAAAAATGTACGTGAGGCAGTAGTTAGAAACGAACATTGGTGAACTCAGTCTGTTTAGTATCTTCAGGAATGCTAAATGTTGTAGCGAAGATTGAATGCGCAAAACCACCTAGTTAAGTTTATTAGTCAACAGATTGCTTTTTTAATGGAACTTCCCACATTCTAATGTATCCTGCTAGGAAGACCGAGAGTGAATGAAATTTTTGCAACTGTTGTGTGTAAAACTGCCCTGGAGGAATAAAACTGTTTTCTTCAAGGGATTTCATTTCCCTCTGTGATTTTTTTTTTTTTTTAATTATTTATTTTTAGTCGTAATAGTAGTAGTAGTCAAGAAACACCGACTGACAAAGGCCTGGTTTGGAATCGCATTGTGTATCGGGTGACACACAGTATTGCTGAACGGTGTATTGGCCACTGGTGTTTGTCTCTCAGTCCCTCGGCAGTGACGTTGCAGCCTCTTTGTATAACAGCTGAGAGGTTCCAGGAGCAAAGCCTGTCACAGGCACAAGATAGTTAAGGGCGTAAATCACTGAGATGCTCAGCGTAAATCACTGAGATGCTCAGCGCTTGCATCTCCTGCTGAGCTCAGTAGAGTTTGAAAGTGTTCTGCTCCTAGAAAAGAAGATACCAGGTCCTAAGTAAATAAGTGGAAAGTGACACCTCGATTACGTTGACACTTCAGCATTTCTTTTCTTACAAATGACTTAATCTGAATATTACACCACTGCTGTGGTTAAAAAAAAAAAAAAAAAAAAAAAAAAAAAACACACAAACAAAACAAACAACAAGACAAAACCCACAACTTTTATCACTGGCTTCTTGATTCTAGGTATTATCTTCATGTTTTGACAGGAACAGTAATGTAACAAAACATGCAATAGAGTGGGAAGTGTTTTGGAATGAAAAGTGTGACCTCGTTGCAACAAGAGGAAGTTTCAAAGTAACCCCTTCTGAAACAGTAGTGCATTGATTTTTGGTTTTAATAGAAACTTTATTTCCTTTAAATGCTTTAAAATCCAGAGAAGCAGCTTTAGTTAAGCTGGTTTAGTTCTAATGTTCTTAAATGTCAGAATTCTGTACCATAACCGTACACTGCTCCTGCAAATGCGTGCGTTTGACTTCTGCGGTGCAATCTGGTTTGAGTTTGTGGGTTATTTTTTTTAACTTACGATATCAGTACAAGTATATTCTTGTACGGCATACTTAAAAGTTTATAAACTATCATTGTCTCTGTGGAGATTATGTTTCTGGTTATCCCATGATCTTTATGATTTTAATTTTTCAACTGATTGATTGCAGCTGAGCTGGGAGAGTGTGAGCACCCAGAGCACACACCAGAACTCGTGTCTGAATTCAGGTTTGCGCCAAACCAGACCGAAGCAATGGAATTTGACATTTTTCAGAAATGGAAAGAGTGCAGGTAGGGTACCTGTGTGGGAGCGGTGTCTCTGGCAACAGGAGGTTTTCTTCTCTTCCACAGTCAAATATGTCCACGAGAACCCCTTCAACAGACGTAGAATGGCGATTATGTTTGTCAGTTGAGAAGTATTCTAGACAGACTTTGAGCCCTCCCCCTCCTTAGAAATGGCAAGCGGTAATTTAGGGAGGATTGGTAGGGTGAGTTTTTCTTTTTTTGTTTTGTTTTTCTTTAGGGGATTTCATAACGGTTTAAGCAGGCTGATCTTTTTTCTCTTTGAGTTGGAAATAATTCTCTTTCTCTCTTTGACACATGCAGACATAAAGTTTTGTGTTCAGGGTAATGGCAACTAGTTTTTTCCTGTCTTTTGTTAATAAATACAGTACATTTTGGTGATGCTGTCTTACCTGAACTTTCATCCTTGTTGGCAGTTAGACCTTTTTCAGTTTTCATCCCCTTGATTTATTTTCATTTGGAGCGAATAGGGTGAAAGCATAGGCTAAGCTTGAAATACCATTTAGTGTCACTTAGACTGAGAGCCCAAAGAAAAGGGGTAGAAGAACAAATTTTAAAACATTTAAAATGGGCAAAAATTTCCTACCATAAAGTATTAAATAAATTTTATGTTCTCAGGGGCAAGAGCCCGGCGCAAGCTGAATTGTGCTACTTGAACAAAGCTAAATGGCTAGAAATGTATGGTGTAGATATGCATGTAGTTAAGGTAAGATCCACGTTATACTTTATTTTATGCATGTCGGGTCAGAACATTGAATAGAGATGTTGTCTCAGACAAAACAGTCTTCAATTTAGGGAATTTCACTTAATACACTGCCAATTAACATAAGTGTTTAATTACTGATTTCAGTACTGTCCAAAAAAAAATACAAACACAGAAACACCTTTCTTCCCCCATCCCCAGCTCAATTTCAGTCCAACACCTCTCCTTCCCTCTTCCCAATGTCAGCTCCCCTTGTTTTCCTTGTGGGTTACTCTCTGTCCCTCCCAAGGCAGCCCACCAAGTTGGAGTCATCTGCCCAACAGTTTCTTTGTGCTGCTTCCTGCTTCTCACTCGTTTTCCTCTGCTGACCTGTGCTTCTTACTGCTCCTCTGCTGCTGATGGGCCTATGGGCCACTGTCCCTCGGGGCCATCCTTGCTCTGGTAGGGGTTCCCTGTGGGCTGCAGTCCCTCAGGGCTGTCCCTGCCCCAGTGTAAGGCACCCATGCATGGGTCATGGCCCCTCAGGGTTGTCCCTGCCCTGGGACAGTCCCTTAAGCGTGTCCCTCTTGTGGTGTGGCTCACCCCTGGGCCATGGTCCCCCAGAAGGACCTCCTTTTGCAGGGAGAGTCTCCTCCCAAGAGAGTGTTTCCAGCCGTGTTCCCCACAGCATCCCCTTCCACATGCCTTTTTCCCCACATGCCCTAAATTTTGCCTTTTGTGTCTCCTTCCCCTGCTTGCTCTTAAACCCGTGTGAGCCAAGGTGTGGTCACCCCTGGCTGCAGTCTTGGTGAGGGACCATTTCCAAGGGTGTCAGAGCCATCTGGAGTTCAACAAAGCCTCCTCCCACGCCACGCAAGACACCCTGCAGCCCCCAGTTGCCAAAACGTGACAGTTTGCACCCAGTACAGATGCATATTCTTCTGCTCTGTAATGTGACAAAAAAAAAAATGCAAACCTTATTGTTTAGTTTAAAATCTGTGGTTTTGACATACTACTGTAGTAAGATTTACACTACTAATGACATATTGATTATTGCTTCTGTGATTGTTGCAGGGAAGAGATGGTTGTGAATATGCTCTTGGACTGACACCAACAGGCATATTGATCTTTGAAGGAGCCAACAAAATAGGCTTATTCTTTTGGTAATCTGTTTTTGTATTACATGCCTTTCTGTTAAAATGCTGAGATCTTTCCCCTTTACTTAATGGGGTCTTGACTGTATTTTGTAATGTAAGTTGAATCTACAAAGTTAAAATATCAATCTCCTATGAGGGCAGGCTGAGAGAGTTGGGGTTGTTCAGTCTGGAGAAGAGAAGGCTCCAGGGAGACTTTATTGCAGCCTTCCAATGCTTAAGGGGGCTTAAAAGAAAGATGGGGACAAACTTTTTAGTAGGGCCTGTAGCGATAAGACAAACAATAATGGCTTTAAACTAAAAGAAGGCAGATTTAGATTAGATCTAAGGAAGAAATTTTTCACTATGAGGGTGGTGAAACACTGGAACGGGTTGCCCAGGGAGGTGGTAGATGCCCCATCCCTGGGAACATTCAAGGTCAGGTTGGACGGGGCACTGAGCAACCTGATCGAGTTGAAGATGTCCCTGCTCATTGCAGGGGAGTTGGACTGGATGACCTTTAAAGGTCCCTTCCAACCCAAACTATTCTGTGATTCTATGATCAAGGTTAAATCTGAAGGTAAGTTGGGCTGGTTAGAAGTACCACTCTCAAATGCAAAATATGTGTTGAAAAATAGTCACGTTTCCAGGAAATCGTACTTTTATTATGATTCCTTAAGTGCTCCAGGGTTGCAGATCACTCATAAATTTTGGAGGATTCTCCTAGATTACAAAATGATATTTTTCCATTAATTTTCTTTTTGCTTCTTGTGTTTAGGCCTAAAATCACAAAAATGGACTTTAAAAAGAGCAAACTAACGCTTGTGGTTGTAGAAGATGATGAACAGGTAACTTTCTTCCCTTACCTGGGCCTGATCCAACAAAGTGTGTTGTGTGCTCAGGCTGGTAAGAACTCAAGGGAGGCTCAGCACACTGTTGGCCCAGGCTGTATTTCTCCTGCGAAGGACAGTAACTAATATCATGCATGCCGACTTTCAAAGCTTTTGTTTCTGCATTTAGGGCAGAGAGCAAGAGCACACATTTGTTTTCCGGTTAGACAGTGCCAAAACGTGCAAACATTTGTGGAAGTGTGCAGTGGAGCACCATGCTTTCTTCAGATTGCGAGCCCCAGCAAATAGCAAATCTAGTAGATCCGACTTCATAAGGCTGGGATCACGCTTCAGATTCAGGTATTTAGTGAAGTAACAGCAATATATTTGTGTTTATGCAAAGGAGGAGGTACAGCACCCAGCAAGAGACAGTAGTTAACCTTGTTTATTTCTGTATTTCAAGTGGGCGGACAGAGTATCAAGCAACACATGGGACGAGATTACGTAGAACTAGTACGTTTGAAAGAAGGCCCAGTAAACGATATCCTTCTCGAAGGCATTCAACTTTTAAGGGTAAGTATTTGTACGTGTTCACTGAACTGGTCATGCAGGTGTCATTAACTCGTATAAATGTCATATTACAACCATAAAATCTGTACGACAGTGTAAAAAGAAAACTACATCAGACCACCTAAAAATCAGAATGTGCATGTGTTGTTTGTTTTTCTTTTTTTCTCCAAAGTCAGAGTCTATTGTTCGTATCTACCGTCTTTAATCTCTGTCTACACTTAGTCCTTCCATCCCCCATCTGTGGAGAAGGAGGTACCTGTGGTTTCTTTTGTTGCTCCTTTGAGGAGGGAAGAAAAATTGCATCAAACTCAATGAGGGAAAGCACATATACATTTTCTTTGAAGAATTGCAATTGTCATGTAGAGTGGAGCAGTGTCCAAAAGCCTCACTGACTTGCTAATCCAGCCCGACAGTATTAGGGTTATTGAGCAGTCTCATTATGCGGTTGTTGCTGCTTTGCTGACTGCAGTGGCATATTATTCACCTACCCAGACTCTGACCTTAACCAGCTTTCTCTGGGAGTTGAGATGTGCTGAATTTGAGTGGAACGGCAAGGAATTGATTTCCCTTTTGGTTTTGTCATTTGTCCTTCAAAACTTAAGCTAAGATTTTTATTCCTTGTAGAAAAACCTAGGAAGGAACACTGCAAAGCAACTCCCTCTAAATTCTGTGTTGCTGGAGGTCTAGTTGCTGTATGGAGCAGGGAGGGCTGACATTCCCTTTGGATGTCTTGGCACTCCTTTGCATTCCTGGAATAAGAACCTCAGTTCCATGAAAAGTCCCTGTGGTATTATGGGGGCATTTTTATTTCTCATGTGCAATGGGGGGAAAAGGGTAGCAAGTCTGCATGCTTTCTAGAGGCTGTAACATCCTCTCCACTCCCTTCCTTACTGTATGTCAGTTTTTTGCGGAAATGCAAATTTCATTAAATTTGTAAGATACTGTTATGTGATACATGAGAGTCAATTATGTGGTAAGTGGGGATGATTTCATAAGTGAAAGAATAGATTATTTTAATTTTATTTTTACCATAATAGGATCTGTCAGACCTGCAGGTCGTGTTTCAGTGCTTCCATACTTATGTCTGTGAGGTGGGGGAGAGGAGAGAAAGTGTGGCTTATGTTCAGTTTAGTTCTCTGTGCATGGCAGCCAGGCAGAACTGCTGTCATACCCAGATGATCTCCCTCCAGAGAGCTCAACAGCATGCTCATTAAGTTAGTACAAAAACTCCCTTTAGATTATCGTCTTTCACGCATCTCTTGGCCATTAAGACCTGTACCTAGTTGCAGCCCACAAGCGTTGGATTCTGTCCTACCTCAGACTCTTTTGAGACTTCTGCCGTGTCTCATGAAGTTTGTCATCCATTTTCTGAATTCAGCAGACACTTGGATTTTCAGCTGTATCACTCAGCAGTTTTTCAACGCTCTTGAAAAAATATACTGTTTGTCAGGAAAAAGAAACGATACATCCCAGTTATTCAGCTGCCTTCTTCACTGTTCCATCCAACCTGTCCAAAGCACAAGCCGAGACCTTGTTGCTCGAGATTGCTCAGTGTCTTGCTGTATTCCCAACTGATGGGCTTTTTTGGCTACCACCATTCACTGTAATAAGACAGAGGCCATTACCAACTTCAGGAATACTCTGGTTTCTCTAAGATGCAAAATCGCTGTGAGGGGTAGCTTCTGATTTCTCAATGATATTGACACGGCAGCTACAGCAAGGTGTGAAAAGTAATGCCATGGTTGTGGAGAACTCACTCTGCCACGAGTCCTTCTGTTGTGACTTTTGGGAAGAATACTCTTGTCTGCTGTCGTCTTTAGTGGGCTTTGACTCTTGCAGAAACAGAGGGGTGTCCGTGTCTGCCTCATGCTTTATGGACTCACACAGGAACGCTAGAAAGCACGGGGCTGCACTTGCAATTCTGACACCTTTGTGCAAATGCGTCTATGAGGATTTGCTTAAGCTGTAGTGTAACATCGCAATAGCTGCAAAATGACTGATGCTTCACATGTGTTAAGTTTTTTTTCAGCTGTCTTAAGGTTTTTTGTTTGTTCCTTTTTAAGCAAACAATCCTGTGAAAGCAGCACAACTGTGGTAAGTGACAGCCCAAGTTCTCTCTACCTCTCGGTTGCTGTTGTCAGGCAAATAGGATTCTGAAGACCATTTCTGCATTAGAATTTGTCAAAACAAATTCTCTGGTGTGGGATGAATTGCTTTGGGATCTCATTATGCAGCACCAGATTCTTCTTGGGGACTGCCTATGAGACTTGAAGTGCCTCCATTTTTTCAATCTTTTTTCTTTTTGTGTTTGAGATCAGACGAAAATAAAGTGTGTTTCCTTTCTACTCGTTACTGTTATGCGTCCTTATCTCGCATTTTTTGTTCCTGTTCCGTAAACATAAAATGAAGAAAAAAATTTTGCACCCCTTTTTCTTGCACCCTAATTGCTGTGGCGTATATTTTGAATAAAATATTGATGTCCTTAAGAATATGAATTTTACGTCACTCTAATACTTCCTGGTAGAGTAGAACCCTGAACTATAGGAAATTGTGACATAGATGTACTTAATTACATAAAAGCTAATTTTTTTTTTTCTCCCGTAGTGCTAAAAATACTCCTGAAGTCCATAACTACCAGGTAAGAGCATAACAGTTGTTGAGGAGAATATTGTTATTTTTCTTATTTAATGGTAAATATTTTTCCTGTCTTTCATTAGTACAGCTGGTCTGCTCCCCTTTTCCTGCACCCGAGTAATCGGGTGAGATTCTCTGAGGTGGTTCAGAAATAAACAGCATCACACTGGGAGTTAAGGGCAAAGTGGAGAGGTGGGGAGGACTCTTTTCTCTTGCTTCCCCTGTATTCTTGGATGCTGTACAAGCTGAATATGCTCCATTTGCCACACTATTTCCTTCCCTTTCTGTGAAATCACAGGTTACAACTTCTGGGACTTGTGAATATGACGCGCCCCAGGAGACTGCTCTGTGAGCAACGCTTTTGTCTAGAGCAGCCTCTCACATTGGGTGATCCGTGACCACAAGTTCAAAGTTGGAATTATCTTCCCCTATCACAACACTTAAGGAGTTCGTTGCTGGTCAAATGTTTGTTTGTTGGGTTGTTTGTTTTTTTTTTTTAAACAAGCTCCTTTTTACACTGCAAGGAAAAACTTTACTTGGTTTTCCCTTCTGGGAAAGCAGGCCATGCTTTCATCCAAAGTGAGTGTGTGCATAAGAATTTAGCCTTAACACTTGTTTTTGTTAAAAGCCTCATCGGTGATTTTTTTCGCTGTTTCTCCTCAAGATCATATTATGGACATGAGAGACAAATGCCAAAAGGTAGGTCACCAAGGATAGGTGACCTCCTGAAGACTGCTATTGTAATAGTAACCTTTCTCACTCTCCACCTTTGATTAAAGCTGACATTCTTTTTATGTACTTTCTTATGAGGAGCGGTAGGTGTGCCAGGTTGTCTCTCAAACAGAAAAGCAATTTTCTGTGCATTTTCCCATAAGCGTGTGTTAATAAGCAAGCTCATCACCAAGAGGTCTCATGTATATGCTAAATGGCATGGGAGGAGGTCTGAAACAGTGGGGTTTCTAGGGCTCACAGGGAGCATGTGCCATTGCCCCAGGAAAATAAAAAGTTAGAGTTAAAAGGGAGTTTTTATATGATTTCATTAACCGGGTTCAATCTTTTCACTTGCAGACACAGTATCATCCTAATATACATCCTGCTCAGGCACACTGGCATCCACATACACCTGTGAATGTAAGGTAAGCAATCTTCACTTTGTGAAAAAGATGACTACTACTTTCTTAATCCGTTGGCTTGAAGCTTTGGTGGACATACTGGGCAATTTTCTGCACATGAAAAGCAAACAGAAGTCAGAAATATGTGATATAGAGGCAGTATTAAAGAACTTCAGTTTAGATTTTGCTTTGCAATGTCCTAATCTCCTTGATGAAAATTTTTTTCAGGTTGATTTTCAATTCAGAATTTGAAATACAACTTTAGTGTATTTCTGTGGGGAGTATGTCGGATGGGAATGTGATCAGTAGCTTTAATAAAACTAATTGCAATTTGATCAGCGTTTAATCTCCTAAGACGAAGAAGAAACTCATTTTAGGGTAAAGTTAAGTTATGAGTGAACAGATCCTTGCATTGCAGCACTTTTCTAATCTTTTGCAGAAATGTATCTGGAAAAATAACATGTACATGGAACAATAACATGTACATGGAACAATGTGTCAGACACGTTACAGATAATTAGTGAAAAATGACGCTGAGGTTTCGAGAACTGCTTCAGAAACATATTCCTCTATGTGCTATTGTGCTATCCTCTCGCATACGTTTTTATTTTGTAACTAGTAATGAGAGAAATTGAGTGAAAAGAAATTTTGGAAGAAACTCAGTCCAAGTTTGAACCAGCTTGGTGGAACTCACACTGGAGGCACACTTATGCAGGTGGATATGTGTCTGTGTGTGTACACGTGATAAAAAATCAGATGCTATTTTATCCTCATAAAACAGAACCTTTTTAGGTTACTCGATTTTTTTAGACAAATAACTACCATCTTGACTGAAAAAATATCAATACCCTAGTCGTCTTTCCTATTCATCTTACATTTTTATCTTTATATTCTTACATCAGGATGGGTAGACTTCATTCTTAGTGTAGGTAGCCTCTGGAGATGAGGCTGAGTTTAAAATGCTTGAAAAGACAATTTGGTCTGAGTTTGAGTCTGAGAACGCAGGAGAAAGGCAAATATGTTACTAGAAATACTTACTCGGCAGAGAAGCAGACATGCTCATTGTAATCTCAAAATTCCTAGCATACAGCAGTAAAGGAGATATTAAATTTATGCTAGAAACAGAAGACTTTCAATTAGGTAATTAACTTTGCCTGTACTTTATGTTCAAGATTCTTCCTGGTTTTAGGGTTTACTTGTCCTTTTTTTTTTTGGTGTGTGATTTAAAATATACAATCTCACATTACAAAAGTGTGATTTCCAAGAGAGGTTAATAATTGTATAAATCGTTTGAGGTTTTGCTGAAATTTTTCTAAAGATTTCTTCACTTATGATACTAGCCTGTAACATTTTAAAGCCAAATAGCTCACCCTGGAGCAGAGTGATATTGAAATAAGCACACGAACATATTGTAATGTGTGTAGACAACCTCCCCCTTCAGCCCCTCTGCTGCCTGGGCAAAGATTAAGGTCAGTGAAATATGAACAATGGCTTTTTTTATAGCTAGGTTTGTAAGTCTCAAAAAACAGACTTAAAAGCTCAGTCGTGCAAGCTCAGTAGAAAAGGTGCTCAGAATTTTTGTCCCGGTCAGGTAGAAGTGTTTAAAAGTGTGGTTAAAGTGGGAGCTTCAAGTTATTCTAACTTGGAGTAAAAGTGGATGATTTGGATGTTTAACATCTTGGATAGCTTGATTTGGGAAAGTTTAATCCATCCGACAATGAACTTGAGCTCAGACCAGAGTTGCATGAAATTCTTTCTGCTGGTCTTTCCGCTGGGCCTGCAAGTCTAGAATGGGTCAAGGGCTGAAATGCAGCTACCTGTGCAATACATGTTATATATGGAGGTTTTCTGAATAATTTGTGATATAATATGTGGAATTGTGTCTCGGATGTCTTAGTAAAATCCTTTCAGCGAAATTATTTGCTTGCAGTTAACTTAATGTTCAGTCTTCTAAGAAAACAAAAAGAAAGCAAGCCAAAATAAAAAGTGCAACTTCAATTTGGTAATAAGGGAATCTTAAATATTGTTGTTTCCTACATACCGTTGAAAATTTTTATTTATTTATTCCCCACTGCAGTGATTCAGGAAACACTGTAGAAGTGGTTGAGGTTAATATCTCTAAGCAGCAATAAGTAATGAACAAATAAGGAAAAAATATTTTTCCTCGTGGTACTGTTGCGAGTTTCACTACGTAGGCACAGAGAAATGCCTGTAGTAGCCATAGACTCCAGGTGTTTGTCTTAACAAAATGCGGCTATGTAACTTGTAGGCTGCTTCAGAGTAATTAACTGCACCAGTGCTAAACAAACAGCAATATTTACAGAAGAGCAGTTTTCATCCTTAATAGGATTGCCTTTCTTCATTTTTCAGGCCTTAGGGATATATTTTCATGATCTCAACTTTTTTCATATATGGGTTATTTTGCTTGTTTGTTGTACGCAATTAGTTTTCCTATGTTATTTCCTATATTATACTAGCTTTCCCCCTCCTGCCTCCCCACCATCCCTGTGGGATTCAGGGGCAGTGATGCACGACGCTTGTCTATAACACTTGAAGACAGGGAGAGTTTTTAATGACTGCGCTCCGATTTCAAGCCTTTATAATCAGCTAAGATTCCCAGTGGCTTCTGCATCAGACCTATAGGTCTGTCGCCGTTCCCTTGCCTTACTGGTCGCTGCCCATCGCACCGTATGCATGCTTAGCACTTGCTGGATGAACTCATGTTAACTGTGTAGCACTCATAAGTTTACTTCCATCTCTCACTAACCAATAACTGTGCAAATGGTACAGGCCACCCTATCATGATGACAGGCCATATTGGAAACCCCCTACAAGTGGAGAGGACAGCAATTTACGGTATATCCAGGAGCAGAACCAGAAGAATTTAGGAGGAGTCCAAAGTATGGTGTACCAAGATAAACTCATGACGACTCTCTGAAAAACAGTCACCTTCATTTCACCTGCCATCTTAGACGATCATTGCATTCCATGGTCCTTGTCTGTCTGCAGTATGTTCAAAGTGTATTGTGCATAAAGTGTGTGTCTTTGTATGTACATCCATCCTTGTTTAGTGTGTTCATGGACATTCTTGGGAAAAGTATTGTCCGTATCTTTGTAAAAAATCTTGAAAAAACCTTTTGTGAAAGCTGGTAAGAATTCTCAGTGCACCAAGACCAGAAATATTTCTGGGGATTTACGTTCTACCGTACTTTCAAATCTGTGACCCTCTACCTGCTGTTGAAGACCAGCCATTTGTGCCTCCGTTATTTTTATTGTTTCTTTTGAGTCAAATTAATAGATGAAGTTTGAGAATCTTTCTTTTTTAGACAGACAAATAGGAGATTGGAGGGAGGAAGGAACAGAATACACACTGGCAATCAAAATGGCTTGTGGACCACCAACAAAGGGAGCCTACTGAGTTAGTCATAGGTTTGGGTGTCATTTGTTTTTAATCTTTGTGTTCTGCAGAAAAATAGAGGTGCTTGCCTAACTTTGAAACAAGTATAGGGAAAGAACACTCTAATAAGCTTCATGGAGTATGTGTATTCCTTTTTTGACTTAGTGATTATATTGATAGCATCCCCCAAAACCATACCTGCTGCTATAAAGGCAAGAATGTTAAAAATGAATCCTTGCTAAAAGGGTGCTGCTGTCTTCTTATTTTTAATGTGATTATGGAAGTGAACTATACAATTGCATAAAACTACCTAGTGGTAACTTTTCTCTGAGCGGATTCAAAAGCACAGCTCATGATTGGCACACTACAAGATGAGGACAATCCCAGTGAAATAGCTCTATTTTTTTAAGTTAGACATTTGCAAAGTTGAATGTATGTTTTACAAACCTAGATCTTTAAATAGGTTTGGCTGGCATTTTGATCACTTGCCGATTTTTTTTTTTTTTTTTTTAAACTGGAAATCATAGTGCCATCTTCATTCATGCATTTGTTTTAAATTAGGCCTTACATCTATGGTCTCTCTGAAGTTGTTGGAATGAATGAATCTTCATTAGGGATATTTTAAAAAATGAAGTAGTTTTTAACTTGATTTTGATAAATATACCTTTATAAACAGCTATAACCATGAATTTTTTCAGAGCAAATTTGATAGTGTATAACTTTTTGTGAAATATATTTGTTTACAAATGCTGTCTTTTAATATTTGTTTTGATCTTTCCTGTATGTGCTAAGTACAAATAAAAATTTTCAATCTTCTTATTCTGGTTATGATGCGTTATTTATTTTTGAAAGATTTTGCGGGAGGGTGGGTAGATATGATACACCTTTTACTGGTACCTGTTTTGCCCTGGAATCACTAATGCTGTGCTGGATCAACATTTTCAGTGCAGTCTGTAGAGCGAGGGGCAAACAATAAAGCAATTGTGCACTGAGATGTGAAAACGCCAGAGGAAGCCTAAGGTGGATAATCACAGAGGCTGACCTCAGTTTCCCCAGGCTAGTCTTCCTCTGTTTCCCATTTTATTTGGGAAAGGAAGAAAGAGAAACTTTGTTGGAGTCATGGGGATGAGAGCCTAGTTTAGTTGCTGTTCTGAATGCCCTCTGGAGTTTTTTTTGAATACTCATGTTAAAGTGAAGCACTGTTGCTTCATGACTCACCTACATTCATAATATAGTATTGTTCTTGTCATATAACTTCATTGGATTCTGTGTAGTTTGTTGTCAGTGTTCCTCTTCATCACGTGCCGTGGTTTGTTTTATTGCTGAAGCTGCACTGAATGAGGGATCTCCCTGGCAGATTTCAAGAAAAGACAGCACAAGGCCTAAACCAGTCCTTTAAGTGTTAAAGTGCCTCGTGCAGAAGGTCTGCTCAGGGGTGAAGATCAACCTGTGGGACTTGTGTGTTCTGCAGTTTGTGTGTGTCACCCCAAGGGAAGCACTTGCCATTCTGCTGCTCTGGAGAAGCAGTTCACGCACTCTGCACTTCCCTTTTGCTTTCTCATCCCCCATCCTCCTTGCTGTCTGCAGAAATCTGTACCAGTAAAGTCACCAAGCGATCAGATAGGTAAGAAGAGATCCATTTCTTTCTCATTCCTTGCTCTAGTCTTAGTTGGCTTCTTGTAGCAAATGGGCTGGGATGCAGTTGGGAAGAGGGAGCGTTTCTGTTTCCTCTCTGACACCGGCATTGCTCTGACTGACCCCTGCAGCTTCTGTCACCTCAACAAAGGTGGATACAGTTACCCCTGCACTGAACTTGATAGTACAAGTAAGAAGTTTTAAATTTAAAAGCATATTTTGTTGGGTTTTTTTTTCTCCTAAAATTAGCACACTCATTACTTACAAAGTACTGTTTTCAACAAGTGACTAATAACAGTCCTTGTGACATTAGGAATAAGATTTGGTCTTTGTTAGGAATACATTTTGGTTTTTGAAGCAACACAAAACTGCAGGTGAAAACCAAATTATGAGGGGAGAGGGGAAAAAGGTGGGAAATGCTTGGTTAACTCAGCTGTTAAAGGCAGTAGCACCTTTTGTTTAAAAAAAAAACTATTGGGAAAACTCTGGTGATATAAATCTGTACTACATCCTAGATTCAAGCTGCTACGGGAAGCCACTGGTAGTTTATAGATGCACAAACTCAGTACAGGGACTTGATAGCCCTGGTATGTGAGTGTTTGTACATTGTGTTAAATTATTTTAATTAGGAGTTCCTCAGGAGGAGATGCCATGCAATTTTTACTAAAGAGCATGTTATTCAGTCATTCTAGGTAGAGAGAAATCAACACATTTTGAATGTGTTCTAAATATACAGGGAATTCAAAAAAAAAAAAAAAAAAAAAGCCCTGTAAATTTCATGAAGGAGGTAGCACCTCCTGAGTACAGAAGCAGCAGGTTCTCAAGGGTACCTGTTGAACTGTGCATGCCAACTTTCTCCACCCTGTTCTGAAGTCTAGTCAATGTGCAAGTCGAAAATATTCTTTTTACAAGTCCAGCATACACCTAGAAACTCTTCTGTAACCTGATTGCAGGTGATAAACGCTATCCTCGCATCAACCTGGCCGGGGGGGGGATGGTGTGTGTGAGATACAGCGCTAGGCATCTGAGAAATTACACTGATCTGAAGTTCTGTGTGTAATCGGCCACATTCTTCCACATGCTGGAGAATTGTTTGACACATCTTGGCTAAGGGTATCTTCTGATCGTCTCTCTGCATGCCTTACTCCTGCCTTTAATAAAGCTGGAAACCAGTTCTTCCCCAGCAGAGCTCAGGCCTGGCTCTCCACTCTGCGTATTTGGATTTGCAGGGGAGTTGCTTTTGACATGTAATAACTGCAATCCTGCATCCATCCTCTCCCCCAGGAACTGGTGGGGGATTCGAAAAGCTGGCAATGCCACATCTGTAACTGGGGCTGAAATACATCGCTCTTCAGCCCAAGCCAGGCCTTGGCATACGAACTAATGACTAATATTGATTACTGAAATATGATACTGAAATACAGTACTGAAAGTGTTGTCACTTTCAGGAAATTATTTAGTGTGGGCTTTTTCTTTAAACTTCCATTTTCAGCTATTTTTTTCCAGCTGACGTGAGTCACGGGCAAAACGAACAAAGGGATCAGGTTTTGTAATGCATTTCCAAAGCTGGCAGTCTGAGGGTTTGCACACTTAAGAAAAAGAATCGACAAGTCCTTCCAGACCCTTTTATCAGTGAACCTATGTGCAAATTGACCAAAAGGAGGATGCTTTCTCACATTGTGGATCAGAACAAAGCATATATTATAGCCTTGTGATGTAAAATGTCGGTTTTCCTTCCTTCTGGATGAGTGTTGCAGAAGACGTCTCTTCAGGCTGCAAGAGAAAGAGTGTTAGAACTTGCAAGTAGTTTTGAAAATGGAACTTCAGCTACTGGCAAGAAATGAGCTGGGGAACGTCTAAGGGAAAAAATGAAATTGAGTATATTACTTGCTTCTCAGGCATCAACGTTGGCTAGATAGAACCCTCTGAGGGGGAGGAGGAAGACAGTTCAGCACCACAATTGTGTTTTCAGAGGAAGTTTTCCACCAGCCATTCCAGTTTGTGTATCAAGCAGGCAGGCTACTACTGCCTAGCTTGAAGGAGAGTTTCAATGGATATTCATCTAACCTGACGGACCAGATCTCTGGGAAGACTTGATAAGTGGTTTTCCCTCTTACTTCACAAAGGAGAACTAAGGAGAGCGGTCTTGCAGGGGAAAGCTGTCATTGCAGCATTGCTTATGGTAGCCAAAGAGACTGTTTGAGCCAGAGTTGCTACAGACCAGCTGGCATTAATGGACATAAAATAGGAACTGTATTTTTTTCAAATTGATCTCAGACTGTGTATATTATGCTTTGAAAAGGGACTGATCCAGCAGGACCCTAGCTTTTTTGTTAAGACTATGCCAGCCAAGAATCTCTTTGAGAGCCATCTTGAACTAGCACTCAGCTGGTCCAGCCTCTGCACCCTGACCAAACTTGTGCTACAGTGTGATGATAGAGATTTCAAACTCTTTCAGAATAAATACGTTTTCCGACTTTACGTTCAAACTGCAAGTGCTTGGAAAAACACAGTGCTGTTAGGCGTGCTCCCAAGTTTTAGTGTGAACCTGCAGGAAAATCAGTCTTCCTTTCTTAGCAGGCAGCAGACACATAGAAAGGCCCAGCTTTTGGACAAAAACAATACTTGTCAAAATAGGTAAGAAAAAACATAATGTGAAGGGACAGACCACACCTTTCTCTCTGTCTCTTGCATTGCAAAGCAGTGTGTGATAACGATGAAGACCTCGTTCAGCTGCCCTTGTTTCCCATGTAGTGTTGTACCTGGAAGCGACTGGCCAAATAGGCTACCTTTCTGAGTCTGTGTGCTATTGCTCTTGTTGCCGCTGCATCACAGAAAACAGATAAAAACTTGATTCAGATGGAGTTCCTCCCTTGATATGAGTCACTTCCAATAATAAAGCTTCGGCAGGCTAAATGCTGCTCTCAGCTACTTACTAATTACTGTTTCATGACTATCCTTTAAAGCAAAATGACTTATTATCAAATAGTTGGTTTCACAAGTGGTAGTCTGAATTTAGTTGTAAAGTTCACAAATCAAGCCTCTCTGCACCGTCCATTGCACATATTAATAGGCTGCTACAGAAAATGCAAGCACGCCTGTAATAACTTGCATGTTGCTTTTAATTTCAGCATGTGATAACATTTGATTTTGAACTGGAGGAAAAAGTCGTGTTTAAAAACATACAGTATCTCCCATCCAACTTTCCTGAAGATGGTGGTTTGTTTTTTTTTTTTCCCAGACTGAGTCTTGGCAGACTTGGCACAGAGGGAAGATTGGTGGACATGGGGAGTTCCACTGGCCTGATATCTTAGACCCAATGTTACTTCTTTGTTCTGTGTTTTTGGAATAATGGCTTTCTCTTGACTCTGTGGGACTACTCCTTTTGGTCTGGTGGTGTCTTATCTTCCATCATCTGTTGCATGTATCTTTTCAGAAGAAATCCAGTTCATTTTCTCTCTGCAGAAAAAGCATTCATGATGACTGCCTCAGTCATCATACCTTCTGAGGACTGAGGAATCTTCCAATTTAAAAATAAGACTAATGTTGAGCTAAGGCTATTGGAGAACCAGTAGGAATGCCCATAGAGTTGTTTTCAAATTGCCACCACAATTATATTTCCACTTCTAATTGGTTTTTGTACTTTCTGTCTTTGTAATGTTCTTGGTTTTTCCTCTTCCTCTTCCTTTTCCTTGCAATAGCGTGACCATCAGCTTTAAACTATCAAACAGCAAACTCTGTAGCTCATCATATCAAAGGTGAAGATGTATTGAGTTAAGCAAGAACAGATATTTGAAATAAGAACAGTTTGGAAAACCTGTAGTTCACAGCTGAGCAATTTCATATGTTGAAAGATTATAAAAACCAGTATCTTTTTAAGTGAGGCAATGAAAAACATCTTTTACTTCTTGCATCCTGAAGAAAATGAAAGAAGTAGCCACACTTAATTAGTAGTAGGAAGTACTGATCTAATACAATACTCCAGATTAGAAGCTATTATTTATAAAAATTTTTTTCCCTACTAAACCCATAACAACCTGTGCTGGAATTATAATTGTAGTGGTTTACCTGCCATGACCAATTTCTGCAACTTTGAGAACCTTAGAGAAGTAGAAATATAAAACATCACTACATCTCCAGCGCTCTTTAAATTGTGTGACCATGTAGCAATGAACTCAGTAGCTAAACAGATGACAAAGTTGTTGTGTTCTTTCTCATCTCCAGGGGCCGAGGCCCTGAATTGTGAGGCCTCGTTGGCAGGCAGCAGGGCCAGCATCTTGGTGTCCCCGAGACGAGTCTTTCTCATCAGTAGGAGTGTAGGAGTCAGACAGGAAAGAAGGAAGAGCTCAGGAAAAAAAAATGGGCCAGGGAAACAAAAAGCTCAAGTAAAGGGTTTAGGAGAAGCACAGTTTTACAGTGGAACATGCAATGGGAGGAACTGGAAAAGGAAAAGCAATGAAGTCTGATGGAGACTCTGGGAATGGAGAAGAGGAATGAAAGAGGCAAGGGAGCTTTTGAGACTTAAGCGTCTGTGTCTTCAGCACCTAGAGCTCACTGAATCAATAAGCAAGGCTGATTTGAAGCAAGACTTCAAGAAACTTGATTGTAAAACTGGATGCTGCTTCTGTCTCCAAATTTTGAGTCCAGGAGGGCTCTGTTTGCTGTAATTCATTTTCAGATTCTCCTGTTGTATTTAATGTGTCTCTCATTCGCAATTTCTGACTTTAAAAAAAAAGTCTGAAAATTGCTTTTAAGGTAAAACTAAGTTTCGTGCTGTAACTCAGGTGAGTTGCCCAAGTGTTGCAGTGAGAACAGAGATAGGACAGGTTGCAAGTTTGTAAATAAGAAAGCCCTTGCTGTGCTGAGCAATTGCCTTTGTGTTACTCTTAGCTGTTAATACTGTCTTCTGAGCAACTAAGTGAAAAATTCTGTCCTGCCTCGGTAGGAGTTTTTTACTTGCTGCACTCTGTACCTGTTCAGTGGCTTTACTGGTAACGTGTTAAAAGGGCAAAAATCTGTAACCTAAACTGAAGTCATTTGTGTGGTAATAGCGTCAGGTATGTTGACGCTGGACTTTAAAGTTACAGCAAATTACTGAAAATGCAGAAGATTGCGTATTTCTTTGTAGGGCATTAGCAGCATTCAGAATCTGAATAATTTAGAAGCATGAAACTTCTGCAGTGTGATTAATTTCTTTAAAAACATGGGTTTTTTTCAAGGATTTTCAGCTCTGTAGGGAAAGAGACAGAAATATTTTGTAAGATGGGATCATATTGTTAAGGGAAGACAAATCCAGTGGAGTGGCTTTAAGGCTAAAGTGATTTCACCTTCCTAATCTGCTAGATGTGAGGCTGCAGTTTGTAGTTCCTGGTTTGCGAGCCCAGCCGGTAGAGATGCTGAGCACGTATTCCAGAGATGTAAATACACACAGAGCACACATTCAACCAGCCATGCAGAGCAGAAGAGGTGGAGAGCAGTGCCTTTACCAGCACCCACAGACACAAACAGCAGCACATAAACATGGGGCAGCACAGAGAGGTCAATCCTTTAAGCATGGACCCCTACAGAATCTAGGACTACAGTTAACAAGATGACCTAGACTGCAGTGATTGGGGCTTGACCAGCCAAGCATACTGACCAGCAGCTTGCTTAAGTGTGGCTGGTCCCTTTCCTCCCCCTTCTCTCCATTTTCCCGTGCTTGTCCTTCCGTGATGCACATGGATTCTCCTGTT
The DNA here is from genome assembly GCA_013400035.1 of Rynchops niger. Taxonomy (NCBI): domain Eukaryota; kingdom Metazoa; phylum Chordata; class Aves; order Charadriiformes; family Laridae; genus Rynchops; species Rynchops niger. Next base: position 223,515 of record VXBH01007063.1, on the reverse strand, counting down.
CCCTTCTCCTGTTTCTTCTCAGTTACCCCTACTTTTTCCATGCAGTGCTCCCAGTCCATGCTCAAATTTCCTGAGGCTCCCTAGGTAGTTTGGACCTTATGTGGTATTACTGATATGGTTTCCTGGGCAGTGCTGGCCTTGCAAGGTTGTTCTTGCCAAAAAATCTCTTCAGCACTCTGTGAAGTTCAGCCATTTCTCATGTAGCTCTCCCTTCACCTGTGAAATCCGGCAATCCTTCAGGGCACGCTCTGTAACATTTTTTAGCTGCTTGCGCTTTCCTCTGTTATGTCCAGCAATTTCTTCTGTCACATCCTGTGGTTTCTTGTGTTCTCCTCTGTTAGCTAAGCATCAGACTTGTGCCTGCTTCTCTTGTCTGCATGCTCTGGCAGGTATGTCATGCTGAGGAAGGGAGAGAGGGAGACAGGGATGTGCTTAGCTCAGAGGACCTGAGTTATTTAATGGGTTAAGTGGTGGAAAAGGCTGCAACCCAAGATCAGCTGCAAGCTGTCTTGGAGGCCTAAGTTCCTCTGTTGGTTTTGCTCCTATTTTAACCTGACTTGGCTTGCTTGGATTAGTTGTTTTATTTCCCAAGGCCAGGCATACATTGTCTGCCTGTGACTGAAAGGGGAAGGCAGCACTGACCTGGGGGAGGATTTCATCTGTCTTAGAAAATTTTGTGTCTGCTTTTCAGAGTTTTTCTCATCTGCAAGGACGTCTGGGACAATGAATTTTTTTGACAGGTGATTAAATATCATTAGCTATCGTTATCATTAATTAAAACCATTTGTAAATGAAGAAAAGCAAGTTGAGTTCCCCAGTGGGTATATTTTACATGACAGTTTTCCAAGGCAGTATTTTTTTTTTAATGATCTTTATGGAGATAAGGTGAAATCTGTGAGGATGATGGCTTTGTTGAGTCGAGATTTGTTTCTTGGTATTTTATTAGAACATGCTTTGCCACAGGCTCTGTTCTTCTTGTGGAGAATTCCAAATTACTCCTGCTTCAAAACTTAGTTCAGCATCTTGTAATGCAGGAAGCTGCTGCACATAGTTTCATCTCCTACAGGAGAAATTCTCCCCGCTCTTGTCACCATTTCTGAACACCCACTTCCCCTTCACCATTTTCTCTTTCCTTCCAAGGTTGTTTTTTCTGTCTGGGAGAAGGCTGCTGGCTGCCTGCTCTGCTTTTGGAGATGTCCCTAGGAACGGATGGGGACTGCTGATCATCCCTGGCAGTGGGGACAGGTATCTGCAGCACATCTCTCCAGGCTTTCCCTAAAGGATGCAAATGGACCGGCTCATCTGGTGGTGTCAGGGCAGAACATGGAAGCGTAACAGCTCTGTCAGCTTTAGTTATACTTCTCACAGTTTAGGAAGCCAGTTCTGGGCAGCAAGGAGGTCTTGGTTACAGGGTGCAAGAAAAAAAAATAAAACCAACATAGGTTTGGTTTCAGTGATCCAAATTCTCCTTTACTTAGGAACACTCATTACTTTTATATGTCCCAGTTCTCGGCTGTGAAAAATGAAACTTCATCCTCTTTCTTTTATGCACAGTCCTCCTGCCATGCTCTGTGTTCTTTTCTTGTCCTCTCAAAGTATTTTGCTTCAGTCCAGTGGTTCTGGTGTTAATTGATGCTCACGCAGAATGCTGCTTTCTTCCTATCCTTTCCATTTCTTCTTTCCTGTCCACAGGGAAATTTCCAGACTATGCAAAATTCCTAGGCTCTCTGTGCCACTCTGCATACTCGAGCAACACAAGGGGTGTGTGAGATTCTAAAAGCAATTAAAGCAAGTTTGGCTAAAAATTCAGTTGGGTTTGGGCAGGGAATAAACACAAAATTTTTTTTTTTTTTTTTTTTTTTTCTTCCCCGCGAAGGGAGAGACTAAGCCCCAGAAATGACCACTTTGCTTAACATAGCAGTTAAGTCTTATCCCCCCAGCTGCCACACTGGAACTTCATGCATAATATCTGCTTTAGTTTGGCTTCTGAGAGTCTCTGCACATTAATATACTGTTAACATACACTTCAGCGGTTCTACTGACTGACATTTGTGAGCACATCTAAAGCTTAATTTGATGTTGGAGAAGGTGTTGTGATGCTATGGTGGTGAGGGGTGAAATGTCCCCTATTAGGGAGTGAAGTGGTTGGGGGAGCCTCCCAACACGTTCAGCACAAAGCCTGCGGTGAGGATTAGAGCTGCCAAAAGTTGCACAAATCACCGTCAGGCTTGCTCCGAGCTGCCAATAGGGGAGGTTAGAGAGAGGTTGTGGACATGTTTGTGTAAAGTTTGAGGATTTTTAAATATTAGCCAATTGCTGTGGTTTGGTGCAGAAGCAGTGTTCAAAGCAAAGAATAGAGCTGCGTGTGGCAATTGTTGAAGTTTATTTATCACAACCAGACACAGAAGCCTGGGATTTTTCTTAAACCACTGTTTATCTATAGCAGGGAGGGTCTGAACTCCGTGCAGGCTCATGCAGTAGGCACAATAGTTTTAGCCTGCTTTCTGCTATTGCCCCACCAGCCTCCCACCGGGACCTCATGGAGTCTCCGCTAGTAAAGGTGTTGAAGATTCAGTTCAGCCAAGCAGTTGGGGTAACACAGGCCAGTTTTGAGCGGGGAGGTGGGTAATTCAGTCTTTCAAATACTTTTCTGTTCTCCATTTTTCTGCAATCTCCTGACACTGCTGTATGTGTGAGTTGTACACTGAGGCATGGTTTGGTAAGACAGCAGATGGCTGGAGCACATGAATTGTAAGAATGTCAACTGAAAATAGCTTTTAAAGCAAAGGGTGAAGAGTATAAAATTGGGATAGAGGACTAGTAATATAAATAAAATTTAAAAAATGGAAAAAGTAATCAGAAAATACATGTTATTTGCCCTGTTCCTCAATATGCTGGCTTTTTGGTCCGAAGAAAGTAATTATATGAGTTTGAGGCGAAAGGAAATACCAAGTGACTTGTGAACTTCGAGTGGCTTTTTTGAAGGTTCAGCATCTGGTAACTGAATCCTCAGGAGTCCTTTACCTGAGGGATGGACAGAGAAGGAAGAAATGTTTTCTTCCTTTACATAGTAGCCTGTAGGGCCTTGCATCATTTTGCTTGAAGGACAGGAGTTGGTTGTATAGGAAGCAGCTGGAGCTTGTTGAGAAAACTAGACAGGTAAATAACACAGGAAAAGAGGTAATCTGCAGAACAGCCAACTGACTATTAAAAGGTAAAACAAAGGTGTAACGTTGGCATACTAGGAGGGTCAAAAGACAAATACAAGAGAACGGATGAAAACTGATACTTGTCCATGTATGCACATAGTCTGAGAGCATTACTTGATGTCTGGGGAGCAAGTATGAAAATGTGGAGGGCTTAGGATATGGTCAGAAAGTTGGTTAATTGAAAGCAGCGGTTTTTTGCATCAATTGATTGGGAAGGATGCATGAGCACAGGTAAGCCAGACAGAAACAAGCAATAGAAAGAAAAGATGTATTGAAGGGAAAAGTTTCAAGTCTCTAAATTTAAGACAGTGGAAGAACAGAAAAATAAGTGAAAAATAGATGTGACATCACTGCCAAATAATGATGCCACCTTGTAGAAAATGCACTAAGATGTCTAATGTGCCCCTAAATTATACAGTAGAGAGTACACAGGATAGGGATTTGGCCTACTAATGATATTTTCAGTTGGGTACTGTCAACTTTTCTAGTAGATTGGCTCAGGGGCTGCTGCAAGCACTGTTGTTTATGGTTGTTCACTAAGTCATTGGTTTAGTAGTGAATTAGTGCAAAACTCTTAGGAAGGAGGGAGGGAGGGAAGGTATGGGTAGGAAAGTCCTCCTCACTCCAACCCCATATCCATCAGAAGTGAAGAGTTGACTGACCACTGAGTTGAGTTTGCCTCAATATCTATCCATTGCTGTCAGCCCTGGAAGAGTGCTGGTGACATTGTCCTTTTAAATGGACCAGCAGTTTCAGTATGGATTTCACAACAGAGTGCACTGCCTGGGCATTGGCAACCTGACTGGAGTGGTGTCACTTAACTGTCTTCAAGGATTTCAGTGCACACCTGAACGTCAGCTTTGCTGGACTAGCTCTTCACTTCTTTGAATTAATGGTCTCCCTGCATTTTGCATGGCACAAGCACTCCTCTCTGGACAGCCAAGAAATATGTCTAGAGAATTTGGTGCATCTTTGACCTCATGGCAGAGGGGCTTTGGCTCATTCAGTTGCTCGGGTCATTCTTATTTTAGCATGGAAGCTACCTCATGGCCCATAGTGATATGAGGAGTCAATGTAAGGATTTGGTGTGATCTCATTCATTTTGAAAAGACTAGTCGAAAATCTGCTAAACCAGCCTCCCAGTAGGTGAAATGAAAGCAACTCCCAAGCACGTGGGGTTTTGTGTCTTGAAAAAAAATTGAATCATAGACTTAAAAAAAAAGGATGTGCTGAGGCTCCAGCCCAAAACTGATCTTATTTCCAGTAAGGGTTTTAACTGCGTGAACAAAGTCAGCTATCCTCTCAGTCAAAAAATGTCACTTCAATCCAAGGAGCTTGGAGGGAGAGTGCAGGAGAGCTGTTACAATTAGTGTGCAATCGCATTAGCCTGTACCCTTTTCCCCCAGTAGGCACTTCCTTGATTTGATTATAACAGTGAAGATATAGTGCAGTTTCAAAAGACAGACCAGTCCTGGATTATCTGAGCTCACCAAAGCTGTCCCCTGTGGATCAGACCCCTGTTTGTATTGTTTCCTTAAGGCAAGTAAGGCATCAGAAATGACTTTATTGGCAGTCGGTGCTACATGCCGGGAACCTGCCAAGATTAATATACACAACATCCCCTTCCCCACCTCCTGCTTTCAAAAAGCAACCAGCATCAAAGTGTTATTCAATTACTGCCTAGTCAGAAACTTCATGTTGTCAGAATTTGTTACTAAGCCGACAGCGGTTATTAATGATGTACCAAATTGCATGCTTTAGCATATCTTTGGAAATGATACAGATGTGTTTATTTGCAGATGACTGGTTAATTTTGCTTTGAATCAGTAAGTAATCTGCAGAGAACATATGTAGGAAGTGGCTAGGTATAATTTATTCATTGTTCCTTTAATTATTCTGTTTGTCTTTATTCCATATTGTCGGATTTTCAGCTGCTGTTAGTAACAAAAGCAAACTGAAAACCCAGGCAGCTGAAGATATAATTTCTTTAGCGTTTTTCAAATGGGCAGGGGATTCATCTTTTCTTGGAATGAATTGATTTACTGCAACTACTGTCTAATGCAATACTACAGAATACGATAAAACCTCGTAAAAATTTTTAGCCCTGCTCTGAGGAAAGCACATTCAAGTCATTTGCAGTATGTATGTAGGGTTATCTCAGTCTTTTTTGGTTGATGGCATGGAAAGAAAATATAATTTCTAGAAATTCATCATTTCAAAGAATAAACTGAAGCTTCATTACTTAAAACTACTGAAGAAATTCAACAGTGTCCTTTGACACCTGTGAGTTAGAGACGATGAATTAAAATTTCAATGTCTCCATTTCTCCGTATATTGTAGACTGACAACAGTTAATCTCCTAACTAAACATATGAAAAAAAAAACCCAAACCCAACAGTTAGTTTACCAGCACAGGTATGATTCCTTTTTGACCAAGTGCTGTTTTGTATGTTGCTACCTGTAAAACCTTTTCTTTCCAATGGGCTCTTTCTTTATTTTTTTTTCCCAAGTCAAGTATTTCTCATACAGCTATTTTGCACCGTAAATTGGGAGGCTAAAACTTTCTCAGGAATGTAATGTCATTCTGAGACTGTTCCTTGGTCTGCGCTTCTGATAATTTCACTTTAAAGGAATTATTATTTGCTGCCTGAGCACTTTGCTGTCCCAGGTGAAATTGCAAATTCCTGCAGGACAAAATTTGATGTTTATGAGAATCGTATTCCATAAGTCAGTCAGAATTTTACTTAGCATAAGAGTCTAGCAGAGATTGTGTAGTGTGTAAAATCAAAAATAATTCTGGTATTAAAGTAATGCCAAACAGGTAGAGACATCCTTATTAGTCTTCTGTTAACAGGAAACTGTGAAGAGTTGGGATATATGTCGTTAAAAATTTTATTTACAAAAAAGCTATGCATTTTTTCCCCAATAAAGTTTTTCTCTCCAAAAGTACAGTTTGTCCTACTGCTTACTGGTCTAATTTGAACTGAATTTATTTTGTAGCTATCCCTTGAACAACAGTGATCTGCATCAGTTCAACATTGAGGAGAATGGTGGAGCACCATATACCACAAAAATGCCTGCAAGGCACCACCACCACCACCGTCATCACCACCACCATGCAAATTACGGCGCCCTTGCTCCGGACAGCAAGGACCTTGTTTCTGGAGTTCCAAACCCAAACAGTAAGTCCACTGCAGTGAATGTCATTTCAGTAACTGTGCTGCTTTCAGATTTGTCTCTGGCAAGCAGGGAAAGGAAAAGAAAACAACATGCGTTTCAGTTTTTCTCCTTGAAGAGTATGCTTCCTGTTATTATTTGCTAGCTTTGTACTATGTGCAAATGAGACAAGATTTGCAATTTCCTGGCTTTGCCATGGGGTTGCGGGATTTGGTGTTAGATTGGTGTTCCATAGCTGAACAAATACCCGATTAGTCACAGATACTGAGTCTCTAGCCACTTGACACAGGCTATTTTTTCATTGTTACTATTTATTTATGTAGTTTCACAAACCTCTCCTCGTCTTGACGTTGTCTTTTGCTGATCTGCCCAGCTGGCCTTCAGCCCTTGTTGTTTGGATCTGACTCTTGCTTTCATGTCTGGGCACAAATGGCAGAAACTTTGGAGCATTGGACAAATAGCATCTTGCTCTTAGTTTGGGTAATGGGAACAATTGCTGCTCAGCCCCAGCTTCCACAACTTGAGTATGCTCACTTGCTCGGTGGAGAAATTCTTGGCATGTAGAAAGCAAAGAGGAGAGAAACCTGTCTGTTCCTGATGCAGCTTTGGGGAGTTTGGGTGTAAGTCTCCGCTGCTGAACATGTACAGGCTTTTTTAAGGGTACATAGCGTGGCCAAATGTTTGTAGGTTTACACAGGAACTGGAAGAGAAACATCCCTGCCATTCAGTGATCCTACTTCTTGCTCTCCAAATTTATAATCTCTGCACGCTGCAGTGTGCGAGATGCTGAAGCTGTGTAAGAATTTCAGAAGATGGGCAAAACAAGGTACAATCTATTACTTTCCTTGCCTCAAGGGGATGGTAAGTTCTTCCTTTGCCCAGTTTTTGCCTTTATAATTGTAAATCACCCTGAGATAGGCATCCATTATGGAAACTTTCATCCTGATCAGTTAATCTGACAGCTTTCAAATTCCTGAAATCAGGATCTTGTAATGGATGGTGCTGGGTGACCTGGACTGTAGGCTGTCCCACCTCAGCAGTAACTCACAGGCATCTGCTTGCCTGGGTATTTTAATCAGACCTTGTTTCAGAAACTCAGAAACATTTTCTTTCTTTCATTTTCTTTCCCAAGGAGATGGAGATAACAGGTTTTAGGAGGGAAGCTGAAGAAATAAATAAAATGCAAGACTGTAGACTTTTAAGGAAGGAATGCTAAGCAGTAATACGAATTGCTTGATGGGGCTTTCAATGAAGCTACTGCCTTAGGAGCAACCTCCAGGAGACGTGCTGTCTTTCACTACTTGTGTGCTCCACGCTGGAGTACATTCATCCCTGGGGAGACCGTGGGGCACCGCCAACATGGCCTCCCCTGACCTGGTGCTGCCCCAGAGGCCCAGGCTGGGCTGCTGGGCACTCCATATCCACATCTCGGCTGTGGTCTGTGGCCACCGTCGAGGTGGGGAGAGCAGTACAGACCACCCACTGCTTGGCCGGCCGGTCACAGGGCTGCCGTGAGCAGCAGCTGAGCGCCGGCGGCGAGGCTGAGCTGGAAAGCCCGGGCCGGGCTGTCGGCCTGGTGCGGCAGGAGGCAGTGACCTTTCTGGGGGTTGTGCCAGCCCGTGTTTCTCTTTCCCAAATTAGAGCTGAAGCATGCCAGGAAACTCAGCCAGAGCCCGCTATGCTCCTGCTGCTGCTGGGTGTCCTGGCCCTGAGGGCACTGCAGGCCCTACTGCCCCTCTCCACCTCCTGGGGGCTCCCCCCATCCTGCCCAGGGCCCCATGTCGGCCCCCCGGAGCCTCAGCCTCTGCCCCAGCCACGCTGCTGCAGATCTCCAGCTCCCCACAGCCCTGCCATGGGCCCTGCCGAGCCCGAGCCCGGGCCCACCCGCAGAGCAGGTGGTGATTAAAGAAACAACAGCAAAAAAAACCCCATAGTACAGGGTGTTAATTCCAGCTCTGCGTCTCCTCTTAGGCCGCGCTGCTTTCCCACTCCTCCTTGTTGTGGAAATAAGCTTAGAAAAAGCATAAGGGCAAACAGCGGGAGCAGTTCTGTTTGTGCCCAGCGAGTGTTATCTGCTAGATGAAATGTGGGGCCGAGGAGGCTACGTGCCCCCAAGCCCCACACTGCCTCACTGACCTGCCCGGCCGCTGCCATGCTCAGAAGGGGACTTGGGCAGCCGAGGCATGCATGTAGCACCTACTCCTGGAGACAGATTTACCTTTCTCTTCATTTTGTCTGCTTACAGCTGGTTCACGCTAGCTATGTGTTTAGAGGAAAGGGGATTGGGGGTGGTTTCTGACATGTCCTAACGCCAGTAGCGCCAAATGCCAATTCCCAGTTTCTCTAAGGGAGGAGAAAGGGACAGGGGCAGCTCCGAGGGGAGGCTGTGGTGCGGGCACACCGGCTGCATCCAGCTGAGCTCTTCAGGCGGTTTTGCATCCCATGTGCTGCTCCATAAGCTGGATCGTCTTAACACAGGCGTGCTGTGCTAGACCTGGCATGCTCAGGCTGCTGTTTACGCCATTAAAGTGGTGATGATATAGATAGGACCGCTTCCTTTAAAACGCCGAGTCAAAGTTACTCACTTGCAGTCTAGGGTGACAGGTCTGGGTACCTTTTCAAGGTTGGTGCTCAGTGGGTTTGTTTTGGTTTTCATGGATCCTTTTAAATGCTTCTCAGGCTATTTCAGCTGAGAAAACCATCTTGTAGAGAGTCCGTGGAAAAGGCCTCATAGTGTGTATGCTGAAATGGTTAGGAGCATGCTGGCGGTCCGTCACTTATCTAGGACGGCAGACATGGCAGAGCGTGTGGGACAAGGTAACTCGGGCTGAGAGGAGACACTATCAGGAGCCTGTGTCAGGAACCTGGGGACAGGGGGGACTGATGTCTGCGTCCAGGCCATGTGGAAAGGCCACTGCTGGGAAAGTGTTTCTGGGACGTAAGCGGTCGCTAACCTGGGGACACTCTCAGGGAAGAGGGTGCTTGTGACCAAAATATCTCAAGTGGAAATGCCTGGAGAGCCAAAAGGTCTCATGGGGAGAATGCACTCTCCTAGTAGAAACTTCCTCCTGAGGCTGACAGGGGGAGTGAGGCTGTGCACACTAGCACTTCAGTTCGGTTACGGTGTGGTTTTCCAAGGGACCATAGGCAATTTGTGACTTAGTCCAGTTCCTATGGACTGGACTCATCTCTGAGCTCTGAAGTGGTTTTAAATTCATCTGAAGTAGAACATGGAGCGACCCATGTATCTGTACCCAGCATCGGATCAAGAGAGGGAAAAAGTGTCTGCCTTTCCTCCACTTACACCTGTTCCAATAAATTCCAAGATTCCAGCACAATTTGCAGGACACGGGCAGGAGAGAGGGAAATGACAGTATGCTCGGCCAAGGTTCCCTTTAAATATTGGTGCATGTTTCTCAGTAAACACACAGCCTGGGATTTTGTTACAGAAAACAAACCATGGCCAGACCTGCCTGATTTTTCACATTCCAGATAATTTGTCTACTTCAATTACTGGAAGAAGTTCAATATGGTGAAACAAATCTGATGTGTTTATGAAGGCAATTCAGCAGAAGATGTCGTTTTCCTGCATTCAGCCTGATTATTGTATTTGCAATGCTGCCATTCACCTCAGAGCTAATATACACAGATCGTATCTTTTTATGGAGCAGATCTTCCCCTGATGTATTTGCAGATTCCCAGTCCCAAGGACCACTGTTTTCAAGAGCAGTTAGCCTTACAGTGCCAGTGCAGCCGCACAGAGAGGGCGAGCTGCTTGCTAAGCCTAATTGGCGTGGCAAAATCGTGGATGGATTGCCAGGTGCACGTGAGTGGATCCACGGGCAGCAGCTGGGGGCTATCACCTAAAGCAGATGACAAAAAGTATGCAATGTAGCTTGCAGAATATTTATGATGGAAAATGGTGAATGAGAAGAGGGGGCCCAGCTTGCCTCTTGAACTCCGGGCTGAGTTTGCAGGTTATCACTGACAAAAAGACAACTTTTATTCCTGAACTGCTAACTACAGAAGTCCTTGTGTAACCCTGAGCAGAGAATGGTATAATACAGGCTGAGTTTCAGACTGAAAACAGTGCTTTGAAAAACACAGTGCTGCCAGATCCTTTCTTGAAAGACTAGTTTTGCCAAGACTTAGTGCTGTCTCAGGAAATGTATGCCTTCTGTAGGACTTCAATTTTTTGCCTTTTTTTAAATCTGTTTTCTCGGGTTGCGTTGAAAGGCTAAACTGGCTAGCTTGTTTTCCAGAGCTCTCCTTTTAAAAACAAACAAACAAACAAACAAACAAACAAAAAAACAGCTTGAAAGTCAGTTTTAAATCATAGCAAACTTGAACAATTGAAATAAGGCACTTTTTCCCCCTCTGTGTTCTTTCTCAACAGGAAAATGGAATGACTGTGTTTCTTCAAAAAAAATCACCCCATCATCATGTCATGTCTTAGGGCTGTGGTAATTTATTCCTGGATATCATTGGGCAGTTTCATACTCTCACATCCATGGAAGCAGCTGTGATGTGAGAAATACTGAACTCTGGCATCACTAACTTGTGATGAGAGACCACCAAGGGGAGGTCAATGCTGATATTGTAACCCCTTGTAGGACGTTATTACCTCAGGGTCTGATAATGTCTCACCAATGCCAAAAACAGCTTTTTGCTTATATCCCTATAAGCTGGCTTTAGCAGTTTGTTTCTAGTCAGCAAAGCCCTTAATGTATATTTAAACAGCTGTAGATCTTGAGTGAGTAATATTTAATATTCTTAGGACAGTTTAAGAACCCAATCCAAACAAAACTGCAGTCAGTGCAAAGTTTTTATTGATTTCAGTGGGCTTTGAATAAGACTCCATAGATTACCAGATTGTTCCCAACAGTTACTACCTAAAATCCATGGCAAAAAAAAAAAAAATAATACGCGAGAACATGGGGATTCGATAAATCATTGCATGATGAAGCTCATTTTTCTCAGAGTACTTGCAAATATGCACATATATGCCACACTATCCCCAAGATGTTGGCAGAGACCTTTCAGGGCTGTCTCAAAAAATATTTTTCCTTGTCTTTCTGTGTCGGTGGTTTGCTCAAAATCTCTGTTGACAAAGCACAGCAAATTCCTGACAACAATCTTAGAGGAAGGAGGCTCGCATATAAATAAAGATGTCTGAGAGAAGCCAAAAGCTATACTCTGATCTCTTTACACATCACACGTTCTGAGAGTGGCACCTTGGCTGCATAAATAATCCCTCTGGTGTCAACTGAGTTTTAGAATATAGGGGGGGCAGAAGGGGGAGGTAAGGAGAGAAGTATCTAGCCCAAAGCTGGCAAAAGCCCTGCTGAAATGAAAGGATGGGCGAGAAGGAGGGGGAGGAATTGTTTGCTACATAGAAAAAGGAAAAATGACCTGACAGGCATAATTATGAAGCATTTTAGATGGTCTTACAGGGAAGATGGTTTGCTGATCGCTGTCTTCAAATGCAGTTCAGTGTCTTGCTCTGCAGTTCTTCTGTAGCCTCCCTTCAGACTCTGTTTTTTTCTTTCTTTCTTTTGGGCATCTTTTTAGAACTGAGCTCAGGACTTCCCCTTCTTTATGATGAAACTTCTCATCTGAAGAAAATAGAAACCGAGAGTGTGAAGGTAGTTGGACCATGGCCAGCCCTGCACGTCAGCATGAACAAGGTATAGCATATACTTACGTACTTTTACATATACATGCTGGAGAGCCCCTTTGTCACTTCATATTAAAAAGCTGCTGCTTTTTCACTGTCAGTTCAAATCAACATTCATCTGCAACTGACTTGCTTTTTAGTCACCTCTCACCATCTCCTTATGGGACTGGGGTTTGGTTTTTAGATCTAGCATTTCCTTCAACTTTGCCTTTTAAAATTTCAGAAGCTTCTGCAACAATGTTATGATGTAGTTTTAGTTTAGTTGTGAAGAGTTAGTCATCTAGGCAGCCCAGAGCTGCAAAATATATCAACACTTTAAGTGATAAAAAAAAATCTAGTTTTCTACATGAGGAGTCCGTGTTATGCTTTAAACCCACCATGGCGTCTGATGTTAGTGGGTGTTTTATGAGTGAGTTTTTGCAGGGGTGGCAACAAAACAGCCGTGTCCCACTGTTTCTGACAGAGATCAGAGGCCACCAGGTCAGTGGCTCCTTGTATCCATGTGAGGCAAAATCCACTGTGCCAGCACTGTGGGTTGCCTTGAGCTGTGTCTGGATAGAGCCACAGAGACCTGGAGCTCTGCTTTGCAACTACATCGCTCCTGAGCTGAACCCAGTGAAGTCAATGAGGGCATTGCCACTGGCTTCAGACGATGTGGGTCTGGGCCCCCAGTGATGATACAGACCTGTTAAAAGAAACATGGTATTTTTGAGAGTTTTCTGTCAGTTCAAGGAAGAACTCAATTAAATTACTTGCCTGGGTTTACAGACAGCCTTTTGTTATTGATATTATTTCAACAAGCATTACGGAAATTAAAATCAAAGGGGAGATGACAAACTGTATAAAAATATAAGCACGAAGGGGCTGTATATATATATATATATGTATATGATATATGTATATATATATCATAATCTTTCTTTTCTCTGGATGAGAGAATCCAGAACATGGGAGTCAAAGCGGAATATCAGTGAGCCAGGTGCTTCTGATAAAAATAAAATCGTGGAATATTTTTTTTCAACATTCTAGTTAACTGAAGTTAATCCACAGTGCAGTGGATTTTCTGTCATGAAGATTTGCTTGAAGAACTGTGATCAGGGTGTGTCATGGGGTGGTGGTGTAGTTCAGCTAAGGACTGCAGTCTTTATGCCTTATGAGTGTGGTCATGAGACAATGACCTATGTCATGACTTTTGGAGAGTTCTGAATGAACAGGTGAAGGTGTAATATTTATATTTTAGACTTTTTTCCCAAATCTATTTAGTTATCAGCTGTGAGAAGCTGTCATTTTGTGTGACTGCTAGGTTTGAGTGGGAATAAAAAGTTAAATCATAACTTAAAAGTTAAATCAAAACTGGAGTGAAATGGAAAAGAAGTCATCCTTTTCCCATGGACATTTCTCAAGTTTTTCTAGAAATATTCTTAACTAGTAAAAAAGCTAATTAAGCATTGACATAGTTTGCCAAAGGAAAATGCTCTATCTCTCCATCGAATGAATACCCAGGTCTTGTGAGAGGAGCACTGTAGTTCAGATGTAATTACTGATACTCTGTCTTAACCCCATCTGAGAACATTCACTTAGGTGCAATGTCCAAAGCATGCTTTAAAGAATGGCCCTACACTATTGAGCTTATTGACAGCTCAGTTTGGCATGTATATAAAGGACTAAAGTGAAGAAGTGAGAGGACTCTCTCCATGTTGACCACAGTGCACAAGTGGATAAACCAGTCTGGCCTGTGTTGCATGAAAGATCCCAACAGATTATCTCAATGTGATCTCAAAATCAGTAGATTTATGGTCTTTTTTCATTCTTTACATGAAAGCTTAAAACACTTTGGCCCTGTGTTCCACCGCAAGTAGTCCCAATAGAGTCCCTGTGACTTCTACCTGGCAAAACCTGGCCTCTGATCCTCTTGCTCTTCTTTCTTCTCTGAAAATCCATGGAGAGAGAACTCAGCTCTTCCATAATTAATAGTTTTCTTTGGCTTGTCCTGACAGCTCTAGAATCTTGTCCGCAGTCAGATGGATTATTTATTTAAGGACTAATTAGCACAACCCAGTATCACAGCAAGTCAGTGCTTCACAATAAATGCAGCTGCACAGTAAATGCAGCCTGTGTCTGCTGTCGTGAGACTTCCATCAGTCAAAGTTTAGCTGATGAAAAAGTCAATGAGCACCAGGATCTGCTAAATGCTTCTGTTTCTGGCAGAAGCTCAGCAGAAGGCAAGGCTAGAGACATGGGCTGTCTAATGAAAACCCTCTCCTGGCAGTCATAGAGGGTCTGAGTTTAAGAGCTGGGCAGCAATCCCATGAACCATGGTTACCATGTGAATGCAAAGCAGGCCAGTCCCTCAAAATTTATTAAAATTGCCATTTTGAGACACCTGAAAATTGTACATGCTCTTGAAACATTACCAGAGTCACCACTGGAAAGGACCTCAGTGATCAAGCCCTCATAGTACAGGCTGTGGGCTGTGACCGACAGATCATTCTGAAGTTCTTTTGGCCCCTCGCTTGTGGTTTCTTCTTCAAGCACCATTTTCTGACCTAGATCCTAGTGAAATGTGTACACAGAGCTCATAAAGCTAAAACAAACAAACCACAGGGCTTTGAGCTTTGAGCAGAGCCTGGAGTCTCCTCAGCAGATGGCTTCTCCAATGAAAGAAGGGGACATGCTGCAAATGTTGGGCTAACCCTGGGCTGAAATGCTGTGGAGCATCACCCAGAACAAAGGCAGCAGGGGCAGGTTAGACAGGATTTAACATCTCTGAATTGTAACAAGCATTTTTCGCTATGAGTGTAGCCCTCAAAGCTCCTTTGGTTATGGTAGTTAACTAGCTACTCAGTCTAGCAGTGAACAGATTTTAATAACCAATCTGTGTGTCCAGTTTCTGGCAAAAAATTGAAACATTAACAGTTCTCCTGCACCACTGCATTGATTTCTATTCTACTAAGTGCTTTTTATTCCCTAGTTTTTCATCCTCTGAAATATTATGTTTAAACAAAACCAGTGAAGCAGTTATGAAGCTGCTTCATTTGCTTTATTTCTGAAAATAAAGCAATAGTTTCCACATCTATTGTGGAGTCACAACTTTCACTCCCTCTCTTCCTGTTGCTAATTATTATTTTTCCAAGCAAAGTGCTTCGAGGCTGGAATTTGTCAGGCTTAATAATCAACCCATAGGAGAATTAACAAGAAATTGGGTAAATTAGATTCAGCAGTTAATTAATTTGATTGTCCGCTACAGCAAACTTCGTCTCATGGGAATGATGAATGGATGTGTCCAGCCTCTTTTCCAGAGCTGTTTGGTACAGTGGACGTGTGTGTCCACCTACTGAATGATAAAAGTCAGTTTCAACATGCGTTTCATACCCTTTGGTGCTAATGGACTCCTTAATCTGCAGGAGAGACAAGCCTAAGAGTTGTAGCAGTGAATGTATTTCTGCTTCTCTTTCTTGCAAGCCTTTCCTTAGAAAAATATGTTCCCCCATCCCCCCTTGCTACATGTGTGTGTGTAAATATATATATATATATATGTTCCCCCATCCCCCCTTGCTNTTATGCTCACCCTTCCCCTACCTCCCTGGGTTTTAAGGTTGGGACTTCATTCTGGTGGGGTCGGAGTTATGACGGTCAAGTTCATGGCTTCTTCCTCCTCACTCTGGGATCCACTTTGGGTCCTTTTGTATGTTTGCAAACATGCTTTTACACCTTGCTCTTTCTTCATTGATCTGCATCTTCATGTGACACCCAAATTTACTGTACATGGTGGCTTTTACATACATATGCTAGACACCATGTCTTCGTTCTCTTCACTGGCTCTAAAACCAGTTTGGTCCGGGTCCACAACTCCGCTTCTTTAACTGGCCATTGGTGAGTTGTTTATAATGATGGAGTCTCTAGGGACAGCCTGTACCCCTTGCGTTATCACACCACGCCTGCGTTCCTCTACACCACCTCCCGTCTCTCCACTTCTCCAGGCCTCTGTTATCATACCAGCCCCCCTGTGTTGCTTTATACTACATCATTGTGTTAGAGTCATAAATATCTCATTCTACAAAGAATAACTGCTTGTGTTACTGTTTTCTGTATAAAATTGTTGCTGTTACAGCTAAGCCTGGTAAAACAAAGCTGTAGGCAGATCAGGAAAGGTTCAGACAGAGGAAGCCTGATGAGCCTTGATGGCTTTGCAAACTCTGTTCAAAGCTTATGGCCTTTTGCTAGCATGGTGATACCATATTACAGGGCTACCCAGTTACACTACTGACTGCTTGCAAATGATACCACTTGCAAAAAAGCTGTGGAACCACCTGCCCCATGCAGTACTGCAAAGCCTAAAAGCTGCTGCAGTTCCAAAATTCATTTGTGGTTTTAAAAAGACCCACAAGGCCAACTCACTTTGTTAGTTTATTCTGAGACTCTTCTGTGTGATACACTGATCAGAAGGCATACCCCAGGAAACATGCCTACCATGACCAGTAAGGCTATCATGAAGATTGGCACTGACAGAGGCAGGATCTAATAATATTGAGCAATAGCATTTCATAAAATAAATTTGATGCCAGGAACTAAAGAGCTTTGTTCCAAGGATATAAGCATAACAATATTTATTGGGAGTTATATCTTTCATTAGACTAACTGATAGTTGACCTGAGGAAGGTCTTGTGTATCTGACAGCATAATGAGGGTTTGTTTGTTTGCTTGTTTTTCCAAATGTATTTTTCTAATAAAAGATGCAGCTTCTGCTTGCAAACTTTGCCTCAAATAGGAATAACACATAATCTTACAGGTCTTACCATTATGGTGTCAGTTCGTAATTGGTATTAGCTGTCACATGGAAAAAAAAAATCAATAAATCTCCTGGTGGAAAGGGGGTGAAAGAATCTGTAGATTTTCATGCACATTTGCAGATGTAGTTGAGTCCAACAAACCCAAGGGTTTGACCTTAGGCTGTATATGTGCATTCAGAACCTATATGTCTGTATTGTCTTCATGAAAATTTGACCTCCCACTAGTAGTGATGACTAGCAACGAAGAATAGACCTGTGTTCCTAAACAAAATATTAATTCTATTCTTCGGATATCTCCAGCTAAATACGTGTTTTAAATCTACTGTTTGGCTAAGAAGAGAATGTTGATAAATTCACAGAGGCAAAAGATTGTGAATCTTGCTCGTAGTACAAAGTTTGATGTGGAACAAAGCATGAATCTTTTAAAGCAGAGAGAATGAAAATGTTGAGTACAGGAGTGGTATTGCTGTGTTTCATGCAACTACTTTTATATTCTGTATGTGTACTTAATATTGAGTTAGGTTTGCAAACCAAAGCCGGTGTCATCATTATCTGACACTGTACAAGTCTGCCTTTGGTTCTAGAATCAGCAAAGGTAATTGAATTTCAAGTAAATGTTTGGGAGGAGAAAAACAAACCTAAGACCTCTGTTGTAAAAAGAAAAAAAGGCATCTAGTTTTATGTGTGTATATATCTGAGCTTGTTCAACCCACTTCTATCAAACCCATTTAAATGCAATTCTCTCTTCTCTGGAAAAATAAAGTTCGGCATCAATGGTGAAAGTGATGTGAACACATTGCTATTTTTTAGCACAAGCAGAACTGAAGATGGAAAATTGGAGTGTTATCAGCTATCTTAACTTAATGGGTTTTTTACTCATTTCTAAACCTTTAAAGATGAGTTTAGATTACAGTTTTAAGCAAGAAGATTATTTTTTTCAAATGCAAGTTTGACTCTCAGACATTCACTTGAAAGTGGCATCTCCTATTCTTTGGAATTACATAAGAAATTATAAAATTGGAAGTTTCATTAGCATTATACCATGTTTAGTTTTCTAATGACTTCCACATAGAATGCTCTTAGTTTAAAAATGAACATAAAATTTTAATAACTGCCAACCTGGTACAACATTTGAATACCCAGCTGCTATCTTTATGCTTCACTCATCACTGCAAATGATAAGGATTCTGGAAATGTAAGATTTCTTTATTATACAGCAAAATGAAGTAGATTGCAGCTTTCATTCTTGGAGCAATAGTATATAGAGATTCCTAATGTAGGCAGGTTTTAGATCTTTGATTTTTTTATAAACTAGTGAAAGGCACCATAGAAGGTACTGTATGGTTCTGTATAGTCCTGAAATATTTTTGGCTTTTGATGACAATTACAATTTAAGAGTTAAATTGGGGAATGAATGGGCTTATATGTAAAGTTTAGTGGCATTAAGGAGCAACAGGAACTTGTACAGATGCTTAGAAGTGCTAATAGTCTCCAGTAAGGAGGTACTGCTTTGTTCTGTGTTTTGAGTTCACTTTTATTTTGGATCTTCAGTGCCACTCACTATATGTGTAATAGTCTCAGCTAATCAGCTATGTGAGAGCAGAATTCAGTAATGATTGAGGATGTGCTGCACTGTGGCAGAAAAGTCCATCACTGCCAAGGCAGGCTGGCAAAGAAGCCTTTCACATATGTTCGGAAAGTAGAGGAGATTTGGGTCAGGTCGAGCACTCTCAAGCCCCATATGGGGTTTGTATGCAGTCAGCGTTTCCACTGGGGCAGGGGGTGGTGGTGGTCTTTGGCTGCTGGCTCAGCATCTTGGTGAGCAGGAAGAGGCCAAGCAGCGACTGCAGCAATGTCTGCTCTTCATGTGTGATCAGTCACTAAATGTGCTGCTGCTACTGCTGGGGTGCAAGCAAAGCAAATTTTGCTTGCTTGAAGATGAAGCCCTTAAAGTGTAACCCAAACAAGGGCAAAAGCAGAACTGAATGACCATGAATGGCTTTTAAGAAGTTTGCAACCTCCAGCAGCAGCAGCAGCTTTCCCTTTTCAGCCATGTCAGCGAGTATCAGCGTTTGGACCTCTCAAATTATGAGAATCTCAGTGCGAGACTTGCACATCAGATCCCTCACTGGGGACAGTCTCCATTACATGGAGTCATCTAGTATAATTCTGAATACAGCAGGAAATATAGACCTTTTGAGACTTCCCAGCTACAGGGCTGCCCCAAGGGCTTTTATGTTGCTCTTGGCCAATGTGGAGAAACTGGGCAGGGGAGGAAGAGTATAGGGGCTGAAAAATATCCATATGCATCTGAATAACAGATGGATGGGACTTTGGAACTTTTTGAGTTACGAAACAAGCTTGTGTCCTAAACAAGCATCAGCTGTCTTGATGTAGCTAGTAAAATACAGTTGCTTAATCTTGCTTGACTGAAATGATATTTAATTAGTATCCAGTGTTAAAACAAAGGTGGGATTTTGCATGGCCTTTAGAAATGCCACTGCTTAGGGAGTTGTTCTTTCTGCTCTTAGAAATCAATACACTTAGAAGTTGACAATAATAGCAGCCGATTTAAAGTGTGTAATAGTGCACTGTGGCTACTAAGACTATTGGTGAAGGAGAAGTTGTGGTTTCTTTACGGTTAATTTTGTCCTTTTGAGTATCTCTGCTTCTCAGCTTCATGAGCACCCCAGAAAGGACACATATGGCAAACAAATATTTCATAGGTTTTTCACCTGCTTGCCAGAACTAACATTATATTCAAGGCTGAATAGATGGTCACAGTTCCATAAGCTGCTCCAGCTAGATGCTGTCACTTTTCATTTTACGTATTTTCTTTTTCCCTGAGGAGGAAAATGGGGAGAATGAAAAGATGAAAAGTCCAAAAATATCTTCCACTAAAAACAGTAAATGTGTCTTGGCAAATAAACATGTAAGAATTAATAGAAATTTGCCAGAGAAAAAAAATCTCATGATGAGCAATCCTTTAACAGACAGTTGTTCAAAATCATACCTGGCGGCTATGGCATTTTGGAAGCAGAAGTCTGCTGGACCAACTTTACTTACATATGAGAAATATTTTGCAGTCTCAACAGAGTTGTGCAGAGGTCTGGCTCTTTCCCTCCCCAGTGTTTGCAGAACAGTTTCCTCAGTCAGCCTAATTGCATTTGTGATTTGCTCCACTTCCAGAAAGTGTCCCCCAAATTTTGATGTTCCCTTTTGTCTCTGATTGATCAGGGACCTGAGAGAAAAGTCAGTAAGACTGTAGTTACCATCAGCCAGTGGGGTGCCTTGCGGGAGGGCAGAAAGAAGGATAAAGGAGGTGAGTTTTGAAGTTAAAGGCTAATTATGTGGTAATTTCAGTAGCTAAGAAATGACCGGTTTTGTTTTGAAATACTTTGCCAGAGGTGAACCTCGAAGATGTGCAAAGATGCGCTGGTTTACTGATGCCATGTACCTGTTTTGGCTGAAATCTGAATGACAGTATTAAATGTCTGTTCTGTCCGGGTGTATGTGACTGCTCACTCTTCACCGCAATGAGAGTGGAAAATGAATGCATAATCTAGGCTGTTACTCAGTTATAATTCAGGTCTCATTTCCAGGAAGAATAAGGAAGTTTGCAATGGCTGTTATGCCATTGTCCAATTCTTCTTTAAAATATATATAAGATATTACAGTTTGATTGCTTAAGAGGTCGCATTTACAATCCTGGTCTCATTCATACCCTGTTTGTTTATACATTAATATTACATTGTCCTTTTTTTTCTGTTTTTGTTGTTTTGGTTTTTTTCTGCATGGGAAGTTTATTCATGATGGAATTTCTGCTGGAAGTACTTTGTTCAAGGCACAAAACCTTTAGTTCATGTTTGAACAGGTCACTAAACTAGTTGTTGTGAGGCTTTAGATTTCTGATTCAGATCACTGCATAGGTAAAGGGCTGACATCAAGTGGAAACAGCAGCAGCAATGTTTAAAATCCCTGGATTTTTCCTTTCTTTCTGACGAAGGAGATTTTGCTTGGCTTGCAGTTACGTGAAGATCCCTTCAGATCTCTCTGGATAAACTTGCAAAGCCCCTTTACATTCTCAGGGTGGTGTAAGAAACCAAAGTTTGGTACAGTTGAGTATTGTGAACCTTTCCCTCTTTTGCTGGCTGTGGGATATTTTGAGACAACATTTTGCTTCCTCAGCGTGGTCACAAGTTTGGGCAACCACTCCAGGGCCTGGCTGGGCTTTTTCCATGTATCTTCACATCAGTTTCTTGCTTCTATTACTCAGGCTTCCCAGAGGCTTGTCTTGTCTTTAAAATATTATCAAGTCATTAAATATTTTGAAAACGTTTTATTCTAAAATGTATCTATCAGGGAACGAACATGGAAGTTTTATCCAGTGTTGCTGAATCAAGTTGTTACAAGTAAAAATGTGACCTTTGACCATTTTGTTAACTTATCTTTCTAATATATGCCACTCTGCTTGTTTTTTATATTAAATATAGGGTGAGGACAAGAAAGTAGCTGAAAAGACTCTTCATGCCCCTGTGTCACCTTCATCTGTACCTGACCATATGAAGTGCAACATCCTTAAAGCTCAAGTGGAAGCTGCTTTTAGAGTAGGCGCCCAGGTAATCTGCGTTTAGCATTTCACCTTTCTACTTTTGGCATAGCTTACATCAATTTTCCAAATTCACATAATTCCCGAGGAAGCACTTTATTTTATCGCAAGTATCCACATTGACCTAGCTTTCTCTAGCTGCTCTGCAGTTTCTTCAGGTAACTCAAAATGATTGATATGATGGAAGTAGGAAATTTGTCTGAACTGACCTGATTAATAGAGCCAAGAGAGGTTGAGAAAATAGGAGAGAAGGCCCCAGGAAATCTCCATATTTTGATTTTGTCACTGTAGCTTTCACTTACTTTGTAGCTGAGAAACAATAACCTCTGGAGTTTTCTGAGGCTACCCACCACTCATGGAAGCTGTGGTTAAGGCTCTTCTAAAGATACTATCTATGCATCCCGATGCAACCTTTATTTTAGGGATTTAACTTTAGATGTCTGAATGTGAAATGTTAGCTAGTCTATTGTGTTTTTAACTAAATTTTAAGCTGCTATTTTCACTGCTTGGTCAGTGTTTACATGGGATACAGCCTGTTTCAAAAACACGACAAGTCTTGTAATGATGTCATGCAACTGAAAACTGCTGTTAGATGGCATGATTGTAAAAAGTTGATTTCCCAATCAGAGGTAAATCTAAGTGAAACCTAAAATATGTGATTCTTTTCAAGTGTAATTTGTGGGCAAAAGATGCCATTTGTGCCAAAAAATAAAGCCAAATAGAATGCTTTAGGAACAAAAGAAAGATTGGTCTCACTCTTATCCCAAGTTCCTGTGGTATGCTTGTGCATGCTATTCTCTTTGAATACAAATTATGTTGGTGTTTCCATCGCTTTGTTTCTTTTCACAATAACATCTCAGGTCAACTTGCCCTGCAAAGGGTTTTGTTAACAGTCATCTTTGTGTATTTGTTGTTCCCTGGCAGATCTTTCATCTGAGAGCTAGATTACATCTGGTCTAGCTAGACCTAAGGAAGTATCAAAATTTGGTTATGCTGACTGCCCTAGATTTCAAGAACAGAAACCATAAATCTGACAGCATGTGGGGGAAGGAGATTGGGTTTTTTTCTTTTAGTTTTTGCTTAAAGCATTTCTCTCACCTCTCTGAATATTGTATCAGCTGTGTTTTATGCAACATGTTTCTTGTTTCATTGCCCTTGGGTTTGCCCTCTGTTTTTCCTGTGTGTCTTTTCTACACGATGTCATGGTGTATTTCTCATGTTTGGGTTTTCTCCTGAATGTGCTTAATGGTCATGTTTGACTGCATAGTTAAAGACTGGAAGCAGCGTGTGCTGCTGCATAAAGAATACACCATTACTAAGGCAAGATAGGAAATGTGCTTAACATATGCATCTCTCAATTCACCTGCCCTGCCTTAATTTTTCACTCTGTGGCTTTCCAAGGGAGCTGCTTTCTCCTGGGTTGCTTTTTCATGCATGCCATAACTGTATTCTTTAGCTGCTGCTGTGTTGTAAATAAGTTTCAGAGCAAGTTGAGCATTCCATTTTTCCTTCGTACCTGTGTTGTTTTGCACAAGTCTTTACCAGTCAGATTGGATTATGTACGTGTCTGTAGGCTTGTCCTCAATGAGAAAAATCTTATGATTTCAGAGGAAAGGAGGGGAAAGATGACTGTTGGAGTATAGCATGTATTGTGGAAAAATAATGCCATACAGTTCAGTTTGAAATCCCTGAAGCTTTCAGTGCTAATGAAGTATGGTTTAAGAGTTATAGCCAGTAAATTAGGATGTCACCTTAATCTTGGAAATCCTCATTCAACTTCGTGCTTAGCCACAAAATTGCCTGTACAACTAGACATGAGTTCTTCTGCACTTGAAATCCCCTCCTGTCAAGTACGAAAGATTAGCCTTCTCAGATCTCAAAAATCAGTAGCCAGAAACCAGATCAGTCTTTACAGTAAGAAGCTGTGGCTACACGAGTGCTGGGAAGGGTAGGCAAAAGGTTCATGGTGAAGGATTGACTAGAAACACATCACCTAGTGTTTCTAGTTTCTATCTAGGTGATAGAAAAACTATCACCTAGAAAATGGGAGCAGGGAAGGGGCCTACAGGAGACCCCAATAAACCACCGTATCAGCATACCATAAAACCACCCAGTTATCTTCTCTACCTACCACCACCACGCCCCCAAAACAACTAGCTGAATACCAGTAACCAAGCCATTTCCCAGTGGCAGTTCAGTCATATTCTGGGAAAAGCAAGATGGGATGGCATTACACTGCTTAGAGACACTTACTGCATCCTTTTGAGGGAGCGGATAAGAGATACTTTCTTCGCAGAAGACAACTGTTTAACTCCACGTATTCCTCCAGGGCTGTGATCCTGCCTCTCTCTGACCCCATCTGACATATCCTGCTGCCCAGTATATCTGGAGGACTAACTGTGTTATCCTCTGCCCAATTCTATCTTTTGATGCCAGTTCCATATTAAATTCCTGAGAAGTCCCGCCTTCTGACCTTATTCTTAAGACTCCAATTTCTCATTTCTTGTTTTCTGTCCTGTCATATTTCAACTTCCAAGGCAGCCAGGGCAAGAAGTACGTGTAGGTTCTGTAAGGCACAGCCTATATTCCTTGAGCTGTAAAGCAAGACAGGCTGATTTTCCTCATGTACAGCATAGACCTTCCTTTATTTCATGGTATCACAAAAAAAGATGAGGATTTGCTCCTCTCTACTTCATAAAAAGAAGAAGAAAGAACCAGACTCTGTCTTATGCACACGCTATTTGAAATGAAATATTCTTTTAAAGGCCCCAAAAATCTATGGTCCAACTCATCCTTTATGAAACTTCATGGGGCATCTTTATTATACAGTTAGGTGTAAAAGCATGAGAAAAATGTTGGTGCACTGTAGGATTGGATCCAAAATTAACAAACTGTTGCTTGAAATATTTGTAACAACTCTCTCTCTAAGCAGTAGGAATATTTTCAGTACCATATGCTACTAACATCAGGATGTGACAAGTTTATGAAGGCACCTCCTGCATGTAGTGGAAGAAGAAGAAGCTGTTCCTTGTTAAATCTGAGAATGGAGTGAATGTTTGCAAGTGGAAAATATAAACTGGGACAGAAATTTTCTGTAGTTTTCCTTCTTTATGGCAGCTAGACACCAGCACAAGAGAGAGCCTTAGAAATTAATGATTCCAGTGCTTATGATTTCAAAAATAAAAACAGGGGAAATTATGCATTTGAAAATATATTCTGGAAGATGGTCTCTGCACTGCTTCATTTCACAATTATGCTGAAGAGCTGTTTATCGCATTCCTAGGGGCCAATACACCATCTCCCATGGCTATACTCCTGACTTAGAGACCAAAAAGTTGTAAGTTGATGGTGCCCATCACTGAGCCCTGCATGTGTTATAGAGCAGCAGGAAGCTAATTTGAGTGCGTGTGTTTATTTGGTGAAGATAGAAATATTTATGTGCCATTCTGCGAGCTGGAGAATCAGAGTACAGTGTGCATGGGGAAGCTGGACGCTGAATCCAGGAGCACACTGCCGTAGACACCACAGGTGAGAAATGTGAGGAACCCACACACAACTGCGGGAACCTGTGGTTTGCACAGGGCATGCCATACAGTATCTGTAGGTCTAGAGCAAACGAGTAGTGTTTCACAACACACCTTTCAAACTGTGCCGCAGGGATCTGCCACCTTCTTGCTGACAGACTGCGTATCACAGTTCCCACATAATTAAGCTCCAGGGGAGAACTAAACACTGTGAAGCAACTGACATCTTCTTTTTTTTTTTTGCCTTCCTTTTTTTTGCATTTATTCCAGACTCTTCATTGAGAGGGAGGGGTATAAAGCAGCAGTGAGGAGCTGACAGAACACAAAAGACCAGCTCTCCCTGGCATTTAAACCCCTTTGCAGCTTGCATGAGTCAGTGCTGATATGCTGTGATTGAGCAGATGACTTGTTAGTATCACAAAGAATCCCTTTTGCCAAACAGTTCATGGCCCAACTGATGGAGGAAAGATACCAGCAGGTTTTGGTTGCTATTTATATCCACTTTGGCTCCAGGCAAATCCTAATTATCCTTGTAATTAAGCACAGGCTCCTAAGTGAATGTACAGCTATCTCAGCAGGGTTTTTTCTTTTGGTGGGCAGTGTGTGTTGTGTTCTAATGATTTGTCTTCTACAAGTGGTGTTTGTATTCTCCGCCTGTTACCCAATGTTTCCTAAATCCTTGGGTTGATGTAGGTCTGGAAGTTTAGCACAGGGAAGGAACTGACATCCTGTTTCTCACAGGTTTATACTGCAGCTGATTTTTGCATTGCCCACATCTTTCCCTGTCTGCAGACAAGAGGAGGCCAAGCTCTTTTTTAGGATACATTTTTGCAGTGCAGTTTATGGAAGACAAACAGAGGTGACATTACCACCGAGCTGTTCCTCACTGAACATTACAGGTTGTTTGTTGAGAAAAAAGTGGTGGGAAAAGGTAGTCTGGAGATGCAGAGTTATCTACAAAAAGCCATTCACTTCTGCTTTCTCAATCCCAAGGGAAACCCTTGGCTGGTGAAAGGTATCTTCCATCAGCCAGGTTTGGGTTCTTGAGCAACTGATTCCTCTGCCTTGATTCTCAGTAAACAAAAGGACATTTACACTGAACAAAGGGACATTCAATCCTCTAGCCCCTTTCACACACTAACTTTCTTCACAAGCTTATACACATGTAAATTTTTAGGCCAGGTCAATAGCCATCTCTCTTTTTTTCCTCCCTGTCCAAGAAACAAGTGCAGACCGATAATCATGTCAGTTTGCTTTAAGTATTGCCAATATGTGAGTAAGTGCAGAGTTGTCTAGAGTTGCCTCGAGGAAAGAACTGGACTGTGGTACAGCAAATGGCTCAGGACATGCATGGCTGCAGGTGTCATCCTGCAGCCTTGTGCTCTCTACGTAGATGCATGCCATGACTGCAAATGTAAACGAGAATGGGATCTATGCATTATTTATGGTAGAAAGGGTGCATAAGTGAGGTGACTCACAGTGCTAGTCTGTTTTAGCTACATTTTTGATGATTCTTTGGTGCTGTCTCCTTTAAGGAAAGATTCAAGTGTAAGGACTTGTCAACTTCAAAGTCCAGGTGCTTTTGCCATGTATTTCTAGAAAAAAATCACTGTCTTTATGTGAGCTGGGTCCTTGGAGCTTTATTCACTTAAGGGGATCTGGATTCAAACCCTAATCAGGTCATGAATGAAAATAGAGTAGGTGAGGGGAAGACACTTGAGGATTTATAATCTCATGCAATCTTTCTTATAATAGGACTTAAACAAATCCTTCTGGATCCCCAGAGGAGTTCTTAGCTTTCACTAGATGTTGACTTAAGTACCTTGAAAGGATCAGCTTTTCCAACATTTTAACCTCTTTCCATCATGAATTAAATGCTGTTTGCTTCCCTCTCCTCCTTTCCTCCCTCCCTCCACCTGTCCTTATTCACAGCACAGAGCTACTGCACAATTTGACAGTCATTGCACAGAGATCAGGACTGGAATTATGTGAGTCTAACAGGTCACAGCTGAGGTGTTCAGGCTGTGGGGGAAGCTTGCACGGCTTCTTATGTAGACGATGCCTTCCTCGCTAAAGCTCTTGCTGTTAGTCACCCACTTGGATGAGCAATGAACTCACTGGCAAATTCCAGGCCAAGTAAAAAGAAGAAACTGCATTGGGACTCTAGACTGAAACTGCAACATCGTGTCAGTTATAATTGCTCATAACAATGGAATTCAAAAATGGCTCAGCTTCAAATCCTCGGTGTTCAGTCACTACAGGGAAACAGGTTTGCTCAACTTTAAAAGCAAGGCTACAGGAATTGAAAGGTGTCAGGGGTATAAAAATACAAGATTTTGAATGCAAGTGGGCCAGGATGATCAATATATGATACATGGCAGCTCATTAGAAGCGTGTCAACAATGAGGCCTCCAAGTCAGGGAAGGAGCTGAGGAAATGATGCAGCAGCCTTGCTGAGGTACAGAAGGGGAGGGAGGATTTAGATAAACAGAATGTGGGCAAAGGGAAATGTTTAATTTATTCCCTGGGATACGGGAGGCAAATGTGGCAGTGGTGGCACAAGACTGTGACAACACATTGTGGATATATCAGCTATGTCTCCTAGCTGGCATGTCTCTAAGCGCTAGTACATGATGAGACAAGTACTGTTAATTGCGGTGATGTGTAGGAGCCCCGCCATAACCCAGGAGACACATGGTGCCAGGCCCTCTTCAGTGGGAGAAAAACAGAGTAGTCTGTTCCCAAGAGACCTAACTATGATGCTTTTCTGCCTGAAAGGATGCATCTGATATATTAAATCACCAAGGTAGGTTTACCTTGGCAGGGCGTTCTTCCTGATGATGTTTTGCTTAGTCTGTATTATCTAATCAGATGAGGCAACAATCAGCGTGGCTGACAAACGATAAAAATGTTGATGAAGAGCTGAAAAATCTGGTATGCTTCAGGCCTCCTTAGCATCGTTACAGAGCCAGTAAATACAAAAGTATTTCCAGGACACTGCAGTAAGAGGCATTCCTTCCTTACCTTTGCGGATCTCCAAACAAGTGAAAGCTGTGATTCTCCTCCTTCCTTTCTGTAACTGGGAACTTTGTGAAATTGCTAAATAAGAGACATTATGTGTTTCATATGAGCCTTACAGATCCTTGTCTTTCTCAGATGAGAATCTGACACTCCCCCTTGGCTGCAGTGATCAGATTCTTCACACAGTCTTTTTTGCTGATTGAGGATATCTCTGTTGTGGACCAGATGGGGTGAGAGCCACAGTGATGCCCCTTGTGATGGCGGAGAGGCACAGAGGGCATTAGCTCTCCAAGGTGCTTGCTTGAGTTTTAAAGAAGACAACCTGCCTTGCCCAGTGCCCCGCTAGAGGATCACCAGCCCACAGTCCCAGCCAGAACTAGTCATCTGTGCAGAAGCACAGAAGGATACAGCCAAAGTTGTGTCTTTCCTGTGTTCTCCCACTTGGTACATGGTCAGTGCATCCAATTCCCGTTTTGAGGTCCCGTTCCTGTTGTCTAACTTTTCCTTTAGAAGAAAACAGGAACTGCTGTTTACTAGGCAAATCCAGCCACTGGGGCTTATGAATTCATACATGGAGTTCCTCCCATGGGCCAGAAAGTGTTCGCAACCCTGCTGGAAAGTTCAACAGGGTCTGATGTAGCATTTTTGGAGCATCCACCCCCTTTCTAAGGCTCCAAAGGACCTGGCTGCCGGGATAGCAGCAGGGGTTATGGGTGCTCCTGAGTCGACTGAAAAGCAGTCAGGATCAGCCTGGCAGACCATAGGTTGATCACTTAGGCAGCTGTGGGCAAAACTTAGATGCTTTTCTCCTCTTTTCATCTTTTGGTGAAACCAGTCTTTCTTAGCAATCATCTGTGAAGAGAGCCTGTACAATGGCATTTCTGTCCAGGCATGTTTCTTGTCTCTAGTATGACAAAGTAATGCTTTACCTTTGTTTCTGACACCATCCAGAAAGTTAATGGCATGTGAAATTGCAACATTAATAATTTTTCCTTTGCTCTGGGCCCAGAGAAGAAAAGAGACTGGCATTATATGGATGGATTATATGGATCAACTTTTAAGTGTGTTTGTTTTGCAGTCTGGTAGCCAGAAGAGCCAGCTTGTTTTTCTTTGGCTGATTATTAAATGAATCTGCTTCTGTATAAATGAAGTTTCCAGGTCTGCTATGCCCTGAAACCTCTCCCTCTCAGAGCAGCAGCCTCTGGGTGAGGGGAGAATCAGCTTTAGTTAAGGAGATCTGAGCAGCTCTATGCTGCTGCCTCTGTCCTTCTTACACAGCTCAGTGCAGGGTTCTCTGTGAGTGACAAAGCCTCTGCCCGGCTCTTCATATACATTCCCCACCAGGTGCCTACTGCTAGCCTTGGCCAGACTCCCTTGTTCCACTCAGGGAGGGCATCCTGCAGTGGAGCCCAAATCCTGGCCCTAACATATGCACTTGTTTTCAAATGAAGGCAAACCATCTAGGAATTACATTGTGAAAGTTGTGTACAAGTATAACCTTTGTTTAACATCTTTTCAGTAAGGGCTGAGGAAGTCCTTGTGTGGTTAGTGAGTGGGATTTGCTGAGTTAAGAGGAAAAATAAAAGAAACATACTGTCACGTGATGACTTACTGGCCTCCTCCTGAAGACAAACAAACAAACCATAAACCAGCAAGCCAACAAGTAAAGCAAGGGCAGTACAGTTCCTGAAGTCTGAGGCCCTTTGCAGAAATATTTGCAGGTGTAACATTTTCCCATGTCTGTTCATCGATGGGTATGGAGGAGAGGGCTAGCCCTCTACTAGAGAATTAGCCCATCCTTATTAACGTGTACCTGCCAATGCACACCCATGGCACCCAGTGTGCACACCTGTATCACCTGAGACTGTTCAGTCCCCTCCGTTTCTTTACACACTCCCTCTCTCCCTCCAGTTTAGAGTGGGATTACTTGCTCACTGGTCTGCAGTACTTGCTTATGAGTACAGAAGTATTTTCTGTTCTTTAAAGCATGAGTAATAACTGAGAAAATTAATACCAAGAGAAGTTCCTCAGGATGAAGATCATGCCATTTAGGAATACTTCGCTTCTTGAGATGCAGGCTTAGGCTTCCAACGCAGAGAAAGCAGAAGAGAGTGGTAATGTAGTCACAGAGCTGAGAAGAAAAAAAAGGTCAGCTATTAGGGACTAATACAGTGAAGCCCTCTGAACTGGCTAATGAGGTCTGTGACAAGGTCTGTGGCTTATAGTGTTTAAGTAGGTGGAATTTTAATCATTTCATTCCTGGTTACAGTCCCTGCATTGCATCCTTGATCTCTGTATTCTCTTTTCTATTGTTGCGCTCAAGTGCATCTTAAAATGCA
The DNA here is from genome assembly GCA_013400035.1 of Rynchops niger. NCBI lineage: Eukaryota > Metazoa > Chordata > Aves > Charadriiformes > Laridae > Rynchops > Rynchops niger. Next base: position 193,169 of record VXBH01007063.1, on the reverse strand, counting down.
ACTCGATTAATTTGGTGAAAATTGGAATAAAGTAAAATTTATGGTTTTAAAAAGTAGCCAATTTGACACATAATAAGCAGCTAGCTTGTCAGGCATAACAATAAAGTGTTGTTAAGACATCAGTGTGGAAGAAGAGACTGTGTATTAAGTTTCTGACAGCTGGATGCATGTTTACAGCTTTCAGCTGTATAAAAGCATTATAATTTCTGTAGAAGAAAGAAATATTACTTCAGTGCTCATCTATGCCAACAAAGAATGATTTTCAATGCTTTCTCTCAATTCCTTAAAAAACATTTTATTTCCTTTCAAGAAAGCACTAGATTTTGAATAAACATTATGCTAGACAGAGCTACTAGAAGACCAGTAAAAAAAAAGCTTTCTAGAGCTGAGATAAATTTCTTTAAAGTTATAAATTTATTAAAAATAAAAAATTGCACTCCTGGTCCTGAAATTATTCATGGTATTAGACTAATTCACTGAAAAACTTAGCTGCAAAACTTTTGGTGGCTGAATTACAATGGTGGTGATGGTGTGATTGTACCCCCCTTTTATCTGATTCCTTAATGTTTAGAGCATTTGTCCAGGACTGAGGAAACCTCCGGCTGAGGGAGATTAAACCCAAATATGTAAAAGCCCTATGTTGGGGTGGAGCTTCTCTGGTACCTACTGCTGACCCTGTTCTTCTATGAGTAAACTAGTTGTAAAATATCTTTCTCTGTGTAAATGAGTCCCCTAGGAGAGGGACAAACCTGGAGATGAGGTTCAGAGGGTCCCTTCTCTGCTGATGAAGTTTTCCATATTAATATACAAGTTGCAACAACTCGAACAGGATGGGTTACAGAGGGACCTCAAATGCTCCCTAACCCATCCTCAGGTACTTCTCTGGGCTGGAGTAAGCCCATGAGTGAGTTTAGTTTCTACCAAGTTCCAAGTGGTTGCAGTTTAATTGCACATATAGTTCATTGTGTGTACAAGCTGGAACAGTCTGTTCCCACCATGGCTGATGCTCTGGTAAATAATGACCTGGGAAGTGGCAATGGGGGTTTTGTTCTCTCTGGCACAAGGGGGAAACAAACCTAAAACTATCACAACTTGGGCAATTTCCCCAAGCACTCGGCATCCCTACTGATATTTTGTCATTCATTGCTAAGGTATAGAAGAAACTCAGCTTTCATTTTGTTTCTTTTTTTCATGAGTACCCTCACATGGAATATATCAATTTGTGTTGAATGGAAGATCTCACATCAAATTTACAATATTTTTACATGCCTCTAGAATCCTTTGATTTGGATTTGATGATTTTGAAGGAACCTGTCTCATCCTTTTTTGAAGAGGAAGATACTGATACATTTAATTCAATTTGATCCAGACTAATGGCTTCATATTATTATGGTTCAGATATTGAAGAGTGAAAAGTCACTCTGTTGTAGGCCCATACCGGTTCCCTTCTATCCATTTAGCAGAATGGCAATGTTGGAGCCTGCCAAGCCCATTACTGATTTGGAGATACTCTTGTGTCTTCAACCAGTATTTTCTGTAGAGGGGTGCAGTGTTGCACTGACACTGACATTTGCACATGGATTGTGGAACCCTCCGTCTCAGTTGAAGAGTATAATCTACCAACACCTGCCTAAATTGGGTGTTTCCTGGGTAATCAAACAATTTTCAAGTAAGTCATTTTGCAATACAAATATTTTCAACTCTATGTGAGTTGGTATGTGAGAGGCAGGACTCTAATTTAGCAAAGCACAGCAGTGGGTGAGATTCTCTGTGAATTGCATGTACAGTGTGATTATATGTGGGGGATCCCATTTTTCAGTTAATTTTTCAAAGACTGAATGAAAAGTTGGTATCATTATTTTGAATAGACTACATAAATATTTATTCTACTCTAGTAAGAAGAGTAACTCAACTACAGTATGTTTGTCTGTGTTGATTTTTATTATTTCCTTTCAAATGTTTTCTGGAGGAACCATAAATATCACCGTTCCTTTCTTTTTCCTCCATTTTCCTTATCCAGTCTCTCCCTAACACTATTGCTCTGCACATTGTACATTGTTAGCTCATCACAGTGAATCTCAAATGTAGGAGCCGGAAAAAAATAAAATTACTATGCCTTTTACATCTGGGCAGAGTAGGCATTTCGGGTATTACGGTTTTCTGGGGTAATTACAGGAATTTTTTTTAATAAACGAATGTATTATCCTAAGTGTATGGACATCATACTAAACTTTGGCTCCTTCTTTTAACAGGCTGTGAAAGAAGAGACCTCTTTTGTAAATCCCAGTAAGACCTCCAGCCTGCAGGACCCTAATGTAAGGTCTGTTGCTTCTTGTCTGTAGGGAAAACATCAAATAAATGCATGATATAGTGAGGGATTGTCCAAACATTATCTCAAACAGGTGTTACAGGTCAATTTGCTCATACCCAAGTAAAGTTCACAAGCAATGACTTGAGGAGAAGGTGTCTGTCAGAAGGGTGCTTATTTTATCTACATATATCAGATATAGTTGAAGAATTAATAAAAGCTCAACTTTAAAAATCAGACCAAGTGTATATGTTTAAACAATTGATAAAATCTGAGGGCAAAAAATCAGGTCTAGTGACAAAGCTATAAAAGCTTATATAAAAATAAGTAAATTTTCATAACTTTTGTATCAGAAATATGATAGGTATCCAAACTGGAATATCCTTGTGTTTGTATTTTTCTGATTTGTGCAAGGGTTTTTTTGCAGAAGAAAAGGCATTTGGTATGCAGCCTTAAGAAAAATAGCTCATTTGCAGGCAGTAGTGACTACTTTGTATTGTACTGATTTGTTGATAGTGGATAGTAGTCTTCCTTTTTTGGGGTGGCCATTTTGAAGAGGTATATTAATCATAAACATTATTTAAATGGCCCAGTATGCTGTCTTTCAGCAGGTGGTTAGAGAGGAGGTTACAGCATAGGTATTTGGAAATTGCCTGCCTCTGTATGTATGGTAGTGCCATCTCTTTGGACATCTTTAGTGCCCAAATCTGAGAGGAAAGTTTGATGAAAAATATTTATGGATTTAAAGCATGGCAATCACACTGGATGTTAATCAGCTAATTATGGTAGTGTATATGTTATATATATGTTTATGTATATGTAATATACAAATGTACTAGAGCACTAGTCATCTCATGATTTTATTTTGTAATTTTCTATTGGTGACTCTTGCAAATGAAATCAGATACTTAAGCATCTTATAGAAAAGGCTGGATGGGGGTGTAATGAATTATGTTTGACAAATTAAATCATTCTGAACTCAGAAAGAAACAGTTATAGTTGTGAAAATTTGCCAACCCTTTTTTCATGTGTGTATATTTCATATAAGGTGATAAATCAGCAATAGTCTTCAAAAAGACTTATTTCATTCAAAAATTACTTTCTGATCAGATTGGACTAGCAGAGCTGCTATGTTTGCTTACTGAAAGCAGCTACCTAGAGAAGAACAGTGAGGATGGTTGGTGGTGCTCAGGCAGGAGACATGAGAGGCAACGCTATTTCTTTCTGTGGCAGTCCCTGGCTTGTCTGCAGTCTATCTGTGATTCCCAGTTCCCCACACGTCTCTCATCTCAGGACATCCTGCAGAGCTGTAACTTCTAGTCTGGCACGCCATGATTTTCCTATTTGTTTGTCCAAGGGGCTGCAAAGTGTACTTGATAGTTAGAATCACCCACTTTTCTCCTGTGCCATTGCCCTTTTTAGACCTCTACAAAACCTTCTTAGGACCATTGAGAAAATTCATCATGTATGTTACACAGTGACCTATTTCTTTGTTTAATAGATATGGGTTTCATGTATGTCTTTGCCACAACACCCTTTGTTGGGTTGCTGTCACTTCCAGAAGCAGTTCAGGAGAATCTGTTTTGTAAAGCCTTAGAATGTGGCTAAAGTCTTCTTTTCCTTACTCACCTTTGCTGAACTTCTGCATAACATCTGTAGAAAAGCCTTTCTATTTCGCATTTTGTAATAGATTCTCTCCTCCTTCATCATGTTGAGCTGTAAATGAGTTGTGAGCTTTGTGAGGTGAAGTACTGTTCAGCATGAGTAAGGATGGCAACGTAGCAAAGCTAATTTTACTGGTTTTTATTTTGCACACACCCAAGTTTATAAACTCATAAAAGTCACTTTGGAGTTCTTGGTATGCAGCAACCTGGTGTATATTTGTGTAATATTTATTTTTATCTGGTTTATGTCAAGCATTGTTTCCTCTACAGTCAGTTGTGCCAAATGAAATGGTATTGTTTTATTGTTTTGTGTCTTATGTCCTGAAGGTACAAATATACAAGTAATCAATGCTCAGGGACAGACCAATTTTAACAGCCTGCATTCAAAACTCAGAGAATAATGCAAAATAAATTCAGTGTCTAACCAATTCTCTTTCTCCTTTAAATGGCTTCCCTTTCTGCAGGGACATATGCACCCTTGCAGACAGCCAGCATATGACCTATTTGCCAATAACATCCTCTATAACCTCTGTTTCCTGGACTTGGAGGGACATAAGTGAGCCTTTGCTCTGCTAGGAATTGCATCTGAGTAGAATCAAGAGGTAGTTCATATTGGTCAGACAAGTCACCTGGGAGTTTTTCTCTTCTTTAGTTGAGAAGCACACAAGTGTCCTTTGTGAAAAATCCCTCCCTGTGGAATACAATTTTTATTCCTGAAAGTACCCATGCAGACATTCCTGTAGGCCTGTGTGAATGTTTGAGGAATGTTTGTTTGCTGAAATATCTTGCCAGTTGAAACCAGTATCTGTCACTGCTGTTTAACAATACTCCACTCTTTCCATGCAAGGGATTTATAGCAGGGACGGTGACTTCATGTATTTGATTACTGATGACTGTAGAATGCACTAGCAAAATGCTCTGTTTTTTCCAAACCCCAGACATTGGGACATTTGTTCAGGCTAGCTAGTATGCAAACATATGCAGGTTTGATCATTAAGTGAAGCATGGGTTGTTCATACAAATGGGGAAATGGAAGGTAAGGAAGAAGGGCAGTAAGTGCTTGTTTGATTAAAGAACTGTGCTATCTTTGCTACCATTTTGTCTGCTCGTCCATTGCCACTCTGAAGATAACACTTCTAATGAATGAATTGCTGGGGTATGGCCTGTAATCCCCCTGAGCAATTATTTTAGCATCTGCCACAGCAGACTTAATTTGGCTAACAATTGCTGTTGCTCTTTGTAGAATTAGTTCTGGTTCAACTAGTAATTACTCATATGTATGTGTGGTGTAGCAACTTTCACTACAAGCAGGTCTCTAGTCATTTTGTCGGGCATGGCCTCAGAATGGCACATAAGGTTGTGCTTATGCAAAGTCATCATGTATCAGTCAATTTATTCACCTGTTTTCTGTGTCTGTTGGCAAACTGCAGATCCTTCTTTATCAAAGTAATTTTAAATATGGGGGTAAAGCCCACAGCTGAACCTGAAATTCACTATTTTGTCAGCTTTCAGGAGGGGAAAGCTTGTGAAATTTGCTCTGTCACAGGCTGGGAAGTGCAAGGTTTGTCTCCTGATCTTCCTGTTAATAGCTAACCTGTACACAACTGCTTTCTCCTCCCTGCTTTTGGAGAGTAGTGTTGTGTGTCTCTATAGCTTTCCCTCCTCTGGAGAGGAGTATTTTTTCCCCCACTTGTTTCAAGTGCTGGTTCCCACATTTAGTGAGAAAAAAGCTGGTGACTCAGTAACCCAAAACATGCTGCAGTGTCCTACCTTACACTCTCCTTATTCCGCAATTAAGGCTGATATAGTGCACTATGAACTGGAACACAGTCATACATTCTCCTTGCTGACCCTGCTGCTTTGCTGATAACCTCTAGCAGAGCAGCAGATCTGGACAGTGGCAGTAGGGGAAGTTGTACAGTTGCCTCAGCTGGATCCATCCAGGCTGCACATGACAGAGTGCTCAGCTGAGCAAAGTCAAAAGAGAGCAATTAAGTGGAAGGGGAATTTCAAAAGCAGGTTAAATAGGAGAGACACAGGTTATCTTGTTAAGACACAGAAGTCCTACCAAGAGGAGTTAGACGTGTCTGCATTACAGCTGTGTTGTAACAGACTTTGAAACACACAGATGTTCATCAACACCCAAGTAACAGAGAGAAGTAATCCCAGCTATATAGCTGGGGCTTAAGCATTTTGGACAGGCAAAACATAATGTTGGTTCATGGAAGAAGAAATACCTGGAAAATCGTGTTATTTGTTTATTTGCATTATTTTGGTTTTTCATACTGCCTGTATTGACTCAAGAAGAGATACAGTTAGGTTGCAGTCACCACCTTGCATAGTGAGGCGTGCTTTGTTAAGGTATGTAGTAAAAATATGTTTATGTGAACATTGGTGTAGTTTGGAATTTGCAATGCCAGTCATTTTACAATGATTTTTAATGGTACTTCTTTTGGGATGTAGGGCAAGACCGCAAGGGGCGCAGTGATCATGTCAGTCCCTTTTATGACCAACAAGAGGAGTTCATCTTCCACTAGAGCTAGAAAGCCTTTCTATAACAAAACATTTTCTTCTTTAGTGTTGTAAGAGGAGGACCTGTTAAGGTGCCGAATGGGCCAGAAGGGATTATGAGGAGGTAACAGAGGTGTTTCCCTGTCTGTTGGAAACTTCCTTACACCCAGGTATCTAACTCGGTGTCCAGATAGAAGTGTCAAGGGATAAGAGTTCAGGGAGAATTCACTGATTAGATATTTAATTTAATTCAGGTTTGAGATTACTGCATGTTCTTATGTGTAGCTTTGGTAAGGCTCTCATCACTTGCCTCCAACTGGGAATTTTTTATTTGCTTCTTTTAGCCTTGAGAGATTCGAGTTCAGGCTGTTTGCCAGAACATTTATGTAATGAAGGAAGTATAAAAATGAAAATCATAGTCACCCATTTTGTTGTCACCTCTCCTCTTGATCAGAGGCCTGGCCTGTCTAGTAATCAGGGAAGCAGAGGTTTCTCTCCTGCAGCATATCAAGTGAAAGTGAATCACATAGTTACCTCTCCGTGTTTTTATAAACCTCACCCATTTCTTAGTAAAGGGATGGGCTGCTAGAAAGAAAACCTCTTGAACTTTCTTTCCAGAAATTTCCCACCTAATTGCCAGCCTGCTTCACTTGTTAAATGTAATGAAAATATGACTAACCACAGAACCCCATAAGATAATTCCTTCCATTATTCCTCATCCTTATTCAAAGCTTTGCCAGACAGATGCACCATCTGTACAACTTCTGCAATGCCTATACATGAACCTCTCCTGAAAACACTTTGAGGTATCTGTTTTCTCTCTGTCTATGAGCACCTGGGTAAGCCTATAGAGTGTATATGCACGGACATTGCATCTGCACACAGGTTCTCATGTGCAGAGTTTGCCTGTATTTAACATAAAGGTCTACACATTTCTTATTTTGTTCTTTTGTTCAAATATGGATGAGTGTAATCCCTGGTATAACTCTGCTGTACCAGCTTCAGAAACTCCAGTTTGTGAAGAAGTAGACCATATTAGTACACGTCAGGAACTGCTAATACTTCGGAACCAGACAAAATATTGGCTGTTTTCAGGCATGGCCTGTTTCATCTTGGGACAAGTCAGATGGTGGAAATGTTGGCAAAAATGCCTAAAATTAAAGAAAGTTTGATAAGCAACTGAAATTAAATTTGTAAGACAGAAATTATCTGGCGTTTATGATATTTGCTGGTAATGTAGTTTTTCCTTCATTGTCACTTGGAGCTTAGGAAAGTTTAGACATGATACATTCTGATTCAAGTGATCTGGCTGAAGGTCTTCAAGAGCTGGTACATGTAAACACTAGCACCTTCATCATCAGCTAAATGTTAGTCATTTTGTGAGTAGCTATTTACTGTTACACACAGAAGACTATCCAGGTCTTAAAATAGTCAGATACACTCTTTGGAGGTCATGTTTTGAAAAATTGAAATAGTAATTGACATTGTTCTGGAGACATTTTAGTTAGTCATTGTAGAATTACGGAACTGTTGATTGGAAGCGACATCTGGAGGTCATCCAGTCCAGTCTCCTGCTCAAAGCAGGACTGTCACCAGTACTAGACCAGTCAGCCATGGCTAAGTCTAGCTGAATTTTGAAATCCTCCAAGGATGGAGGTTAAATGGCCTCTTACTGATCAAATGTGTCAATGGAAGTTCCTGCATTTCTGAGGCAGGTGCCCAAGTGCTGTCAGTGAAGAGCCCTCTTCAACAGAAGACCTCAGGCTGGCTGGTCAGTTATTACTGTTCTTGTCACTGTTGCCACTTGCTGTTGTGTACCACGTGGTACATTTATGAACTGCAATATTTATTTTCCCTTATAACATGCTTTTGGATTGCTACCAGCTTTGGCATGCTTTACATCCCACATGGTTCAGGATATGTCTGTGGATTTCTTTCTGCTTAGACCAACTGCTGCATCACCCTTTGTTGATCCTTGTTATCCAAATTATCTCATCTTTCATAGGATTGCAAATAGAAATATTCTTCTTATGTGGGAGTAGGTATAAGCACCAGCTGGTGCTTTGTGCATTCATTTATTCTAATTTTCTTTGTAAATCTTCCCATCCAAAACCAAATTACGCTATTACATTAAGACTAATTACATTAGGAGCCGCTCAACATGTAACATAAAATTAAATGTTATCTCACAGAGCTTGATAATGCTGCACACCAGAAGAGAAGGGTGGAAAATATTAAATTATATCAAGTTATACAGGGTACAGATGAATCAGGAGAAGTAATCGCAGGTGCTCTTCTGAATGCCCAGTGCAGAGTAAGCTTTGCTTATACAGATTGTCAGAATGAGATTCCCCTGCTGTGGCTCATGCATTGGATGTACACTAGGCTTTGAGTTTGGCTGCCTGTCAATTTAGGTATGTCCTACACCTTTTCTGACTGACCTGATGGTACTTCTTACATACAACTTTCACGTATCAAGGGAGAAGTGTCACTCAAAGTAATGCCTGCATTCTTGTGCTTTTCCCTTTCCTTTCTTACCTGCACAGACAGTATTAATATTTGAATTACCGTCTCTCAGTATCTGAGCTAATATCCTGCTGAAGTAGCTGGTGCAGTGTGAACTTCAACCAGTTTTTTCAGAGAACTTTGGCTCTCCGATATGACCATATGAGCAAGGTGCAAAGCGTACTGATGTTTGCCTAATCTGTACACATTTTGGATCTGAAACTAACCCCTCAGTATCTGTCTTTATACATACAGTTCCAGGATAGCTTTCCAACAGCATATAGGCATGTGCAGAGGGAGTTTGTTCTAGCTTATCCAACAATACGTACTCTGAGCACTGACCTTCTCTATCAGCGATGCTGACTTAGGACTGTTTGGAATCATAACCTAAGACAACACTTTTTAAGAAAAATACCCCAACTTTCCTTTTTTGTAAGGAAAACTAGGGTTCTGGAGTGGTAGTAGTGTTCTCAGGGAAATGGAATTTACTGTACAGATGCTTATCAGCTGCTCAAGACTTCAAGGTACACGAACTGATTTTTATTTAGCAGTTTCAATCAGAAGAGACAGCTATGGCCCACAAAGTTCTCTTGGACACTGTATCTAACAGCAGTTCTTACAAAGATTGCAAATCGACACCCGGTCTTCAAGTCTGGGGTCTTATCCAGGGACAGTTTCTAGGTAGGTAGTTTCTAAGCATCACATAGCTGAAGTTTTGGACCAGCCATCCAGAGGTAGCTGTGGCAGGAGATTTCCACACTGATGTTTGGGTGCTAAGAATGGTTCATGTCACCTGGAGGATTATGGACAGCTTGTTTCCTCAAGTCAAAGACTTCAGTTCCCTAGAAAAATAGACATATGCAAATTAACTTTCAGGCGGGTCAGAATTGAAGCTGATCAAAAAATATGTACTTGGTTTCACCTGACATGAACTTCAGTCAACACAAGCAGGTTGTGTTTTCTTAGAATCAGAATGAACTTAACTCTATGAGGCAGAGTCTGAAATGTAACATTTAAATAACTCCTCCTCATGTATTGTGAAATACTCTTGGAAAACTAAGAACATTATCTATATTGACTTCTTCCTAACAAATATTAATTGCTTTTTCATTCAGTCTTCATCCTCAAAAATAAAAACCATTCATTCTCCAACTGAAAAATTTCAACCAGTGTTTCCAAAACCAAAGTGAATAGCTAAATACACATCAGCCTGGCCTCAGTCCAGCGCACAGGTTAGTATATCTGCTACTACAGCTTTTTACAGGAACCTCACCCAGTAATTTCTGCATCAAAGCCATAACTCCAAGCTGAACTCTTGCATACCCTTTGCATGCCAGTCGGCATTAAAGATTGAAGACAGGACACCTAGGTATGTTCTTTGACTTCATTCCGAGTATTAAAGACCTCTTTGACCTGTTGCCTGAAGTCAGATGCTGATGAATTGTTTGTAATTGTATTCTTAATCTTTGAACTACATAGAAGGGAGCAGTACTCAGACCTTTCAGATGAGGTTAAGTCGATGAAATACCCCACCCGAGATACATTTCTTTGTCCGTGTCCCTTAAACTGCATCTAGGCTCTTTGGAAACCACAGCATTTATAATGGCTGTCCTGGTTGCTGTATGAAGAGGTAGGATTTGTGCACAGTTTGACCTTAGATACTTTGACCTGCAACATTACTCTCAGCTGGGCAGAGAGAACAGTTTTCTGTATCATCATTATCTATCTGTTGGAACACAGGGGCATCGCATTTTCATTTAGACTGCAAATACATTTTCATTACAAGGACAAGGGAGGGGAGGGAATTTTTGCCTTTAAAAGAAACTTAAGAGGAAATCAAGTGAGGAGGGTAAGGAAAACCCACAAGCTGTTTTTGGATCAGGCTGCTGCTCTGTAGCAAGGAGCTTTGTTGTACGTCTGCAATCTATATACAAACCCAGTTTAAAAAATAAAAAAAAAAAAAATAAAAAAAGGAAAAGCCTTTATTCATAAAGTTTGATACCAGCAATAGCTTTCAAAAGTCCAAATAACCTCTTGGACAGCTAACCTGTATTCTGAGAAAAGCTACCATATCAGAGTGAAAAAGCACAGTTTCTTAGCTTCAGATGGCCATAACTTTGGAAAAGAAATAGAACTGAAAAACCCCTAGAGCACAGACTGAGAAAAGATTTGTGTGTTTTTGTGTGTTTGCTTCTCTTGTTATGCTATGTCTTTGATGCACAGGAGAACACATCTGTCAAATACTTTCCTTTCTTCCTTGCTTTTTTTCCCCCACGTTAACTACCATATTCCCACTTAAAGAGGGTTCTGAAGCCAAAAATCAGCCAGTGTTTTATTTTTTTCGCGTGAGTCAGCACCTGAAGGCAGGTCAGCCTTCATGCAGGTGGCTGTATCCTTGTAAATTGTGGAGCTTTTAGCCTTTACCTCTTGGCCTTAGACTGGGAGCATGGAGGAAGAGGGTTTGTTCCAGATGGCAAAAAAGGCACAGATAAAAGCAAAGAGGGGAAAACCTGTTAAAGACAAACAGAGAAATTGTGTTTTCCCAGCAGTCTTTGGTGGTTTTAAAATTCTGAACTGGATATTCCTGGGGAAGAGAAGTTGTTTTATCCCTTTCAGCTTACTAAGTTCACAATCGTTTGCTCCCACATGGCCCACTTGCCACATTTCAGAAAGTACGGAGGTCTGCAGGAAGCCAGTTTAGCAGGGGATGAGACAGGCATGTCAGTCTGTGGCAGCCACGATACGCAAAGGGGTGGTGCAGGCAGCAGCACAGCCACAGCCCTGACAACTAGTCTCCCCATTACGGCTGAGCCAGGGTGGGACCCCCCTGAGTCCCTCAGCACAAACACCTACATCATGTCCCCGAGGAAGTTTCAAGCTAAATCAGTGGACATCTGTGGTTACTTGAAATCATAGAATCATAGAATGGTTTGGGTTGGAAGGGACCTTAAAGATCCTTTAGTTCCAACCGCCCTGCCATGGGCAGGGACACCTCCCACTAGACCAGGCTGCTCAAAGCCCCATCCAGCCTGGCCTTGAACACTTCCACGGAAGGGGCATCCACAGCTTCTCTGGGCAGCCTGTTCCAGTGCCTCACCACCCTCACGGTGAAGAATTTCTACCAGAGTGTGTATTTTTTGTGAGCAATTTTGGTTTCAGTAGCCCTGTTGCCTGCTACTCTGCAAACAAAACAAATTTCTTTTTGTTTGGGGGAATCTCTCTCTGGGGCATGTTTATGTTTCTGTGCAGGCTTGTGAAACGGGCTGAAGCCAGTTCAGTAGAGCGTGCTGGCTGCTGCTCAGGAGTATGCTGGGGCTCTCAGCGCACGGGCAGTTTCTGATGACCTGCCACTGCATGCTGACATTGGTGGTTGTTATTGTCATTCTCACCAGGAAGTGACAGATTTCTGTGTAAGGTGCCAGGTCATTAAGTAACTCTGTCTTGGTTCACTACCTTCATTTTTATGCTGTAGTGGTTGGATACTGTTACAGGAAAAAGGTTTCTTACGAATAAATGACATTGAAACAGAACCTTGTAAAGGAACTGTAATACACTGCATGACTGCACGTTTTCTTTTTCTTTTTTTTTTTTTTCTTAAGTCTGAGTCCTGCTGATCCTTCAACACTTCAGGTTTTGTTCAAGCTCACAGAAGTTACTACATGGAGGACTATAAACTACAAGTGGTGATATCTGCACATAATGTCTCTGTTTAAATAGCCAAAATAGTTACAAGATTTTTATTCAAGAATCGTATCTTTCTGTATAAGATAATATATTCTGGCTGTAAAATTCAAAAGATAAAAATAGAAGTTATTCTACTTTATAGTTGCTTCTTTTGCAGGAATATCAATGCGATCATTCTTAAGAGTGTGTGATGTTAAAAGCCTGCCATTTAAAAAACACAGATGAGGCTCTGAGTTGATCAAGCCGAGCACTTCTTGCATCTAGTTGCTGAAGTGACAGTAGCAGCAGTTTTGAGCATGTTCAGACTGAGGAATAGTGTTTGGAGATGAAACAGGAGCTGTCATGAATGTTTTAGGCTCATGTGGGAAGGTCTAACCTAGCAAGGTTGTAATGAGGGCAAAAATCCAGCTCTGTAGTTGGTAGGACTAGTCTAACATTTCATCTCATGCTCATGGTAGACTGGTTTCCGTCAGCCTCTTCAGGTGGAGGCATTGCCAGTGCTCCTTTTCATTCAGAGGTAGCTTCAATTTACACCCTAGATAACCTGAAGCTTCTTGGAATGTGCAATTAAATGGTGCTTGTGTCTCTCCGAGAGGCCTGATAAATATCAGGAGAAAGAGAGTCACTGCATCCATTCTCTAACAAAAATGATGGCAAAATTTTATAATAAAGGGAAAGGAGTTTTTTCTCTTAAAATTGTATTGCTTTTGCAAAATGAGCGGGATACTTTACCGGTGTGAGGCAAAATACAAGTAAGGTTTATCTGAGCAGTTACAATCACTGAAATAAGAGTAGGTGTGTCTAGTGGTACTGTATCTTTGCTTTTTTTTATATTGTTCACTTGAAAATTTGCAGCATTCAAAGGAAGATAATAAGTTTTTCATCTATTTGTTGGGTTAGAGATCAGGCCCAGTTTGGTTCTGAAACAGTTGAGTGAAATTTGTCATGTGAAAATTTTTTCAAGATGAATTCAGACTTAGAACTTTAAAATGTTTTATATAAATAAATCAGTTTCATAACTTGCTTTGAAATCATGATAAACTGCTTTAGTTATAAAATTGCATAATATCTTTTCAAACAAAAATTTTATTTTGACAATTGAAACAACTGCTTCAAAAGTCCCACCTCCTCCCCTTTTTTTGAAATTGCGAACCATGAGAATGAAAAGGGGGTACACAGGCTTTGTAAAATTAAACTTTTTAAAGGAACTGAAATTATCATTTCAGATTTTCTTTTGTGTGAAAATTTCTGATTCACTTTCGCTACAGATTATGATGTTGTCTTGAGAAATTTGAAGTAGCCATGAACTGGAACTAGATTTGTTACCTCCTCACCGTGCTATTTCCTGAGCCCCTTGATAGTATTCATGCATTGCTTATTCTTTTTGAGAAAACGTTTTTCAACTCACATGTAGTTGTTACCATTATTTGTCTTCCTGCTTTCACTGGGTTGATGAAAAGCTTTAAAACTTGTTCCTACTGTCTTAGAAAGGTATTGAAGAATTGTGGGGGCTGCTCATTCAGAGTGAGAATTTCAGCTAATGTATTTCAGAAGGCTTGATCTGGAAACAATGGCATCACACACATTCACATTCCTTGAGGATTTGACCATCAGATCCAGTCGTTAAACAGGTCTTAACATAAATATCCTGCTTATGTGAGAACTTGAATTGAAAATGGCTTTGGGTAAATTGAACTAGTAATTTTTTTCAGTTGTCAAAAGCTACCTTTGGTTTAGCACATGGCGTCTACAAAAAGAATAGCTAGAGCAGTAATCCACTCTGAAGACTGACTTGATGAAAATGACATTCACAGATTTCCAGATCATACATACTGACTTCAAGATTAAAGCAAGACAGTTTGGGCTTTTTTCTTCCCTTATCCTCTCCTTATTTGCCAGCCTAAGAAACTCAGCAAAAAGTCTGAAAATGTGGCTGTATTTTTCTGCATTAATCTCATTGCAAATCTGAGATACAAATGACTGACCCTGAAATTGGAATTTGGGAAGGGGGAAGATATGAATCTTGCTGCTATCTGTGCTGACTTCTTGAAATTAATGGGATCAAAATGCAGAACAAAAATCCTCAAAAGTTGTTCCATGAGAAGTATAACCAGTAGAGTTAGGTTTATGATTTGTATGTGTCTTTTGTACTCTCCTGCTTCCCATTCCTCTATTTTATGCTCTGTGGCCTCCCCAAAGACTAAAAAACACATAGAAAAAATGAAGATATAATCTGAAGGCTATGCCATCCCAGTAGATTCTGTTATAGCTGGACAGCAGGTTCAGAAGTTAGCAGAGAGAGTTAATGAAGCTTAAAACCCACAGGCACATCAGAGGCAACTGCAATTGTGAAGATTAAATACACTTATCTTATTATGGCTTTAGAAGGCTAATATGATGCAAGTAGACTCAAAAAATTCAACCCAAATTTATAATATTAGAGGCAAGATTGTGCCACTTCTGCCAGTTGTGGAATGCACCTCAGGGCATGAGCAGTCCCACCAGCAATCAATAGGGCTGCTTAACTCAGTATCTGACTTCAGATTAGATGGCAGAATACCATTTAACAAATTATTAATCAAGACTTTCAAGTTACTCTAATATTTGGCATATTGGTTATGTTTATAGCATTTCTAATACACATATGATGTATTTAATCATAATGTATTGCTTCAAATAAAAGTAGTATTTAAGATAATTCTTGTGTCTTTATGCCACTGAGGCTCACAGTGGAAATAGTTTCCTTCCAAGGTCATGAAGATCCTGTATTTAGTATTTCTGCTATTTGTATTCAAGGCTTAGTTAACTCTACCAATAAATGGCTAAAGAGAAGATCCTTTTATGTGGATGTCCTCATTCCCATTGCTTGTTTTTGCTCTAGCTCTTCAGTTGTATTTCACATTCATCTAAAACATGTCTGAGTTCTGCTTTTTTTCTAGCAAGTAAACTTTTCTTGGACCAAATCCATCAGTTCATTTCCCTTGAGTTACTCTTTCAAATGCAGAAGGATAACGTTTAATTTCAGGTAAAAACTATTTCAAACAGAACAGGTTTCACAATACATGAAATAGTTTTTGTTAAAGGTATTTTTTTCTGACATGACTGAATTGCTGGGCTGTTATTAAAATGCTGTATTTTGGAAACAGTGACATTTCCACATGGTCTTTTACATAGGCTGTGTTTGTAATCAGTTGCTGCTTTTACAAAAGGTATGCAAGGAGGGTGAGTTTGCACATCCTTTTCTGTTCATGCACACTGGCCTGTGGACTATAAATGGAACAAAAGGATGGACCTCAATGGGCACTTACCACTTTGTGAGATAAATATGTGTTGATGAGTTAGAACTTTGTTGATACGCCTGAAGGAGTTTAAATAAAGACTGTGACACATATATTTTTCTTGTTATTTTTAGAAGTCCAGCTCCAGTGCGACCTGAAACTACGCCATCAACCGGCCCTACAGAAAAGCAGGAAATTAAAGTTTCTCGTGTGAGGAAGTTAACGAGGCAGTACAGTTTGTGAGTAATGTATAGCACTATCTTTATGTTTTTGCCTACTACAGCTGAAAATGAAAGGGGATGCTAATTATTGCTCTAGTGATGCCTTCTGAGAGGCGTGAGAGCAATTACATGATAATGATCTAATACTGATACCGTTCCTTTCATCTCTGAGAATCTTTAAGCTTTTAATACAAAGTGAATTTCCTGTCCCTATGCAGTTGCAAACCCTCAGAATTGCAGGCCCACTGCCTCTTTCCAAGTTTATAGGTTAGGAATTAAAAATCTCTTTTCCACACAAAATGTCAAAGACCTGGTGTGAGCTGAAGCAAGCTGCTCTGTCTGCTTCATTATAACCTCATTTGCAAAATGAGGAAAACAGTCCTTAGCTGTTGGGTGGTCAAGCTGTGCTGTCAGCCATTCCCTCTCACAAAGTGCACCCTCTCTCCCCCCGTGATTTTGTCACATGCAGAAATTGCTGAGCCCACTATAGCTACAGCCAGCAAAATTAGGTCTCTTAATCCTGGCAAGAGTGATCTGTATTTATAGGGCTTTGGCACCCCATTGACAACTAATTCGTCCAATCTGAGAGTCTCTGGAGATGTGAGGTACTGTATAGATGTGGAAATCAGTTTGTTGATTTGTCCTTCATATGAAAGGACAGACAAGGCCACTAGAAACTAGGGGATTAAACTGAGTAGAAGAGGAAAAAAGGGACAATAACTTATTAGTACATAAGCATAAACTTATTAGTACAAGAACACCAGTGTCAGAATTAAGAAAAAAATACATATGTTTTCTATGCAGAATGGCACCCATTAGTCCCTCCATCAATTTAACATTCTAGTGTCACTAAATATATAGCACAATTAGGAAAAGTTTTCCTTCTCTCCAAAAAGATTTTAATAAATATCAATATATAGTTGTTTTCTGTCTCACTATTAAGAATGCTAGCTTTTGATGTGAAAAAAAAAGTAACAATCTACATCACCAAAACTGAAAAATTATTTAGGAGAAGAAAAAAAAGAATGAATCAATTTGAAGCTAGGAGGAAAATGAGCAATAAGCCAAATTGTTTTTTGTCCAAGAGACCAAGAATGACATATGGGTCAGCTTGGTCAGCAGGCCACATAACTTGTTCTCCTTTACCATGATACATCAACCAATACAGTTTGAAAATGAGACAGGAGATGGGAATTGACAACTGAAGCTGGGAAGAGAACCTAGGTTACCTTACAGACCGCTAATCCCGAAAGTAAGGTGTGACAGGGAATTTGGCAGCATTCTGTAGGAGCAGTTTCTGGAGATGTGAATGAAGCCTGCTCACTCACCCTGCCCAGTTTAGCTCAGACAGCAGTACGCTTTTCTTGAATAAGACACCACTTCTACTACCTCTTTTTCTACAAGCCAAGGGAGGGAAATCTCCTACACATTTAAAGATGCATCTGAATTTTCAGATTTTGATGCTGTAGATATCAGTCAGCAAAGGAAAAGGTTGTAACACTGAGAGGAGGAATTCTTTGACGCTCTTCATATGGCAGGTAATGAACAGCACACGGTGTCTGATCCTATTCTTTGAGCATGTTGATGTGTAAGGACAGGCAAGAAATTCATGTTCTGTTGCAGATATAGTCACAGGTTTTGTATACATACTTAGAAAATATTTTTATTTAAGTTTTAACCTGAACAGTTTGTTAAAATTGGCCCTCAAATACTGCTACATGGCAAACAAAGAGAACAGGGTTATGCTGTGTAGACAACTTTAATGTAAAGGATACCTTAGTGATGTTATGTATGCAGAAGCAGAAAATTTCTCATGGGACCATCAAAGTAGGATAAGTTGGTGTTGAAAATAACAAGGCTAGTGAGAAATCAGTTGTTAAGAATCTGGATGAAAAAATTTGCTTTAGGGTAGGTTAGGGCTGAAGCAGAATCAGCTATTCCTCGATCATTCTTGTCTGAGAAGGTGTTTAGCCAACCTGTTCTTAAAGGGCAAAGAGAAAATCTTTGGGTCAGAGACCGAGCACCTCCCTTTTCCGTATGCAAACAGTTAGCTGGTCCCACAGAGCTGCTGAGCACCTGCAGAACACATGGCCCCACACCTGGGAATGGCGCTGAGGAGAGGGTAAATGAAAATGAACGAGAGGTTCGCCTAGGTAGAAGGGAAAGGATGCTAGGGAGCACTGAGACTAATGGTACCACAGAGAATTCAGTAGTGCCTGGGAAAAGCAGAAGTTGGGAAGGCAAGAGCTAAAGTAACAAATAGTGTGGTGGGAGGCAAGTGGTAAGGAAAGGAGAATAGATGCAGAGACATGGGGTGGAAAAGGTAATGATGTTATTACACACATAGAGAGAAGCAACATTTAAACAGTATGTTTTTAAAGAAATATATATTTAGTACTCAGGAGTAAATTCTCAAAGTTTTGTTGGTGAGTTTTTGAGGAACCAGTTTTGAGCATGTCTTGCTCTTGTGGATTTTCAGTTGTCCAGTGTTAGGCATGAGGAACAGCACCTCAAGTGCACATAAACACATCTAACCACAGGTGTCACCTATGCTGTGACTGTGTGTAGGCCTGAAGACTATCCTTTTAACGCTACAGTTAAAAATATGGGCCGTGGTTTTTTGGGTTTGTTTGGTCAGTTGTTTTTGGTTTTGTTTTTTGGGTTTTTTTTGTAGACCCAAATTCTGTTCAGTTTAAATTATCTTCCGTCTGGACTGAAAATATGGGAAACGCAAAGAAATAGTGAAGAAGTATTGTGAAAAGAATACAGTGAAGAATGCCAATTCTCAGACCTATGACTTGCAAGCTAATAGCTCGATGACTGATAAGACTGGACCCTAACCCTTAGCTTTAGTTCCCAGACACTGAGAAGCCTTTCTGAACTGGCAAGTTCTTGACAATTTTCCACTTCCTTGTATGCAACAGAGCAGCTTTACCCAGCAAGGATGGGGAGGGTGCCAGTGTATTCCTGCTGAGAGTAGGGAGCAAGGACTGAGAAAATGTCAGCTACATGTTTCTGAAAGAGAGATTAACTAGGTCAACAGCCTAACTCTGGCTTGTTGCATTAATAAAACATCTATTGAAAAGGTCCAAAAGATTTTGCATTTTCTTTCCAGCTTTAAAACAAAGTATTTTACCTGCTCTGGTGCTGAATTCTATCCTTACCCGGAAGAAATAAAAAATGAAGCATGTAAAAGATAACATTAATTGTCGTAGCTTTATGCTATAATAAAAAACTTTGTTATCACCCAGACAGCCCACCTGTGTACCCTGTATGTAGTTTTGAAGTACTGTGTTGCCCAGGCATGCTGCCTTCAAGTAGCACCTAACCACGAACAGTTCTGCTCTGGAAGTGTCTGTCAAAGTGGTATGGCAGGCTTCTGTACACTGTGACTTGGTAGTTAAAATTGGTGCCATTTTATGATCAGAAATAACTTTTCTCATCATTTTTCTGTGCACTTTAAACTGTCAAGTGTTAGTCTTTCCTTTTCACACATCATTCCCGGTAATAAAGGTTCTGTGGGTAAAATTATGACTCTCTATCTCCATGCAATTGTAATTAGCAATTGGAAACATCCTGACTCAGGGATGACTGATCCCAATGACTTGCAGTCAATGGGGCTCTACAAAAGTAAATGAAGGTATAATATTCTTTACTGGCTTTCATTTAGTGGTGACAGTAGGTGAGATGGGAAGAGCTCAGCTTGACAGCCTAGACTCCAAGGGAAGCGTGCAACCTGGTTTTAAGTAAAATGTTTTCTCTGTAAACTGAATAAATGGGATAGGAAAAAGGTACGCTCACAAGAATGTTTCTAAAGAGCTCCTTTTTGGAGTCAGTCAGAGTCCTTTAAAAACAGTTTGAAAAACAATAGAACAGACTAGCTGCATAATGGGTGTCAAATCTTCCATTAGTCTAAAGCCAATGAAGAAGTTGGTCCCATGAATGGATCTAACCAGATCTGTTCTTATCAATACGGCAAGCCTCCATAGAAAAAAATAAATATTAAAGTAAAGTAATATCAAATTGGTTCATTTATTCACATATACATACTCCATAGAAACACTACTTGCACATCATATCCATAACCTTTCCATTTGCAGATGAGAGTTACCTAGCCAATTGACTTTTGAGGAATCTTTAAGGCTTAAAAAATCTAATTTACTTGAAAAGTTAGCTGCATTGCAGATGGAAGAGTAAATAAAACTTCACTCCAAAGCACTACTGCTGACATACAGGTTTCCAGTGCCTCCTCCAGCACAGGAACTGTCAAAGTCCAGTGACATTTTCTAATGAGAAGTCTGTCTGCTTTTATCAACTGCAGTGATGAAGATGATCTTCCTCCAGCACTGGCAGCAGCAGCAGCAGCATCAACACCTGTGTCTTCAGCATCTCCTGGGTCACAGAAAACATGTACGCCACAGACATCAGAAGGACAAACACAGGTTTCACCTGGTGGCAAGGTAATATGCAAAGAGATGAGCTTGTGTCAGCTGGGAGAGAATTCAGGAAGGGTGGGAGGAAGTTGCAGATAAAGTGTTTTCCTTAGATGGAGTAATTCTACAATTAGGAGTAGTGTTTAATGCAGAATTGTAGTAATACGTTTTAGCCTGTTGTGTAAGGAAATATTTAGCCCCTGCTCCAGGACTCAACTAAAATCAATAGTAGTTTTTTATCAACAGTAGGGAGCAGTGGATCAAGATTAAGTTAATATTTACCCTGATTTCAAAGGTGCATAATTTTGTTGTCTGTCTCTCCTGAGTAGCCATACTTAAAAAACATGGTGTGAAATTTGAAATCCCTTTGGCAATCTATGCTTTAAGGAATTAAAAAGAATGTCAGAAACAACAACAAAATTACAGAAACAAAATGCTTTTTCAAAGCTGGGTTTTTTCTTTGCCTTTAGAGTTCCACAGATGCTGGAAGTACATTTGCTTTGGAGCCAGGTGACCTCCTGATGGATTTCACAGAGGCCACACCTATGGTAAATAATTCCAGTTTGCAACCAGGAAAATGTAAAAGTTTTCAATAATTTGTCTGCAGCTGAAATGAATGGGATACTATGCAATGTGTTCAATAGTGCACAGGAACAAAGTAAGTTTCCTTGATATTCAGTGATCCTGAGTATCCTTCAAACTCAGCTCAGCATCTCTGAAAATCAATCAACAAATATTATGGCTAAACTTTCAAATGAGATTCCTTATTGTGGGAAGACTTCTCATTTCTCTCTCCTACCTGAATATCTTTACACCTTGCTGCACTGGTTTCACCAACCTCTTTTGTCCCTCTAACGTAGATTCCTATTGTGATCATAGGTTTGCTTTTGGGAGTTGTCTGGAAAGTTCCTTCTCCCCACAAGCTTTGCGCAGACTGTATCCAATAGCCAATCCAAAGACATGTACCTGCACTTTTGTGTTTCATTAGCAGAGTGCTTTTCTTCAGTTTAAGGCAAAATAGTCTATAATGTGTTGATTATTAATCTCTTTTTTTAGAGGTATGTGATTTTTATTTTTGCTTAAAAGCAGAGGTTAGATGCTAGTCCCACTGAAGTTAAAATGCCTCTTGACTTCAGTGATCTCAGGCTTTCACCTCAGATTCACAGCGTCTTGGTTGAAGGATCACAGTATGATCCTTAACTTTTTACAACTTTTGCATTGCAAATAGCTCTGATGCCAGAGAGCTCCTTTGCTGTCTTCTGGAAACCATGTTTAAAGCATATAAAAAGCACAACAGGGACAGCACTATATTTTTGGCATAAACATTTTTGTATTAAAGTGCTTCTGTTCTGGGCATTGCTTTTGCTACGTGGTTAGGTCCTTGTTTACAGTATTGGATAGCTACTGCGGGGATGCGTGTTTTGCTTCAGAGACAGTATGGTACCATTCTGTAAATAACTGCTTGTGTCCTGTTACCACTGGGTGAGAGATATGGCTTCCCCTGCAAATCCGGTGAAGCGAAGGCTTATCTCCCCTAGGCCCCTCCATGTTTGCAGAAGGGATATGAATATTCAGCCGCCGTTGGCTTCTTAGCTTCAGAGGTACATTGAGGTGGGCACAGGGTGTACTGTGCCTAGAGACTTGCTGCTGTAGATGGGAAGACAGTTTGGATGCAGAGGACTGGGCAGGAGCTAGGGAGCAGCTGAGAGTGTCACTGATATATTTACGTTTGGGAATGGACAGTGGCCTTGGAAGGACAGAGAGATCTGCATAGCTGTTCTCTCTCGTGCAGTTTCAGGCCTGTGGGACTGTTTCATCTCAAAGTCCTTGGGGGCACTTGTTGGTCCCTCTACGACTTTAGGAGGTTCAATAAGAATGTTTTTCACCTGCCATCAAATTGTATCGGCACCCACCCCAATCCTGCTGACCCTCTTCTTATCTTTGCCCTTCAACCTGGCTCAGCTGAACAGCCCTTGTGCCCCAAGACTTTTATAGTGCAGATGTCAAATCTCTGAACTGCAGCAAATGGCAATTTAAAGGGTCCTCTACCTCCCTGAGTCCGTAGGTCTCCGTGGTGGGACAACTGTTCCAGGGCTAGCATCTGCGATGAGAGTACAGTGGTTACTGCTCCTACATCCACCATATAGGAGGGACCTGCTTTTGCACTTGAAAATACCATTGCAGACTGAGGAGTCTCTAGGGAAACGAGAAGGTTTACATGGAACCTCCTTGAAGTGCTAGGTGATGAAACTATCCCATTCCTGAACGTGACAGGAAGAGAAGTATTTAAGCTGAACAACCCCCACTCACCATCCCCACCCAGTACGTTTGTGGGGAAGGGAAAATGAAAAGGGAGCAATGGAAAGAGAGAAAGAGGTGCAGCATTCTGCAATCTTTGTCTGTACTGTGGGCTGACAAGATCCAGGCAGACTGAAACTACCTGAAAGGCGGTTGTAGCAAGGTGGCTGTTGGTCTCTTCCCAAGTAACAAGTGATAGGATGAGAGGAAACGGCCTCAAGTTGCACCAGGAGGGGTTTGGATTGGATGTTAGGAAAAAAATTTTCACGGAAAGGGTTTTAGCACTGGGACAGGCTGCCCAGGGAAGTGGTTGAGTCACAATCCCTGGAGGCATTTAAAAGACGGGTAGAGGTGGTGCTTAGGGTCATGGTTTAGTGGTGGACTTGGCAGCGCTAGGTTAATGGTTGGAGTCTTAAGATCTTATGATCTTAAGAACTTAAGAGTCTTTTCCCACCTTAATGACTCTATCATTCTCTTTAGGTTAGATTGTCCTTCTCTTTATTAATAACATGTTTGTGGCTAAACTGTAAGTAATTATCCTTTGGAGTTTACTAATAGATTACTTATTCTAAGAAACATTATAACATATCTTACTGTATTAATCAGAATTTTTAAAAATGAGTCATGGAGATTTAAGCAACTGACCTGCTCTAGATAACATAGATTTGTTTTTTGTTTCCATTTAATAGAAGTCAGCATTACACACTTTTCCTTTTCCAGCTGAGATTAGGGACTCTTTGCCCTAAATATTTTACCTGATCATGCTTTCCCCTTTCCTACCCTACCATCCTCTCTGCTCTCATAATTTATCACACTGTATGTTCATAAACTAACCTTCTATGACTTTCTTGGTTTTAATATTTTGGAGAGTATGTACTCCACGGCATCAATCAACCCCTTTTGTTTTGTTTAGCGTCTATAAAGGTCAGCTTGTTCTCTACAGAGCCATTATTGTTTACAGACCTTTCTCTGCAGTTTCACTGGCTACAGGCTGCTCTCAATTGAGGTTTAAATGAAAAGTTTACTCTTCAGGTGGCGAGGCTCCAAACAAAAGCAAGCTAAAGGGGAATGCGTAACTTTGAGTCAGCCTGATTATTTAATAATTTTGTTGCGATAACATGTGCTGTCATTTGAGGGTCAAGATCACGTACAGCTTAGCGTCGTGTTACTGTCAAGCCAGTGGTAGTGGGCTGGTTTTGCATACTATGACCTGGCCCTTGGGAAGTTGCTTGTTAATTCACCCATTTGTTTCACATTCAGTGATAGGTACAATATTTAAAGGGGTCATTCATGCTGCCTGATTTGGGGTATTTGCCTGAGGTGATAGGGTTAGAAGTTCAGGTTCCTGCGTAGTCACGGGGTTTCCTAGAAAGGGGCAAACAGTTGTCTTCTCTTTATCATCTGGACTACGGAGGAAAAGGCACCTAAATTGGACACCTAAAACATTTTTTTTTTTAAGTTTTGGTCGTGATATATGCTGCCAAACTTGCCCAGTTCACTGGAGAACTGTTAATTTGAAGCCATTTCAGACATCCTCCCTTCTCTTCTATAACATTACTGGCAGAGAGTGATTAATAGTCACTGGCTCAGCTGCATGATCTTCATTGTTCAGTGTCTAATCATTGATGCTTTCTTGATGGCCTGGGTTTTATCCATGTTTTCCTGCAGTTGCCCATACAGTGGAAACTTTAATACACGCTGAGAGTTACAGTTAGCAGTGGAGCTCACAAAACCAAATTAACTTATAAAATGGAAGGATTAGTGAATGGATTGGTTTAATAGAATTCATCCAGGCTGCCATGCAGGCATTAGAGCAGTCAAATTTGTCTACTCAGGCAGCCTGGAGGAGCTACTGTGATATATACAAGAACCAGCTGAGCTCTAATGGTCACTTAGTCATCAATACTTAGAATGCCAGTAACAGCAGGGCAATTGGGAGGCAGACTGATTTCAGGAAATCATTTTGCAGGAGAAATCATGCACATTTACTAATGCAGATTGCCTAGAAGAAAAGGTATCCTTTTGTGCTCTGCACTCCTCAAACCATGTGGTTTATGCATGCTTCTATTCATTTTTCAAGTAAATCCTACAAATAATTGATTACAACTCACTACATCCTGTCCTTAAGATCATTATATCATGTGCAGAAGAAAATCCCTATCTTTTTGTGCTGCTTCATTGTGACTTTAAGCACTATACCTGGCTTATATGTAAACACGAGTCAGTCCCTCCTGCTTCCATATTTCAGAGAAGAGCTGTATTTTTTTTTTTAAATACAGCATTATATATGAAGAATTATAGCATCATATTATGAGCATCCTTACTGTGGTTTATTAAAATTAGTTTTAACACTGTAGTAGGCTCTTTCTGCCACCAGTCTCTCTCTCTCTCTTTCTTGTGTTTCTAGCCTTTATAGAACTGGAAATCAAAGCTTGAGCTTCAAGTTATTCTGCTCCAGCTTACAATCGGTATGATTTGTGACATGGGTATGAATGCAGAGCTTTCTTGTTTCATTACAGAAAGCTCAGTCCTAAAAACCTGAATGAATGTAATAGCTGCTATACCATGCTGACAAACACCTTCCCAACCAAGAGAGAAAGGCGATGTGTGCAAACTTCAGTTTAACCTGATGGAGTAGGACAAAATAAATGAGAATTAACAGCCTTACACACAACATGTAGCTACTCCTAAACTTGGACTAAGGTTTATAATGCAAGGTGGACAGGATAGGACTAAGTCATGTTCACGTCTGAAGAGATATCAGAGAGCACCGATTTGCAGCTGGCAAGTGTAAGCTGTGGGTTCTTATTTCATACTGTATCAAGTGAATGCATTTCTAGGGCTTCACGTGCCATCTATTGGTGGAAAACAGTAAGTAGAAAACTACTTGCCTTTTCAGAATTCGAGATACAACATCTCAAAGGTATAAACTATCATTATGATAGTTTAAGAATGAAAAATAGATGGCCTTCAGTGTAAAACTACATATTTTTATGATTTTATTTAGGATGAGTCAGAAACAAATATTTTTCTTTCAGTAATAACATTACTAGTATAAGCAATCCTATTCATTGAACGTGATCTCATTGAGTCTCACTGAGGGGTAGTGAACAGAGGAGAATGAGTAAAGAATCTTCTCATTCTATTCTCATTTAGTATTTGTTATATTGGTAAAGAGTTCATTGGATTTTTAGTTGCTAATTTTTTATGACAATTTTGCAAGGTTACAATAAGCCAAATAACAGAGTGGGGAATGGACTAGTATTTCTTGCCTTCATTTTGAAGATCTTTTCACTTACTGTGCAAAGCAGTTCTTCAGCGGAAGACAGGCAAACGTGTCAAAGTCTAATAGCTCCATAACCAGGCCTTTTGGCTTTGAATTCTAAACAAAAGCAGCTATAATGTAATTCAAGACTAATACTTGGTAAGAGCATTTGATAGCATGTACCTACCATCTAACTGGTGGAAAGTATAGATCAAGTATCTCTGCATGCCCTAGAGGTCTTTAAAACATCTCAGTCAGAGCCAAATTTATAAATGCTTTCTTTGTGGTGAACTACATACTGAAGATAAAATAGGTCTTAATAAAATTAGGAAGGCTGTGTGATACATTTCAGAATTAGAAGCTTTCCACTTTTACATCTTCATAACAAAAAAAAAAAAAAAAAAAAAAAAAAAGAAGAAGATTTCTTAGTACAAGAAGATGTGGGAGCAATAAATATGACCTGGATTTTAAGGAGAACATTCAAAAATGCTATTTTCTAAGCCAGCCTCTCAACAGTATTTGCACATTCCGGCTTACATGCAACGGCCAGTTAGGAGCAAAAGTATTTGCACAAAGCAGTTTCTCTATGTACAGTTATATATACAGATAAGAACACAAAGCAGTAAGCAACATGTTAAATGTACATTTATTCCCAGTTTCAAGTTCATGCCCTTTAACTCCATATTAAACTAAGAAAAACCAAAAAGCAGCAATTGCTAAAGCAAACAACTTTAATACAAAAACCTTGAACAACAGGCAATAAATCTAGTTCCATAAGAACTCAAGGAATACTTTAAATTTACTCATATTGCAAAGGACCTTTTTTCTGCTGCAAGAAAAGGGCATTAACCAGGTAGGGACACAATTCGAAGGGGTGCATTATAGCGCTCACTGGAATTGAGTATGAGACATTTGACTGGGGGTTTGCAGAAAGTGCTCATGCCGCATGCAATGCAAGGCTCCTGGGAGCACACAGCCTGAACCAAGCAAACGCAAAATACCTGACCATCATTTAGGTCGTATGAAGCATGCTAATAACTAGAGAGGGGACTTAGCACATTTTTAAAAACAATCGTGCCACTTGTGCAGCTAGAATAATGGGTGAATACATTTTGGATTGTACTTCATGCTCTCTGATAGCTGATACTTATAGTCTGCACACATAAAGCACTATAAATAGGACTTGCAACTAATATGTCTGCGTGTTCAAGCACTGGTGGATGCCAGTCTCATAAGCAGTCTATTGAATTACTAATATGCAAGATAACTGAGTGTCTGGGAATGCAGTCAGGCTCAGAGACTGCCTGTCGGATCTTAGTTTAACATCCACTAAAAAATGTAAAATGCTTTCGCTGCTCCCCTACTATTTGGGGATTTGCTCCCATTCATCCATTACTGAAGGGCACATGGAGTCAGTGAAGAAGCAAAATGATAGAATGCTAGAAGATAAACTCTAAACAACTAGATTTACTTTTTTATTTTTCCTCTATTTAAATGATTTAAATTCATTGGCTCAATGAATGGTTTTTTCCTAATTATCTGTATGCTGCAGTGAACAACTTGGTGTGCTTTGTAAATCTATGACAGATGATTCAACAGTTCCCTATTTCTCTAACTAATTGAATGTGAATTCTCCAAGAACTCTGCTGACTTTGCACCAGTGGACACTGTGATAAATTGGATACGATGTGTACATGAGCAAGAAGAGGTACAAAAAGAGGGGAAGGTGTTAAGTGGAAAAAAATGCAGGCATGATGCTACACTGTGCCTAATTTGTATCTTCTAATTCATTGTTTCAAAATACTGAATGACTCACTGGCTAACTTTTTATAAAACTTGGGATGAAGGTAAGGATGGAATGTCAGAAGGCAGTTTGGGTCAAGAGGGTATAAACTTTTACCTGGAGAAGTGACAAAATCTGCCACATACAATTACTTTTAGTCATCTCTGTACATTTTAAGATGCTGTCTTAATGGTTCTCTGGCCTTCCATGTGCCTGCCTATGCCTGTAGAAATTATAAAAGAAGCAAAGGCCTATCTATATGTCTCTCTTCTGCCAGATCATGCAAGCAGAGCTGGTCTGGGAGCTTAAAACTTTGGGTGGATTCCATGGTGGGCCTACCACATGCTGGGAGCTCATTTGAGAAGACATTTACACCAGAAGACTCACGAGTCTTCTACCACCTGTGTGCCTGCAGGGAGATACAGTCAGGAAAATAGTTTCGAGAGCCACTAGTGCTCTGTAACTAAAGTCTGCGAGATTGTTGCCCTGTGGTGGGATGTCTGCTGTGCCTGTACATTTGGTGGTTTGATGGCAGCTTACAGACTTGCCTGTAATAGTGGAGGATTGAGGTTGTGGTATCACAGCTGTACATACATTTCTTTCTGTAGAATGGTGCTGGATGGTTTCATCTGTCCCCGATTCCTTAGTGGGGCTCTGACAGGAGCCCAA
This sequence comes from Rynchops niger, assembly GCA_013400035.1. Taxonomy (NCBI): domain Eukaryota; kingdom Metazoa; phylum Chordata; class Aves; order Charadriiformes; family Laridae; genus Rynchops; species Rynchops niger. The sequence goes on along the minus strand of VXBH01007063.1, from coordinate 164,550 downwards.
TCAGCTCATTGATCCAGCTGAACACTAACCCCACAAACAAAATTATTTAGTTTTAGGTCAAATCATCTGTGAAAGCCTGTGGTTTCACAGATGCTTCTCCTGAGGATTGCAGGGGTGATAAAGTACATTTGCAAGCAGTATAGTTGCTGGAGTGCTACTCCAAAAGGGACTACTGTGGCTGTTGAACTAACTTTAAAATGAAGTTTGATCGATTTATGAGAGGGACTCTAGGATGTGCTTGACTGCAGTAACAGTGACTTGAGGCCAACTGACAGGCAAGATCCTCGGAAGACTGCTCCCTAAAAATGCAGAGCATCTGAAACCGCCAAACACCATAGACAGGGCAGTGCAAGACTGCCTCTGTGCTTCTCTTTTTGTGTAGTTAGTGCAATAACCATTTTTAGTCCAAAGCTTTTTTAAGTGCCTCTGAAGTCATATAGATCACCACCACTTCAGCAGTGGTTAATAAAGTTAGAAAGCTTTAGGATCATAAACATTATTGTAGCTTTAACAAAAAAACCCAAATGCAACAAAACCCAGAAAACACTACTTGCAATCCCTTTCTCCTGCCTTCCCATCAAAAACGTGATCATTCCATGACAGTAACAGCTTTGTCTTTTGCTTGACATCGAATCAGCATAAGTGAAGGGGATCAAGTAAATGCAAGCAAACATTTTAAATTGGCTGACATCTACCTCCTGCTGCAAGCTGAGGAGGCAAATCTTTAGCAAATCTGTTAGAAGCTGCATATTGTTGTAAATCAGGTCTGATATGTTCAATCATACTTCTGCTCAATATCTATTTTTTATTTCAGATTAGTGCTTTACTTTTCCGGTAAATGTGTTTCATGTCCTTAGAAGCAGTAAGCAGGTGTAACATCTGCCTGAGAAGAATAATAAGGAACAACAGACAGACAAGGCTTTTCAGACATAGAGCATCAACTTTTGGATATACTGACTGAGTCTCCTTCCTTTCCACTCTACTGTAACCCATGTAGTAGAAAAATGTTCAGCTTCTGTGCAAAAGCCTACTTGAAACTAGGTATACCTTTTTATGTTTGCTCTCAATGAGACAAGTACAGTGATGAAACTATTATGTCTCAAAGTCTTTCGATAAAGACATATTAATCACCTTTCTTTTGGCCTGAGAAGTACATAATTCCTTTTATCTCAGCAGCTGTGGAGTTCATAAACTTTCTTCCTCACTGTGATGAGTGACAATTGCATTTAGACTCCAATGAGTAACTATTGTGTATTTGTTTTCTTTCCAACACACTAATCAATTGATATGTGTGTAATTCTAATTCACACTTTTCCAGTGTGATAGCAAGTGTGATGCTAACTGCTTGGCTGTTCTGTGGAATTTCAATTGAATGCCTCCAAGCTCCAACAGAAAATGGAAACATCTGCTTTCTGAGCTGTTTTTTGACTGGCTGGGTGACTCAACTTGTAAAACCAGCAAAAGAGCAAGTAAACTTTCTTTTTATTTGCCAGTCAACTGAATAATTGGAACTAATAGGAATTTTTTTTTTTTTCCTTTTTTGATTAAAGTGAACTATAGTTGTCTAAGTTTTCTTTCAAAAGCCTGTATTTTGGAAAATATCCTGTATCAAATTTCAGAGAGTGGTAAGAAGGGTAGAGAGAAGTATCAGGCCAATTTGAATGGTTTTCATTGTAGCATTTTGAAGTGTTTCAGTTTCAAGTAATGTTTGTTAATTGATTTCAATGAAGTCATGTTTCCAATCAAAGTGTCATGTCTGAGATAAAACCATTCTTTTATACCACACCAGTTCTTTTGTAACACATTCAGTTTGAATAAATAGGTATTTTCCAATGAGAATTCCTAAGCAGTTCCAATAGCATCTCTTCTGATGAACCACTAGCCGTACCTAAGTGATCATCCGTTTTCTCATATGGCCCATCTACTCATTTGTCCGCTGCTTTTTACTGTTACTCACAACAGTGAGAAAATCCCCTACCAAGGTACATTATCTATTTAGTTTGTTGTAGTCTTTCTACTAGCAAGCAAAACCAAAACAGAGACTGAGTCATTGGCTTGTGAGATTTACATCAGGACAGATTTTTTGCTTTGACTTTGTACAGAGCCTAGGACAAGTCTTATAACTCTTCTGAGTGCTAACAGTAGAAATAACCAATATGTTGAATGGATAGATTGAAGTTTGTATAAATCTCAGCATGTGTGTAGTAGTTCCAGAGTTTCTGAGCCTTATGCCAAATATTGTAGATCATAGAGGAAAATTGTAATTTAATTGTGGAAGGAAGAAAATGGGAGTTGCTTAATTCCAGCTAATCAACTACATGGTATAACTGGATTAAAAACCACTGAACTCAGTAGAAAGGGTCCTCTTCTTTTCATTACCCCTTGTATCATGCTCTGAAAAACAAAATAATAAACTTTTTTGGGTTGAGGAAGAAAATTTCTACAGAGGTAGATGTCCTATACATCCAATTTAAGCCTGCTGACTAAAAAACAGTTCTTGCGTACTCTTTAGTTATTCCTTGGAACTTGTCCACAAAGCCATCACTGTGGAAGAACTGTGGATTTATGGCTTGCTTTATGGCATGACATTCATCTCATGTTGAGCAACCCCAGACTGAACCCCACCTCTTGGAGGAACAGCCAGTGAGGTCAGGAAAGTGAACCTCTACAAAACTCGTTCAGCAAGTTAATGTCATTTATTTTTCCTCTGCCAAAAATCTGGCTGGAGTCTTGCAAGTGCTCTGATGCTGTGGAACGTTGCTTGGCCCTTTGGGCCAAGTGCCACATATTACCAAAATGGATTTTGATGAAGGAGCTGCCTGTGCCATCTGGCACGCACACCAAGCTCTCATGTTCTCTGCTGTGCTGACAGCCCTGTTGGCAGTGCTAGAGATATGAAATCATGTGCCAAGTACAGTGGGCTTCTGACCACCTGAATTTGTGCACAATTTGGCACTCATCTCATGCTGCATCCAAGTCGAGCAAACTGTCAAAATCAATAACCATGAAGCTCATGTGCTCCCATCCAGTTAGAGCCCATGTGCTTGCATCCGTGTCTGAGCTGCCCAGATCGCAGGCAAAGCTTGCTCTCTTCAAAATGTCTATGGTCAGCTGAGAGCCTATGTTTGTGTGTGCCTCTAAAGGAATTTTGTCCTTCAGATCCCTCCTGTCTTGCTACTGGCAGTTTGGAAAAAAGGATTGAAGAGACTGTGCTTTCTCCTTAACCAAGAACAGGGGCACTGAGACAGTGTGGGTAAAGGCTTTTCTTCACATCTACAGTGTGGGTGAAGTGGGCATATTACTGTACCAAGAACAGTTAGCTCCCAAGCTCACAGAGAGCACATTCTAAAAGTAGCAGGCACAGGATTACAAGAAAAAAAACAACAAACCAACAAAACAAAACAAAAAACAAACAAAAAAAAACACAACAAACCCAAACCCCAAACAACAACAAATCAAAACAACACTACCAAGAAAACAGAGTATCCCAGGTCTTAGCCGTCAGCTATCCCAGGGCTCCTGGGGACAAAGTTAAAGCCATTGCTGTAAGCCCCTTCATTGTTAAAAAGTTGACAAGACCAGCTTCTGCTCCTCTTGCGATTTAAAAAGGCTTCAAGGCTTTTCTGAATTGAATTAGGTAACTGTAAGCTTCCCAGGGACCATAACATCAGCAAAGGTTGCCAGACAACTGTGTGTTTTGGCCTCCTCCATCACCACGTGGTGCTGGGAAGGGGCCTTGGAGGCAGTGGTGCTGGAAATGGGTCTCGCAGGAAATCCCTAGGTCCCAATTTGTCTCCCCTGTGAGCTCCTGCTGGGATGGACAGAAAGGCACTGACTGGGGACCAGGATCTGCCTGGGATATTTTATTCACAGTGTATTTCTTCCCCTGCAGAAGAACTACAAGCAGACCTCCAGGGAGAGGACTGTCATTGTTTGGCCCCTCTCCCATTTCCCTTTTCTTTTCCTGTTCACTGCAGCATTATAATCTTCTTCAGTCACTTTCACAGAGATGTCTCCAATACTGTATCCCCTGGATCCTTTGCCCAATAAACAAATTATAGGGAAGCAGAGCTCTGCTCAAATGGTAGAGCAGCCTCCTGCCATTCAAACTGCTGTCATTCCTGGGCCAAGAAGAAGAGTTCTGTACTTTTCCTCTCAGTCCAGAGGAGAAATTTCTGCTGTAATTAAGGATGGGCAAGAATGAGCTATGTGCTAATAGCCCTAATCAATTGGGATTATCCCTTGGCTGGGACTAATCTCTTTAGCTATGGAACATGCCTGAGTACGGTGTCTCAGACAGGGAGACTGGCTCTTAAGGTAGCATCCCAATTTGTTCTTGAAAAGATGGAAAGAAGAGGAGAAAAGGAACAATACATTTACCATGATGCTGGCTTGCTTTAATTAGGGACTCAACAGACACAGAGGCATCTGATGTGTTTTGTGGCACTGAATTGGCAAAGTATTACAATGCAAGTGTTTGAATCTGTAAAGGTATATGCCCAGTGAGCTGTTGTGTTTGAATAGAATAAGATTTTACTTGCAGTCAAGACAGAACCTTTGTGTTTTTCAGTGCTTGGTAGCTGGCAATACGAATGATTCCATAACCAAGGGCGTGAGGTTGTGAATAAACAGGTGCCACTTGTAGGCACATGCACAGATTAAGGCTGCAGTAGTCACTGGGACTAGTCACGTGCTGAAGCTGAAAATGTGCTCAGGTGTCCCTCTGGATAGATATAATAAAGTAGTGGACCAGTTTGTCATTTTAACACTTTTTCCATAGCTCTACTGACTTTAATCTACCTGTGCTATTCTTTTCCTTTAGCATAATGAACTGTATAAACTGCTGGGGGTTTTGGCAGAGCTCAATAGCCCAGAAAAATAGGACAGTAGATTAATGCGAAGTATTTCTTACTATCCTGACATTCAAGGAGACCGTGACTCGTTGAGTTTCTGGACACTTAAGGTCTTCCAGCCAGCTTTTGCTCTTACACAAGTAGAGACTGATTGCAGTACGAAGTCAAACTATTTATTTGTGTTGGACAAGGGTCAGGCATTGCACTGTTTGCGTCAATCTATCATAACTTTTCAATAGAGGAATGTGATCCTGGTGCTTTTGAAAAAGTGCAGGTATGTTATGTTGTTATTAGTCAGCTTTTGTTGAAACGTCCTTGGGTTTGAAGTCTCCAGCTCAATGAGGCATGGTGAACCAACAGTTATCAGATGATGAGCTGTCAGTGTCTATGCTTAGAAATAATCAGGTGTGCCTAGTGGTGAGTTTCCATCTGGTACAAAATGCTTGTACAGTCTACTTGCTGGCAGTCAAATTGGGAAATATATGGCTTACCTGGGGGACTCTCAACTGGTAGGAATCACAGTATTTATTTCCTCCTCTTCATGTTATCCATCTTTAGTGACTTTCTTCTATGACAACAGCCTCCATCTGCGGAAGATGCCACATAATTTTCTTGTCTGTGCACGTGATCTAGGCACCTGGCACTGGATCATCATTGATTTCATTGGTAAAGACCAAGGGGCAAAAAGGTAACTTTGCCTTAGCTGTCCTAGCAAGGCAACTAACTTATTCTGCAGCAATGTTGGAGAGCAACTATATCCAGCGAGTATACCTACTGCTTTTTGTTTGCTTCATTTCTGTGTTTTAAACAAAAAACAAGCAAATGCTGCAATCTTTAGTCCGCATTTCAGCCAATGATCAGGACTGTGACATCATTTTGCTTTGCCACGTTTTCCTCAGGGGATGGTGACTGGGCTGACAGCCCATGCTGAGGTTATATTCTGCTTAGGCTCGCTTGCCTTCGCAGCATCAGCAAGAGAGTACTGAAAATCCTGAAGACTGTGAGAGCATGGACACTGTCTTGCTTTTGCCACATCTGAATTGTTGTTATTCTGTATTCTTTTGAAGAATGTCTTCTCAAAAATTGTCTCAAGGCAAAGCTACGTTGTAAAAATGATCCAGGACATGCATTCTCTTCCAATGTGTTGTAGAGATGCTGGGCTGACTTAATAACATTACTGCCATCGTCCTCCATCCCCTTCCAATACCTCTGAAATCACTTTGCTAGCAACCCATAATTACAGTCCTTAGAGTGAAGACCAACAGAGTACTCCATATTTAAAGGCAGCACATGAGGGATACTAGCACCAACACAATTTGCAGGGCTGCCCTTGCAAATTAGTACAAAAGTTGTCATGAAGATTCAAGTTTTTATCCGGTGCATCTTAACCACTGTTATTTTAGCTATACCTGCTTGTAAATAGCTTATCCTGTAGCCACAAACTACTATGCATTAAGTATCTGTGAAATGCTATAGCTGCAGCAAAGCCAAGCTTCAGCAGAGGCTGAACCTTGTAATCTCTCCCATGAACTCCCTTGAGCATCCATTTGTGAGACAGAAGTCGCTGGAACACAGCCAAGGAGCCACACAGCCACCTCCTGACAACGCCTCTATGTTAGGAAGGGTTGTGCAAAGTGACTTGAAGAGGGAGGAAAGTATGGATGGAAAAGAAAGTATTAGCCCAGTTGTACAAGCACCCAGTGAGGCATCAAGGATGTGGCGTATGCTACCAGGGCATGTTTCAGGACAGGTGGACTCAGCCTGCAGCAAGCTCCAGAGAAGGGCTGGCGTACATCAGTGAGCAGAGAAATGTCAAGTTCACCATTTGAGGGGACCTCAAGAGAACTTGTCTGAGCAAGGATACCATGGTATGAACGTGACCTTCAAGGTGGAGCTTTCTCAGTTTGCCAAAAGGAGTTAAGTGGTACATGTGGGGAGGGGGTATCTATACTGCAGTCCTGCAGTCCTGTGGAAAACCGCACCAAGCTGATAAATCAGATGAGATAAATCAGTTTGATTCACTTCTGTTGGTTCTTACGTGTCAATGAATGTTGTCTGAAGCATTTCCTTGAACTCCAGTCTGCCAGTTATTTGCAAGATGAACAAGGGAGCCCTGAAGACCAGATGGAGCTAGGAGGGAGATTTCACACTGTTAACTCCCCAGAGGGAGCGACAGTAGGCAGAGAGGTTCTGAACATGTAGTGTTAGTGTTTCCCTGGCTTGGCGGCTTGCACAGAAACCCATCCTCTTCAGAAACTTCACATTTGGTGCCTTAGGGTATTTTCAATGGTACATTTCTACAAAACTGCCCCTCTTCAATGTCTGTGAATGAAATCCGTCTGCTGATACTGACACCTTGATATCATTTCAACAAGTGGAAAAAAATCCTGCATCCTGCGAAAAGAAGGTGGCCTGTGAGGCAATGCACGTGGGATTCGCACTGTGTGGTTCATCAAGGCATTTAGTTCACACAGCCTATTACAAGACTGATTATCCAATGGTATTGCTGATTTACATCTCTGTCCTGTTACAAGTTTGTTGGACTGCACTGGTTTGGTCTGATTTTTGCCTTGTGCATCCAGGCAGTGAGTATCCCTGCCTCAGTATCATGCCGGTTTTGTTGTCATATGCGAAGGGAGTGAACTGGGGATGACATTACCTGAGTGATCGATCATTGGAGCCAGGAACTACTCCCACTTAAAAGAATTTGTTTGGCCATGGGGGTATTACATGGTGAAAATGCCAGAAACTCTTTGCTTTTACATTTTCCACCTCATTATTCATTTCAGCCACCAAAATGTTATGACAGCAGATAAGGAGCTTTACTGAACAATTACAGAGTCCAGAACCATATCACTGGTTTTGGAAACCAGGTCTAATGGTTAACTGGTGTTTTTAAGGTCATATCACACATCAGGACTGGGAAATACTAACACAATGTACTCCAGTAGTTTTGGCTGCTGATCTTTTCTAATTTAATGAGTAGAAATAAGTCTTTATGCTGTATGGATGTGATGGTATTCAACTTAGAGCATGTATTTTGAAATAAAGCACCACAGAAAGTTCCTCTGGCTATATGTGTATACTGAGAGCTGTGTTTACGGCACCACTTCAGGTGTTAGCAGCTCTACTGCTGCTGCGATGCACAGGAATCTAGGGAAGTGTTTGGCCTAAAGTTTGTCTTCCATCTGGCCAGTATACAAAGTGATAGTGCAAACCCACTGAGAGCACACATTTTCTCCAGCACATTATTAAAGGCCTCCAGTCAAGGGGCATGGGATGGGAGTGATGTGAAGTGTCAACAGCAGAAAATGTTACTGGACCTTTGTAGAAGGAAAGTAAGTTGTGACAGGGCAGTGAATATATTGAATACCCTAAATATAAGAGAACATATCCAAATTAAGTCCACTTCTCCCAAAAGTGGTATTTTTTTGTCACAGCAAGGACATTTGCAGTATTCCCCTCTGATAGAAATACCAAAAATAGCTAATTTTATATCAATTAACACATTCTAACTGCTCACTCATTTTCTACACGTCTCCTGCTGTTTTCATTTCAGGTGGGAATACTCTTTCTTTATCTCCCTTCGCTTCCATTTGCTTTTAGGAGACTGTTACTTTTTTTATCTCCTAGCCCATCTGAAACATGTTTCAGGAAAGTACAATTGTTTTTACTGAGATTTTAAATTCTCTCCAGAAGAAGTCTTTGCACAAGCGCAAAGAAAAGGGGAAGGTTCTTGTCCTGTTGTCCCGTTTCTTCCTTCACCCTCCTTTGCTCTTCCATCTGGTATAAATATCAAAGAAAATTAGTGCTGTTAATTCTTTCTGGTTGTGGCAAAGATGCCTTCAAAATATGTCACCCTAATAGACAGCTAATAGCGCAACAAAAATCTTTGAGTACCAGCAGAAAATTATCCACAGAGGAATTTCCCACAAATTTTCCCGCAAAATCAACGTGACTGTAATATTTACTGGTTTTCAGATTTTTCTCATTAAAGATTACTCAATCACTGGACTTTTCCTGAGACTGTGCTGATCCTTTTTCTATTATGATTTTCTTTTTTTCTTTCTTTTTGTTAAGAGTCAACTGTTCTTTAAAGCTTAGTAAACTCTGAACTTGCCAAGATAAATATTCCAGACAAGGAAATACTTGTCCAGAGCAGCTCTGCTATGGTAATGCACCCTGACCTTTCAAGCAAGGGGCATTTGAGGTTATGAAACAAGCCCTCAGCATGCGAGATGCCACTGGAACGCAGAATGCATTCACTCCCCCTTCATGCCATGCCCCTGTGATTTGACAGTTACTTATGGGACCTGCTTTAAAGGTTGTTTTATGGTTGTGACTTTGGCTGCAAGACTGTTTTCGCTCCTGCAGAGAGAACAGGTGTGCTTGAAATCAAGTTTTTTACTTAAAAGTCTGTCTATGCTGTTATCGAGAGTACAGCTCTGACCTCTTGTTGCTCATGATATTTCTGTAGCCTCTGTGACACCAGTTAGTCCCTTTTGCTCCTGTGGAAGAGCCTGACTTGTATTGGAATGTGCTCATTTGAGCAGATCTGTAATGTGGACATGATTGCTGATCCACCTGCCACCACAGGAATTCTTGTGCTCAGTTGTAAACGTCAAAGTTGTTATTTCTCCTGTTTTGTCATATACCAAAGCAGACAGAATATCTCAGCAGCTTGCCTATAGGCAATCCATGCACTAGCAGCTACTGTATTTTGCTAGTTTGGGCAGCTTCAATTCACCTTCATGAGACTGTCCTGCACACAGAGCTTCCCACCTCCTCTTCCCTCTCCCTTTCCCCTTGTGTCTGCAATCCCAGGTGAAGCCTGGAAGCTGCTGAAGGTCTCCAGAGGCTGGAGGAACTGCAGGTTTGCGGTAGATGGTGGAGTGGCTCAGCTCTTCTTCCTTTCTCAGTCCCCAGGTGGCATCTTTCAACAGATGCTGCTGCGTCCAGGAGAAGAAAGCACCCAGGTAAAGTTTAGGGACTGCTTCTGCCATGTGAGTTAGGAAACCTTTAAAGGTATGGTATGCCTTCCTCCTAGGACAGGGAGAGAGGCTATACACTGTGTGGGGATTGCATAGCTTTTAAGTCTTCACCTCCTGTTCTGGTCAGGGAGTTGTTTTGCTTTCTGAGCTACTCTGAGAGTTTTGCAATAAACTCGACCCCAAGACAAGGGTCAGGAAGAGACTCACACATGACACTGCTTTACTTGTGTGGTGGAGTGGGTATCACAGGGTTTCGTCCTCCCAGGTGCTGGCAACTGCTGCTGTCATCAGCACCCTGCTGGCCATGGTGGACATGCAGGTCAAAGTATATCCCAAATCCTGTTTCACATAATCCAGTTGCTCAACTGCTGTTTTCCACGCTACTGTCTCTCCACTCTACATATTCTGAGTCTGAAAAGTGTTCTCGAACATAAAGAATTTTTCTGCTATTGCATGGATGCAAGACGTTGTAACTACTTCTTACTCAAAAGAGCCAAGCCATGAATAGATAAGAACCTCTCACCAGTGCTGAGGAGACAACAGTGTTGTCTCTGCTTTGCACGTGGGAGCTGGCAGCAGGGCTGGTGTCAAGGCCCGAGACAAACGAATAAACTCTGTTGTGCCATTTGAGTAATACTGGTCTCTTCTCTGATCCTCTTCTCTTCTATGATTCTCAGAAGGAAAAAAAGCGAGAGAAAGAAAGAGTAAATCCTAAGGGCTGAGCAGGATGATTGTTGTTTGTCACTGTTAAATTGAACACGAGTATGGTTTTTCCCTCTGTTCCTTAAATTCTGATTTCAGTTTCTTTAAAATGCCAGAAATTGGTGTCTTTAGAACCTAGAGAACCTTTCATTTTGTCAGTATTGACTTATGCCTGAGATTAAATAAGTACAACTCCCTGAGAGATGAACCTACGCTGATAACTAAACCAGATTAACCGTTTTTTGCCATGTTTTGATGTGGAGGCTGGCCTCAGGTGCATCCACAGATTATGGTACTGATTTTGCGAGAGAGTATTCTGCAAGCCTGTGTGCTGCAGCGTGCAATCAGGGCTGACTCCTCTTATGTGCCTCTGGTCCCAAATCCCAGTGGGATGGGAATATTGTTGTTGTCTTGAATATTGTTCTGCGTCATTTTCCTTCTCTTTGTTCAGTAACTGCATTTCGTTCCCTGCATGAGACCAACCTGCAAAATTAGAGAGATTTTGGCTGTAGAATATCAAACGCATACTGCATTTGAGCAACCAACTTCCCAACCCTGTTTGCCCTTGGCTCAGAGATTTTGTAATGGAGTGCACTTGTATTTTGTATGGTAACGTCATATTGCAAACCCTTTATAACCTCAGAATGACAACTTGGGCTCATGGGTATTTGCTGTGTCTCAGAAGAGTGAGAGATGCTACAGCTGTCCATGTTTTGCACTGGCAGACTTGGCTCTGGGTATGACGTGACGTAACGTAACCAACTTGCAAGGAGCTATTACTTCAATCTAATGAGTAGGTTCAATCAGCAATGAAGTGTACAGACACTTTGCTAACAGACCTGAATATGGGACTAGACAAGGAGTGTGAAATATTCTTTAATATATTTGCATAGAAAATTATGATTTAAAAGAAGTTCTGTCTTGCACAGTTGTTTGTTCATTTGCACCAGTGTAGTTCACTTATAAACACTTTTATTCTGTTAAAAAGGTATTTACATGCTTAACTGTATCTTTGCCATCCATAAGCCTTGTGTGTAAGAAGCCTGGCAATTAATGCCAAGATTAATTCCACATGTTTGCAGAAGCGGGCCCACAGATGGTCATTAATTTCCCTTGGCATCCTTATAAGACAATATGTTTCTGTGATTTTGTTTACAAAATAAACACTATAGATTTACTTAATCATATTTGACGTCATAATTTCAGGTTTTGCTTTGGCCTACAAGGGCTCAGGGCCCTCGGGGTAGCTTTCCTCATTATTAAACAACAGTTATATAGCTGTAGTTAGTGAATTATGCTGGAAGACATGCATAAGAAACAAACACACAGCAGTTTCTATAATAAAGTGAAAAATACACCTTTCAGTGAAAAATGTGTTTTTCCAAATGGAAAGGATGAAGTGCAGTTCAAAACAGATACCTTTATTTGATATTTTGACCTCTCTTTGAATGGATTAATAATGTCTGCATTCTAAAGAGGAAAATCATGAGAAACAGCATTCATAATAAAGCGGGACAGAGATTGTTGCTGCTTTTAATATTTCTTTAATTTCAGTTAATGTTTGAAATTATATTAAGGGCAAAGGTGATTTCCAGCAGGGCCTGGTCACACTGGTGACCATACGCTTATGGACCCAAGGCCTGGGATCTCTCAGGCTTCTCTGTACATGGATGTGTGGGTCTCACCTCTCGATCTTCAGGTGCCTTTCAAAAAGAAACCTCCTAAGGTCATCCTTTATCCACAGCCGTCCCCCCTCGACCCAGGGCCTTGTAGCTGCCTGAAATAAACAGTAGTCCCTGGTGCTTTTCTTATATATGTTTTTCTTTCGATCCCACCTTATGTGATTGATTGTCTTTGGCAGCAACTGTGTAACTGAAAAGGTGGAAGTCTAAAATACATAAAGCACAAAGTATTTTAGCCAAAGTTCCTGCCCTGCAGAATTTGCTTCTGCATTTTGTATAACGTATTTTAAAATGTAGTGCTGGCTGGAGGAAGCAGGTGATGATCCAATGGCTGTTGACAGAATTGGAAGACTCATTGTATGCAAACTGCTCCGTATTTGCACACCAGATTTAATTACATGTTAAAATTAATTTGTTAAGTTTTCATATTTATGCTTTGACTATTCACCATCAGGTTTTTGTATGCATTTTTGGAGGGGTCTTTTTTGGTCTGTTCCAAGCTCTGCTGAACTGCTCTAATTTGTTGGATATGTCACTGTAGTTGCAATGCTTTGCTGCTTTTCTTTTCTTTTGCATTTTTATGCTCTGAAAGTAACATCTTTTTCTTTATCTTTTTTAAAGATAAAGACATTCCCTGCTGATACATCTAATCCTTTTTTCGATCCTTTTACAACAGTACCACAGTTTTCTGTAAGTAGAACATGCAACTAAAACCTGTGTATTTAACACAATTCCAACTGATTTTTTTAACAGTGTCAGAAACTTTTGCACTAAGCAGCCCTCAAAAACAAAACAAAACAGAAAAGAGAAATTCCAAGTAGAAATTAGGGAGCAAATCAGTTAAATACTCCCATTATACAAATAATTAACTTGCTCGCATTCAGACATCGCTGCTTACTCGAGAGAGGACTAAGAGTTAAAGGTCAAGGCTCACCACTAATGCAATCAGTCCCAAAATGTTGCTCAGTTCAGGACTGTAGAGGATACTCGTGAAGCTCCATAGCATCTTTCCAAGGAGCAACAAGGGAGTGGGAAGACTTTGTCCTCTGTCTGTCAATTGCATGGCCTCCTGCCTGAAACCACCTGCTGTGCCATCACAAAGAGGAGCCTGATTTTCATTGAATTTACAGATGAATTTTAAGGAAGAATTACAGTTAGCATGTTGATGACTACAATGGTATCCTTGTATAAGCTCCCATGTTTACTTAATAAGTTGAATCAAGTATCAAGCTTAATTCTTATTAAACTTCCGCAGAAGTCGGGATTTAGGGGTTTTGGCAAGGTAAATTACATACAAACAGGAAACAATTATTTGACAATTTAAAAAATAAGTCCACCCTAAGTCCTCCTTTAAGGGTAGAGGCATTATGTAATAAGTATGACAAAATTATCTACTCTATAAGAAACACTCTCTGATTATAGTTATAAACTGCAATAACTGACTTACAGTTTTAAAATTACATTTGCAAAATGAAGCATTTCAGACTGTAACCTTAACTTTTACTGGTAACAGCAATCTGTGCCTGGCAGGTAATCAGAGATAAGTAACTTCAGTCACTGTTGGGCCATGTGCAGTAACCGTCTGCATTAATGATAGAAAGAAAGAGGCTTTTCTTTCACAATAAACCTGATCGTGGAATTTGATCTAAATGTTGGTTTTCTCCAAATAGGTGTTTTAAAGCTAGAGTTCATTAGGCTCCCCAAACTGTGTCAGTGCCACAGTTGAGCTCTAATTAAAGGTATCTGAAAATACACGGGAATATTGTCACAGCAACTTTTCACTAGGTCAGCCAAGTCCAAATAGTACAATTGTGGTAAAAGCTAAAGCAAAGTTACAGTGTTTGTATCTTTCATGGTAGTAATTTATATAAGCAAAAAGATGCTCCCAGAATAGCTTTCCCACTAATTAGTAATGATTGTCAGGAAATTCTTTTTCTGCCTGTGACAGTTATGATGAAAGCAAAATTTAGGAGGGCTATACAAATTATTTTTTCATCATTGGGGGAAATAGAATTTTAAAAACAGAAGCAGAAGCTACCCTGATATACTTACCCACAGAAATTTCCCTCTTGCAGAAAACGGCTGTTTCGTGGCAGATTCAAATGCTGAGATTTTTGTTATGCTCTGTCAGGAGAGAAGCAAAGTGAAGTTCAAACTAACCCTTCTGAAATTCCCTGTTCTCCACATAGAGTCCTGTTTCCCCAGGCAGAATGGAGGGCAGAATCCAGATCACAAATATTTAAAACACCGTTGCAATAAAAAATCTAATGGTGTGTGATCCATCGTATGATTCCATACATTCCTTTTATCAAGTTATGTACACATATCTGTGGTAAATCAGCAGCTACCTAGAGGACTGCATAAAGATGAGAAAACAATTAGGAAGGTTAATTATGCGTTGGTCCTGTGTTTCACGATCCACCGTCCCAGCCCAAAGAAGCGTGCTTGTCCCCAGCAGCATTTGAGTTCATCCTGATGCAGGGGCTCCGCTGAGGGCTTGAGGGTAGTTACACCACAGTGGGAGCTGTAAGGGAAAGGTCTAGATCAGTGGTATTTTCTGGTCACACACAGTCCCAGACGGTAACATTTGTTATTCTTTTCCTTGTTTATGCAGGTTTTTTTCTTTTTTCTTTTCTTTGCTTCCCCTTCACTTTTCTTTTTTTTTTGTGTTCTGTTTTGGGTTTTTTTGGTTGTTTTTTTTTTTTGCTTGGGAAAAAAACATTAAAATGTTATTGAGGGGACAAAAGTTATGAATGGTGACATTTGGAAGGCTTTACCTTTTCTGTAGGGCTTCTAATTTGCTGGTGTATACGCAGTTGTGTTGATTTTATCAGAGGAAAAAATTAGAGAACTTGGTTGCCTGGAATGTTTAAAAATAAGCTTCATGCCAGGAACCCCACTGAATTTCAGAGATTTCTGTAGGGAAATGGCAGGTTTGATGACCATATTCTCAAACTGGTATGAGTCACGTAGATTCAAATTAATGAAATTATATCTTTTTAGGCCAGTTAAACATTTGGCTCAAACATACTGTGCCAGCAGATATATATAAAAAGATGCTTTGGATATAAACTGTAAAACCATTATCCACAGCAAACCCACTTTAGGACTCGGGGCAATCTTCAGCAAGTGTAATTTGTCATCACTCTGTTGATTTCCGTAAGGCTGGGAGAATTTACATCAGCCTCACAGAATGGTGCCTCCTTCTTATAGCATAAAATAAGATCTGGCAGTCTTCAGAGGGCAGGGATCCTGTACGAGGAGCACCAAATTTGATATCTCTGCAGCTTCTAAGGTTGAGTTTTAAAAGTTGAATGACAGAGAAGTTTGTGCAGGTTATATTAGCCAGTATTTACACACATAATTGGACAGGGTTGGAGGGGGAGTTTCTTTAGTTGGTTTTACATTTTCCATTTTACTAATTTTGTGGAATTAATGGAATTCCTTTTGCTTCAGAGGTTGTTTTGGAGCATGCGTTTAGCTGAAATGTAAGCAGAGACATGTTAAAAAATGAAAATAAGCAAGCAAGCCTAACACAACTATTCTTTCCTGGGCTCAAATAATTGTCCCACTGATTAAACTGATTTCTTTGTGTTTAGCATTGATCCTGTATGGCTTACAGAATTTGAGAAATAATTAAGACAAAGGAAAAAATAAAAAGTTGTGATTCAAATAGCTGCTCCCTTACGATGGTAACTTTTCTTCCTCCCTGCCTTAAGCCTGAACCAAGTTCAGAAGAAACAGTTGTCAAGAAAGAAATGCAGCTGACACTGGTAGGAACATATCCTAATGGTCCTGATGCAGTCACAAACTGCAGCTGCTCTGTGCTCTTCCCAGGTCAGGGTCTCCACGTGCACCACCGGCACTAGCCACTGTGCTTTGCATTGAGAAATAGTCCATGCCAAAAAGCGAGACAGGGCTGTTTTATTTTGGGGGATCCTCCCCTTCCAGTTGTATAGGCTGCCCCAGTCTTTGCTGTAAGATTGCAGTGCTGATATGCCTCACCTGAACGACAGGAGATGGCTGCGTGCTGTTTGTCTTAAACCAGCACTTCCAATATTGCTTTAACATTGCCTGTCACTAGATACTGCAGAATATTTCTCGAGGCATGTTCCAGTTAGCAGACATGGGAAAGGGATGGAGACTTTAAAACCTACAAGCCCGGGCTCCTGCTGTTACAAAACACAGATTTGTCAGAGAACCCACCAACAAATTGTATAGGATTTCTGAAGAATGCTCCAGAAATCTCATGCAGTCAGCATTCTGCATTATTTTTAGGGACAACACAATAACGATAAGCAGCATTCTCCAAACCGATTATGTCTTTCATCTGAATGCTGCCAGTCCTATACATGGAGTTTCATCTCATGTAGCACATGTTGCTATCAGCCTTGTCCCTCCCTTGGGCACAGCTCTGAAATAGCTGTCAAAAGATGTGGCGGTTCAGCATCTACAGAGGTTGCACTGAGCAACTATAGCTACAGCCTCCCGTTAGTTCTCGTTATTTGTTGTTGTTACTGAGTGTTTAGCAATGAATTGGAAAGTGAAAGGTAACAAGAAGCTAATCTACACTTTTTTTTCTTCCTGTGTTTGTATAAATTTTTTGTAGGCAGAATTTACAGACAGCAAATTACAATGCTGTGCGGTGCAGTCATCTCCTAAGGTAACGCCGCTAACTCCATCGCCCGTACTGAGATCTTTGGCGGAGACTATACCAACTCCAACAGTCCAGACAATATATACGTCGCATAAACCGATTTCGCTGGCAGACAGGTACTGTGCAGTTCTTTCACAGAAATACTATGATGCTCTCGGCATTAACAGAATCCACTTGATTTCTCATTTTCTATCGTAATTACCATAAAGTGACGTTTCCCCTGATACCAAAAGATTTTTGATTGCTGCTTGACACCTACTTCAAAATAGGTGGGTCATGAAAAGAAATATCTATAACTCATATCTGCTCTGAGGAAAAAAACTACCTTAATTAACTGCTGCAGCCAACAGCATACAGTTTCTATGGCCAACAGCCTGGAGAGAACGGGCTGTGCAGATTCTCCTCAGGCAAGTCATTTTGTCTGAACCACAATGGTTTTCTTTTAATGATTGCTGTTGCAGTTTCTTGGGTTTTGTTTGTGTTGTTTTTTGTTTTTTGGGGGTTTTTTTGGTTTTTTTTTTTGTTTTNTTTTGTTTTGGTTTTTTTTGGTTTTTTTTTTTTTTGTTTGTTTGTTTTTTGTTTTTTTTTAATTCAGTGTCCATGAGGGAAAGCTGAGGTTGAGAAATGTCTGCTTTTCTAAATGAAAAACAGGCACTGGTTTTCTTTCTTTTTCCTCTTTTTTGTTTTTTAGTCATGTCAAGCTACAGTGGCCTTTCTTGCAGTTTCTCAGGGAAACAACAAGCCGTCCCATCCTTCCACAGGCAGCCTGCATTAAGTTTTCTATTGTTCCATTCTACTGGGTTTGTGTGCTGGCTTTTTATTTCAGAATTTAATCAAAGCTGAATTTTCCAAGCTGGTAATTTACTGAATACAAATGTGGGAGTGGATATACTCAGTACTTCTAGAGCACAAAATGTCCTAGGCTTATCTTGAAGATAATTTCTTTGGCATTGTAATAAATTAGCCTTTTTTAACTTTGGATTCACGGTCAATTCCCAATTTCATTTGTTAATTATTTTTTGCAGATGTTGGTTTAATTGCACCTGCACACTTGTTCAACATTGCTAACTCATCTAAAAATTTATCGTTCCAGCGAAAATATAATTCTGAAGCTGTAGTGCTGAACTCAGCTTCTGTAGGATGTCTCGGGCACAAATGGGTGATTCCACCCCTGCTTGTCCATGAACGGGCTGCAAGGTTTCTGCACTGCAGTTTATATCTCTGAAATGCTTTACAAGCATTAGATATTTAACTCCTAGAACAACACCGTAAATTGTATTTTTTTACCCATACTATTTATTAAGAAATGGGATCACTAACCCAGGGCATTCCCAGTGCTGCAGAGCCTGTAAGCTCCAGAGTGATTCAGTGCGTGAGAGCAAGGACGTCAGAGTCTGCTTCCCACACCCTGATGTGTGCACGCCAAGTCGGACTGTAGTAAATTCCGCATATATAGATGGCCCCCAATATCGAACCATCCTGAGGACCAGAAGGCTGTAGCACCAGGCTTTTGTGATGGCATTTACTGCAGCCGTTTCATTTTTAGAATCCTAGTCCAGCTTCCTTTGAAATGGGCAGCTTTAATGGGTGTGAGATTAAATCATAAACTGTTTTGCCATGTGGGTCTTTTTATGTCCTTTTTCTTGTTTGCTCTTCAGAAATATCAAGTGGTACTTGTTTTTGAATCAACCATCAGTTATCAGCCTTTTCACTGAATCGAGTCTGACCTTTTTTCCCCTCCTTTGGTATTTTGAAAATGTTAATTATTTTAAATTGAAATCTGAGACTTATTGTTGTTCCCATAATTGGCTGTTTGTGCATTAATTACACAGCGCTGAGACTCTGAGGCGTGAGCTTGAGAGAGAGAAAATGATGAAAAGACTCTTGATGACAGAATTATGAAATTCGCACTTCCGTCAGATGGAGAATGGATTGGGGCCTTTCATGTGCCTTCTGTCTGTTTACATTCCTCTGCTTCTGTGTACTCAACATAATGCATCGGGAAAATGTGTGATATTCCTGGCTCGCCTGGATTCACCACGGTTGGTTAAAATTAAGTCTCGGCTAGACTTTAACTTGAAGGAGTTCCTTTATTCATTTGCTGCTGGGAAATGAACCTTCAATCCTTTGTCTCTCCTGAGATTTTATACTATTAACACAATTAATTTCAGGTTTGGTTTTGGTAAATCTAGGGCAAAAAGGATCAGCAAGGAGCATACTGATTTCTATTGGGAAACACTGTTCTGTACATATGTTAATAAGTGCACAGAAATTAATGTTATGCAGAATATTTTGATAGTAACATAGAAAATATGTCATTTTGTACAACTGAAAATTGCAATGAGCTACTGCTATTTGTTAAAGAACCATTTTTAAAGCAGAAGAATGATTATTACATCCTAACCCCAGGACTGTTAGTCTCCACAGAAAAATAAACAGCTGTCTTATTAAATTCCTAACCTAAACCTTTACTCAGAGATATAAATAGCTGCAAGGGGGAAAAACACCTCACCATACAGGTATACGCACCCAGCACTCCCTATAGTTCATCATCTTGACCTAGACCTTCAACTAAATCTTACCGTATTTCCATTAATGAAAAAAATCTGTTGTTTAAAGTAATTTGCTACTGACTTTCTAGCTTGATACTGACTTTTTTTAACTAAGTGAGAAGTTTTACCTTCTCCAGATTGCCTAGGCATTAGTGCTCACCCACACTCAGGCGGCTTCTGCCCCAGCGTTGAAGGTTGCAGAGCCTCAGCAGTGTGGATGTGGCTCGCGCAGGGAGGATTTTTTCCTTCCTGGGTAGATAAACCACCTTCCTGACTGACATGAATTGATTGATCACTTTAAAGAATAATAACAATGATAGTTTATGGCATAGCTGTGTCTATACCCATTTTTTCACTCTACTAATCAGCATGTGTGTACTGGCAAAGCTGTGGAGGGTATGCCTGGCTCTACGTCCCGATCACCTCCGGCACGCAAGCAAGCCTCTACGTTCGGTGGAGCTATCTCAAGCATCAGGTGGGGTGACTGGTCCAGCGCCAGTGGAACCGCAGCCCCAGGCAGGGTGTTTATAGGTAACACTACCAACTATTTCCTATAAAAAAAAACCAAAAACAAACAAACAAACAAACAAAAAAAAAAAACAAACAAAGAAGAAAGAAGTTCTCCATTTCCCCCTGTTCAGTAGTGCAGTGCAGGGACACCTAGAAAGGTACCAACAACTGACTGTCAGCTACAAGGTACTCTTCCAACAGGAAAGCTTTTGTGCGTTTTGTATGGCTGAAAATGTATATTTTTCTGTTACTCTGTACTCTGTATGTTCTCTTGTTTGTGTTAAGATAAAAGAATGCCCTTCGTTTGATACTGAATACGATGGCTTTACCTCAGCTTAAGCAGTTTGTTTGTGTGGAGGCCGGGCAGCGATTGCTGTGAGGCTGGGTTTCCTTCAGAATTAGCTTGTGCTGTTTTTCTGAAATGAGAAGTCTTGAGAGCACTGTAGGACTGGGGGTTGCAATGTGGAGGTATAAAATGACTCATCTATTTCATATTCACTGGGAGAAGAAATTAGCATTAGGCTTCCCAGTTAAATCCACCAAACCCAAACCTTTCTGGTTGCCACAAAACGGAGCAAAATAAACAGCACAAGTGTTAGGTAGAAACTCAAAATACAGCATGTAATGAAGGAGCGCAACATGAGCAATGGGCACAAGGAGCCATAGAAACACATCTGGACTGCAGATTTCAGAGCTCTCAGGTGACTTTGCTGGGTAATCAGATACAAGTTGTCCACTGTCCCCGTTCTAGTTACGATGCCAAGACACTTCTTTTCCTTCTGTTTTAGCATACTGCTCCACCAATCCAAGGTTATTAAAAATGGATTAGGAACATTAAACCTGTGTGAAGAAATCAGAAAGGAAGGGAAAATGCGGCAGATACAAAAGGCTGCGTTTTCCATGTCCTGTTACTCATTTCTTATCAGTTCCCGGAAGGTACTGGAGGAGGGAGAAGCGACAGCACATTTTGTCTGCACCCAAGTAAAAATAAGCATTGTGAAGAACAAATATAAAAGAAAATTGTAATTAGAGGTGCTGTTTCGGGAGAGGAAAGCTAAGTAAGGTTGAGAACGGCACAGCACTGACTGCAGCTGTATCTGGTCTGCTGACTGCTGCTAGGCAGCCCCCAGTTGTGTGAGAACTGGCGACAGTTTCACAAAGTAATCACCAAGGAAAACCGGAAAAAACAGTTCTGAACACACACTTCAGTCGTACTGATTGCCATGGAGTGGACTTTGGGAACCCTGCAAGATGCCTTCAGGTTTGGGAGCAAATAGATCCAATTACCTGTATTAGGGCAGTCTGGTCACATAAGCAAAAGGCTTTAGCAAAACTGAATGCCTGACTCAGACCAGCCCATGAGATGTTCTGGCTCGTAAACAAGCATTATTAGTTTAAATGCAACGGGTTTGCTCCTGTTCTATAAAAATACTTCAGCTGAAATATTCAGAACCGGAAAACAAGAAACGTGAACCAAGGTTCCTTTATAGTGGCCAGGTCTTTACAGCTGAGGCGTGCTCTGGTGTAGCTGAGAAAGAGCAGGGACCCCTCCCTCCTTGGTTCCCACCAGGAGAGGAGGGAAAGGCTCGTGTGGCCGCTTAGTTCCTGTGTGACATTTTCCCAAGTACGTTGCCTTGTCTTGTTTCAGTGTCTTATCCACTGGCTGCCACTGTTCCCTATTCTGCAGTCTAATGGAGCTTTTTTAAAACTGTTTTACCGATATCGAACTAAACTTTTAGCTGTGGAACGTCATCACCTCGTTCTTTCTTACTGTGTACCTTCTTCAGCCACGCTTAAGCCTCTCAGTTTTCACATCCTCTGAATAAATGTTCCTGCCTCACCTCTGGTTGGGAATTACAGTGTTAGGACACCTGTTACCCGAAACTACTGTAAACAAGACAATGTCAACCGGAACATATGCTGGGGGGCAGATAGTCTAGATTTGCCCCTAGATTTTAACTTTACAGGTGTTAAAGGATACTCTGCCCGAGGGTATGTCTATATAATGGTGCGGAAGTATCTGAGCTAGCTTTAATGAGCTTGCATATGTAGTTGTGGCAGCATGAAGCCCAGCGCAGGCTATCATTATCATGTACATTGACACGTGTAAAGATAACGCATTTGAACAGCAGCCTTCTGAAGCATGGTGGCCAGTAGGTGACAGAAAAGGGTGGCTGAAAGGAGTCTGTCTCTTCAGCTCTCCTGGGAAAGGGTTCATCTCATTTAATGGGTTAATGTGCCCAGCTCTCACCCGATGAGAGATCAAAGGAACTGCCTTCCGAAGGTGCCTCTGACTTAAATGTCTACCTTTATATTGCTTAAAGTTAAGTGAGATGAATCCTGCTCTCCGTCCCTCTGGTTAGGTCTACATCGCAAACCCTTGCCCACATGGCTACATCATCCAGGGGTGCTTTGAGGTATGATGTGTGATTGACGTCGCTCTGCCAGCACAAGCCTTGCGCGTTAGGTGTAAATATACTACCAGAAACACCCTGTTGTCAGAACAGCTTTTGTCCCCTGTGGGAAGAACAGAGAGCTGGGACAAGTGGCATAAGCCCAGAGGCGTCATTACAGTGTGCTCTGCCTGGGAGTAGCTGGTTGATGAAACCTCCTGCTACAGCCACGCTGGCAAAGCCTACCAGGGGTGGCCCTGGCTTCTAGCGGTGTCCCGAGTGATGCTCTGACACGGTCAGCAGATCCCAGCTTTCCAACGTGAAGTCTCTTCAGTGGCAGAATGCAATGTTGTCATGTTTGGGTGATTCCAGCAAAATTTATTGGCCATTTAAATAGCTATGCAAGGAGTTAAATATTTTCTCATATTGCAGTCTCTTCTGGAAGCCAACCAGTTGTGCTTTGTTTTTGTGTGGTTCAGCTGTTCTCACTATTTTGTTTTAAAAGGAATAACTGGGTTTTCTTTAGAAATATTGTTTGAGATCCCACATCTCTATCAGATCCCACAGTGTGTGCAGATTTTTCTCGTTTCAAACGTACTTAAACCCTGAAAGTGCAATGTTGGAAAATTAACTCCTCCAAAGTTTCAGTTTGTGGCTTCACAACTCTCTCGCAACAGGATGCCTACGTGCCCATTTGAAACAGAGCTGGCAACGCAGTGAAATGTTTCATTGGAGGCAGCATCATGTTTTGTTTGAACTGTTTACAAATATCCTTTGGTTTTCTTTCTTTTTTCTTTTTATTTTTCTGAATAAATTTCTGGTTCATTGGCTACAAAAACCTACTCGTAATTATGCAATGGAATACTGTTTCTTTCTTTTTTTTTTCTTTTCTTTTCTTTTTTTTTTTTTTTTTTTTTTTTTCTCTTGTTTTTTTTTTTTTTTACTGTCCTGATGTTCTTCAAGGAGTTTGCAATAAATATACTGTGGCTGATCTGTAATTGCATGTAAGATCAGCCTCACAACTGTGTTTTGTAAAGTTAAGTGCCGTAAAAGAACCTGCAGATGACGTGGAGAAGGAGGGAAGGGAGAGAGTAAGTGGAGGAGAAGGCTTCTTTGGCAGCTGCGGCTTTGACTGGTGGGTAGCAGCTTTAAAGTAAGATTGCTCACACCATTTTGTTTCATCTGAGTAGCAGCGTGTATCATCAGACGGTGTACGATGGCACTTTGTTGAAAACATGCCTAGAGAGAAACTTTTACGGCTCAGCTCTTTACCTGTTCCTGTATTCATGCCTGCAATAAATGAGATGAAAAATACATCGCAGAGTCTGAGCAATTTGTAGTCAAATCAGCCATTTAGGAGGCATGGGGCACTGCGCCAGTTAAAGGAAACATTTGGTTGCTAATAAAGTGGATCCACCTTCATAAAAAAAAAAAATACATCCTAAGGAAAAAGCAGAGAAATTATTCAAAAAGCCCAGCTTAAAGTTACGGACCAGCGTTGTAGGGTGCCAGTTGTCTGTTGGGTCATTACCTGGGGCACACTTTGCTGAATACCAGAGCTGGAAAAATGCTGGTAAAACACTGGCAGGATCAAGGTAAAGAAACACAAAATGTGGCATGTTGCTGGTCTTTCAGCTGGGACAAAAAAGGTGGCGAAAAACGCTACCGGAGCGGAGGGGTGGGGAGAAATCTTCCATTTCACACGGGGCTGAGAGACCCCAAGTTATTAAACTGCTCCATGAAGGAAAATTTAAAAACCAAACCAAACCAACCGAAACCAAATGACAAACAATGCTGTTCATTGTAAATATTTTTTTTTTTAGCACAGTTAAAACATTTCACTCGGATTTTTGCCCTTGATTGTGCCATTCTTTAAATGTCTAAATGAAAAGTTGCTTCAGAATGAAACATTTCCATTTTCTTCTGTTAAAAGATCTCTAAATCAGGACATTTTTGGCATTAACTTTCCCAGAGCACTTATGAAATGAAATCCCAGTAATGTTCACCCCATTTTCTGAGGTTGCCAAACTCTATATTCGGAAGGAATATATGATCCCATCCCAATTTCTCCAACTGGGTATTCATCTATTTTTAATCTCTTTGCAGGGGAAGCAGGGGAAGCAACAGAAGCAACGCTCTTCCATCAGTACTCAATTTATACCACGAAAATTGATTATCCAGCCAGCAAACCTAGTTAATTAATTCCCCTTAATACACGTCTTTGCTAAAGAAATAGTGTTCTGGGGTGCTGGGGAATGAGCAGCTGTGCGCTAGAAGGTCAGCAAATACTGCCGCGTAACTTGGCTGCAGCTGAGAAGCGTGAGGACCTCAGAGATGTAAATCTGAACAATTTTCTGCTTTATTATCAGCTGACTGATCTATGGGACTGGGCAAGAGAGGTCGTTGAGATAAATTCTGTTTCTCGGGGGACACGCTTTCTAGAGCAGAAAACAGACTCTGCGTGCAGGCACTATTAACTGGGGAACTCGGGGCAGGGAGGAGGGGAGAGGAGGCGGTGGTTACCAGCCGGGCTAAACAATGCTGTTCCCGCTGCACAAATCCCGCTGCACCACAGGGTTTGTTCCACCACAGGCCGGTGGAACAAACCCCAGCCCTCGTGAAAGGCGGTGGCCATGGCGATGGCCTTTCACCATGCTCTCACCAACCCCAGCAACGCCTTTGAGGCTGAGGGGCCTTAGGATCCCCGTGCCCAAATGCAACTTGCCCTAAAGAGCAACCCTACGGCAAACCCAGTGTCAGGGCTGGCGGTCACTAGACCGGCTGGAGGAGATGCCAGGGAAGGAGGAAGATAAAAGATCTACCACTCGTCTCCCCCAGCCACCCCACGGCAGGTTCATGGGAGCTCCTGGTGTGGGATGAGGAGCTTGACCTTTTTGTGAGAAACTGGGCGTGGGATCAGCTTAGCTGTGGCATCAGATGTGTTTGACAACCCTGACCACTGCAGCTATGTCTTACGTGCTGCCAGCAGCACATACGGGATGTCTGGGGTCTTCTCCCTCCAGGCTTTAGGGTGTGCCATGGTCAGGGGAGAAGGGAGGAAAACAACAGGGAGAAGGGGAGCAGCAAACAACCCACACTGTCACCTGCTGAGTGGCCTGACAGAAAAGCACTGCCTAAAACGATGTTTGCCTTTTTAGTTTATTTTAAAACTACATATATGAAATTGCATCACTACATAGGTAATATGCAATGGATACTAATTGTGTATTTTTTAATGTATATTTCTACACTGTGTGGTAGGTACACAATGCCAGTGACCACACGGGTCTGCCATCAGAGTATCTGGCACAGCAGTGAGGCGTAAAAGCCACATGGATCTTTACTGTTTCATGCACTGATTATTCAGCTCTTCAAGCGGAGAGCCACTTACCCTCCTGCATCGTTCTTCCCCTGCCTTACATTAGCAAAGTCTTTTGGAAAGCCAAGGAAAACAGAGCACAAATTCTTTTCTTTAAAGATATTTAGTCAGTGATGCTTAGCGTCACAGGGCCCCAATGGTGCGAAGAACTCAAGTATACTTTTTTTTTTTTTAAATTATTTGCCTTGCCGCTTTCAAAAACAACAACAACAAAGTGGTTTCTGTGCTAACACTCTCCCTCTCTGCTTTGGCTGCTGGACTCCTCCAGCCGTGCCAGGCTTGGCAAGGGCACGGGATGGCTTGGCGGGAGGGGACACGGGTTGGTTTTTTTGGACGGAGGGGTGGACTGCCAACACCCCCCCTGCACTTCCTTTGCTCCTGTGGTTCTCTTCGTGCTGCGACTGACACAACTGCTGCGTCCTCCACGGTGGGACCTGCGCTACCTTGCTGGGATGTGGGAAGATATTTGCAGCTCCAGGGTCACCAAGGGAGGGTTTGGGGCTGGTGGGGCTGAGAGCTGTGGTGCTTCTGGAGGTAAGAGGCACATGAGAGCTTGGGATCTGGAGATTTTGGAGGCTGTGTTGCTCCTGGGTTGTGCAGGCATGAGGAGATGCATGAGGCTCTGGGGAGGGAGGTCAGCGTGAGCTGCCCTCTCCCTGGACGGGTGAAATTAGGGTTGTAATGGCAGAGGCATCACTGGGTCACCCCTCCTTCCTGCAAAGGAGTTTCAAACTTGTGCCCTCCAAAGTTGACTAAACCCCACGGGGCCGGTATTTGCTCAAAGAACAGAGTGAGGTCGGCGGCAGGGCTGTGGTCGGTGCCTTTGGCAGTACTGAACAAGGCCAGCAGCACCCTCATTGCACTGGCTCACGGCTCTTTTGGGGCCACGCAAGGATGACAGCCCCCGAGAAGGACCTCTGCCAAGGCTGCTGGTGTATGAAGACAGGGAGGGGGAGTGCTGGAGCCGACTTGGCTTTGCAGCCTAAGAGCGCTCCCATTTTCTGTTTCCAGCCTGACAAGCCAAGGCTCAGTGTGGGTTCTGGCCAGCTCGACAACTTGCCCTGGTTATCACAAGTCACCGGGAGCAGAAGGTATCTCCTCTAACCACCTGCTCCTGAGCCCCTTCATGTGCCTCCATGCCATCCTGCTAATCCTCCTCCCTCCTCTGCTTGGCACTCACCCGCTGACTGGTTCACAGGAGCCTGATTCCTTCACCCCCGTGAGCATCCATTCTCTCCCGCACAAACACCTCTGGCTTTGTTTTTTCCCACATGAACATCTTCTGTGTTTCAGAACCCCCTTGTCAGCCCTCGCTTTTCCTGGCCATCAGTAGGTGCTCCTCCATCCACACTTGTCTTCTACCCTTCCCCTGTGTCTCACTCATCTCTTCATCTGCCCTCCGTCTGTCCCACTCCTGACACCTCTGGCAAGCTCTGCCCAGGTCACAGTTGCCTCCCTCTCCCCAGATGTCTCATCTCACTGCCTGCTCATCGCCATCAGGCCTACAGCCTTCCCTGGGAGCAGCCTCTGACAGGCATTACAGCGCAGCATGATTTATTGTCAGCCAGAAAACCCCCATGAGATGACTTCTTGTTAGGCACCAGCTGCCAGGTGAGGGTTTGCCATCAGCCACATCTGCCAGGGCTCTCCTCGGGTCCAACCTAAATATCTGTGGGTGCAGCACCCAGCCTTGGTGATGCTTCTGCCTATTCCATGGTACCAGAGGCAGGAAGAGCACTGGAGAGTATTTTTAAAGAGGGAGTTAGCATTCGCTCTGCCCTTAAAGTGAATGATTTTGATCTCATGTCTTGGAGGGCAAGGCTTCATTTCAACAACAAGGCATGGATGAAGGGCGGCACCCAGAAGAAACATGACCAAAAGATTCCCTTTCTCTCTCCCTTCCTTTCCTGCTTTTCATTCTTCCTTCTGCAGGGTGTTTCAGCAATGTCCTCTGTCCCGTCCCGTCCTGCCCTGCCCCCCATACTCCTGCGGGGTAGCCATGGCCATCCCTTTATTCCCCTCTACAGATAGGTGAGGTTTTGGGCTACGCTGCTCCGTATTGCTGTGCCAAACTTTGAAGCACTGGAAAGAAACGGGCAACAGGGTGGAAGAGGGAGGTCTCGTCTCTTCATAAAGCCAAACTGCCAATTCATTAATCCCCTCCAGGTGCTCTAAAGTGCTTTCTTCCCAAAGCAACACATGTGGAATTAATTTTGCTACATATTATGTGGTAATAAGTCATGAGGGTAGCCCAAGATGGGTGCTTTTCTTTTCTTCTTTCTTTTCTCCTTTCTTTTCTCCTTTTTTTTCTCCTTTCTTTTCTTCTTTCTTTTCTTTTCCTCTCTCTTTTGTTTTTCTCTTTTTTTCCTTTTCTTTTTTTAGGTGCACAACTTCTCACCTGCCAAACCCAAATTACTGCTCTGGCAATAAAATCAATGATGAACTTCTGTGTTTGCCCACCTGGTCTCACAGGAGAAACATAGCATTAAGTCTCAGGTAAACTGTTTTAATTGCCTTTTTTTCCTTTGTGTGTGTATGCTGAGTAAAACAAAACAAAAACCAGGCCTGACAGAGCAGCATCTAACAAACCAGAACTGTTGAATGCCTTCCTGGAGCAGAAAAAACCCTTCCTCTTACAGTCAGAAGGATGTTTCCAAGCAATTTGCACTCCTTCTCCACTGGGAGATGAAAATCCCATCCTCCCCCAACAACACAGTCCTGGTTCCCTCTCCGGAAAAGCTGCATTAGTGCATCTACGCGAACCCATGCACTCCCTGCCCTGTGTCCCACCTGTGGTGGCATGAAGCTGCCCCTGCAGCTGCTGCTCCATCACCTGCCCAGCTCAGCAGACTCATGGACTGGGAGGTGCACGTAGGCTGCTGCCTGCACTGCCTCTGATGGGTTCCGTCATAAGACCCTTTGGAGCTCAGCATGGGTTTGGCAGAGCAGAGTAGGTAGGTCTTGATAGGTCTCAGCAGCCTGGTCTTCAGGGTGACGCCCCTCCTAGCTGTGTGGATTACCTATGAATTGAGTGGCAAAAGCTCCAGGGCTTCACTTTCTAGGGATGTTCTATTCCTGAAAGAAATCTTTCTGCAACACTAAGATGTCTCAGTTGATCTCCGAGGGCCACCTCTGTCAAGCCCAAGCCACCATCCCCGCTGGCCTGTTCACCCCTGTTGGCAGAGCCCTGGCTGCACAGCGGACTCTGCCTGAACACCGCTCCTGCAGGACAGCTTTGCTTTCTTGAAAACCCTTCCAAGGACACTGCACCCAAACCCTGGAGAGGAGCTTTAGGACATGCAAGACTTGTCTCCTGCAGCTGTGGGCTAGTTCAGGGCAGCTCCTGTCTCCCCAGGCAGCTCTTGGACATCCCGTTCTGGTGCTGCTCTCTCCGGTGGGGAGAGCCTGGCACAGCTCTGGGTCTCCTTTGGCAGCTCTAGTTCTAAAGTCCAATTAGTGTTGTTTGTGCTCATATTGTAACTGAAAGAAAAAAAAAGTGACGCTTCAGTAGGTCCGAGAGCGTGAAGAGATAAACATAATTACAATAAATGCAATGTATTGAAAGATACTACCGTTTAATTAAAAGTATATGAATTAGGCATTTATCTCTTCCACAGCCTCTAACTGCGTGGACTCAAGCAGTAACTGAGTACATTCAGCTCTAGCTACCCCCTGAAACACACGGCTGCTTAATTTCTTACTTGCACACCTAAGATTGACGGCTGAATTTTCGCTAGGAGTAAACAAGACCATACACGGGGGGGTTGCTTGGAGTTACCTTTGCTTTTCTGTGCTCTCGGGCGCCTGACAAGGGATGCGAATCTCATCCCACCAGTTTTCCTCCCCCCCCGCCCCCCGCCAAGGAGGATGGAGACTGCCTTTCAGGCAACTTGTACAACTCACGCTACTGAGGGCTGCAGAGCCGCAGGGAAGGAAAGCAGGGGTGGCAGCGGGGTGGGCTACCAAGAGGTGACCCCCATGGGGCTGCGAAGACGGTAGCATCCTGCAGTTTTGGGGCATAAATGTGGGGCCCACCGGCTGGCCAAGAACTGCAGCAGCCCAGCAGGGACAGGACAGGAGGACAGGGCTTGGTGGTGGAAAGGTCCCAGCACCTGCATGTCCCCAGAGCATCCCAGGGCTGGCACTGCCACCCCCCGACCCCGAGGTGCTGTCAGACGCCTGGGGCTCAGCTCAGCTCTCAGCAAACTCACTGCAAGCTATTGCATTAATATGCAAGCACGTCCTTTTATAAACACTTTGCTGTCCTTTGGGGCAAACAGAAAATCTTCCCCGCCCAGGCAGAGGGTTGCTCTTTGCGGCGTTGCCGAGCCCGTCCCAGCAGATCGGGCTGAGCCATCAGTCTTCTGCTACAGGCTGCCTCCTTCTCCTTTCGTTTACCAAACGTGGTGGAGCAAACTCTCACAAGAGAAAATGGATCCCGTTAGTGTTTGTAGAAATTCAAACTGCTTATTATGAAATTAAAATAGGAAACGAAGTGGTTGGGGGTGGGAGGGAAGCCTCCTTTCCCTTATCACTTAATAGAGGCCCATACATCTCATTAGAGCTTGCAATAAATCACACCTCGTTATCGTCCAGATGTGCAAGCGTATGAAATCTGAATCCGAATGTTCATCTCTAGCTAATTTGCTGTTGATTTGTTCCTTATTTCCATGCCTTACAGAAAAGCGAATAGACAGATTTTTAATGTATTTTTTTTCTCCATGCTTATACAAACTTTGCCTTTTTCTTCTAGGGAGGCTTTGGCCCGGGTTCAGCAAGGCACTTAAACACATGCCCAGCTTCAGGGTGGGACTGGTCTTCCCCGGCCTCCTTCCAAAATAGATGGGGGTCGTTCAAGCAGCCGCGGCGAAAGTGCTCGCCCGTGCTGCGTGCTGTGCCAAGGCTTTAAATCATGAGATAATCTCACCAGGCACAGTTGTTAAGTTATGCTCGGCTGTTTTCCTGTGTGCTTTTTTTTTTTTTTTTTCGCTGATGACAAGAATAATACATAATGAAGGCGAGAAGCTGCAGCCAGCTCCCAGAAAGATATGGGGAGTTGTTTTCCTCTCTGTACCCGGCGTGGTCAGGTTTGGATAAATCCTGGGGGCTGAGCCTCGCCTATTCGGCCTGCACGGACTCGGGATGTGCACGGACCTCGGCTGCTGCGTGAGGGTGGAGGCTACAGGGATGCTGGGGTAGAAGCGCTGGGAGGAGGGTTCATTGGACACCATGCGGAGGGGCAGCCTGGCTGGGAAAGGAAAAGGAGTCCCATGATGTGGACAGGTCTGGGGACGGAGGGTTGGTTGGGGGAGTTGGGTGTCTCCAAGGACCAGGGTTCAGGAGAAGGAAAAGCCAAAAGCAACTAAAGCCCAGAAGGGATTTGGGGCTTTGGGCAACCTGTTCTAGTGGGAGGTGTCCCTGCCCATGGCAGTGGGGTTGGAACCAGATGACCTTTAAGGTGTCTTCCAACCCAAACCACCCTATGGTTCTATGATTTTTCTTCCTCTGAGCTTTTGCTGGGGTGTGCTACAGGGTGTGCACCCTGTTCTCTGCACCCTGAAGGCAAGAGGGGGCTACAGAAAGGCAGAGGACCGAAAGCTGCGATGTGAGCTACTGCTGTTTATTTGGTGATGTCCCTCTCCTGCTCGCGTCCTCATCACATGTGCTGGTGCCAGCCTGGGTTCGCTGTGAGCCCTGGCTCCCCTGCCAGGTTTGAGGTCACCTACAGGTTGCATCTGGCCCTGGATACATGGCGAGAGGCTCTCAGAGATGCTCTGGGATATCTTTTTTCTGAACACAACACAGATAATCAAGCTCAAGACTTGAGCGTGAAACTTGGGCGAGGAAGAGGGGATGTGGAGAGAATTCCAGGGACAGGATGTGTTTCTCAAACCGAGTCTGCGGGAGCTTCTCACTCAAACGTGAGCCACATAAAAATGTATCTGTGACCCCTGGCTTGCAGAGCCCAGGGTGATGTGGCTGTTCTCCTT
This sequence comes from Rynchops niger, assembly GCA_013400035.1. NCBI lineage: Eukaryota > Metazoa > Chordata > Aves > Charadriiformes > Laridae > Rynchops > Rynchops niger. The sequence goes on along the minus strand of VXBH01007063.1, from coordinate 132,841 downwards.
CCCTTTCCTCCTCAGGGCAGGGACCGTACCTGCTGCCATAGAAGCCATGGATGCTTTCCAGCAAGGGATAGGTGGGGAATGGTTGAGAGCTTTGATGAAATATCTTGCGGAGACTTGAGCAGCTAAAATTCAAATGCAGAAAGAGGAGCTCACCCTTCTTCTTTTGTGAGCATTTCTGAGGCAGTAAGAGCCCAAACACAAAGCGAAACCTTCAGCAATGGCTGAGCAAAATCCTGGTAGCGTCTGAACCACTCGAGCAGGGAGAAAGCCCTTCTTTAAGTCATCGACTGTCGTTTTAGAGGATGTTCCTCTAACGATTTGGCTGAGTCCCCAGTTGGAGAAGAGATGTTCTTGGCCAGCAGAGACAAGTGCCTGGATCATATCCCCTCCTGCAAGGCCTGTGGAGCACGGTGCAGGTGGTGCAGCAGCTTTGTGCCCTCTGGAAAAAGTTACTGGGAAAGCCCGGCAGAAGTCTTACCAGTCTCGTGTTTCTCTGAACTGGGGGAGAGAAAGGGGGCAGGAAAGAGAGTTGCACCAAAGTCTGTGTAGGCAGCGGAAAACTTTGGTTGCCTCATAGGTGATTTCTATGTGTTGGTACAAATAGACGAGCCCAGCATGCCGTGTGAACTTTTTATTACTTATTAATACAATGACTTTTAAAAGTGTGCGTCAGCAAGTGGGAATGGACTTGAGAGACAGAAGAAATACTTCTTCAGGCCTTTTTCTTCTTTGAAAGGAATGAAGTGTATCTTTTGACCTGCAGAGTTACTCTGTCATATTTAACTTATTTTTGTATTACTGGGTTTCTCTTACTTGTGTGTACCTGTGTGCAACAGAAATAAACTTTAAACAATGGGATTTCATCTAAAGCATCTATATGGAAATGGCATCACCTAAGAAAGACAAGCAATGTCAACTTGATAGCTAATCCAAAGAAGTGTGAGCTCTCAAAAAAAGAAAGGGTGTAGGGCAATCTAAAGAAAATCCTGGTACTGGGCATCCCTTTGGTGGAAAGACATTGGAAAAATGCAGCATCCCCCTCACAACAGCCCAGCTGTGGCCCAGTCTGGAGCAACTGGGCTGCCACCACAGGAGGTGATATCTGAACAGCTAACCTTGAAATACTCTGGTTTACCAGCACCATGAATAGAGATCTTTGAAGTTGTGAAAATGTCAAAACTGCATTTGGTTAACAGAATTTATATTGGGTGAAATACCAGCGGGATATAAAGAAGAGCACGCTGGCTCAACTCTTGTTTTCTGGAGATAGCTTGGCTGCAGAGGGCCCCAGCTGTAGCCCCAGCAAGTGATGCATAGGTAGGGTGCATTGGCACTGAGTTGTTGGGGATCCTTCCAAAGGCAAAGGCTGGTGATTAACATGGGATCCCTCATAAAACAGGCTGAAACCCACAGCCAGGGCAGCCCTACTGAATGGGCTTTCCTTGCCTTTGGGCTCTTGAGAAGCAGGGAGAGGGCTCGCCACTGAAAACACTCTAAAATGGCAGAAACTGTTGGTAGCACAGGTAACCGCAGAGGCACCCGCAGTCTGTGGGGGTTTGAGGAGGTTACGTCCTGGAAGACCTTCCTCAGCTTAACGGCTCCAGCGGGATGGAGACCGATGTAAATCCCTTTCCGGTGAGCACAAGATACAGCCTGCAGTCATCAGGCTTGTTCAAGAGCTGAGAGGAATACAGTGTTGTCTCCACTGTGAAAAAAGCCCACCATTCAAAAGTGAAAAAGGTCTCGCTTCTCCTGAGAAAGAGGACTTGAGGGTTGGCACTAGCCAGGGGAGGTCACACCACAGCACAACCAGCGTGTTTCAGAAATGCTCAAAGAGGGAAACCAGTAGAAAACATCCCTCACAGACCCTACCTCACGTGAATAAACACTCATGCCCACACCTGGGAAGAGACCTATACAGTACCAATGAGGAATAAATAAGTGGGTGTATTTGCTTTGATGTCTTTCCAAATTCCCTGGAAAAGGCTGTATTCATAGTCACACCCATACTCCCTAATCTCTGGACTTCCTTTCCTTTCTGCCCGAAGGGTTTATCCTCAGCCTGCTGTGCTTTGTAATTCACAAAGGTCGTGGGGGATGCTTCACCGGCATTTTTAAACTTCATTGAAGTTTTCTGCATGACGGCTGCGTCTCATGCAGGGTAAATACGCAAGACAATCGAGCCCTTTTGCGGGCAGAGCCACCTGCTCCACTTGAAAGCCAGCAAGGTGTGATTGCTCGCCAATCCCGCTGCTGAGGGCTTACGGTTTGCTTTTCTCCAGAGCCACCATGGTCTGCAAGGGCAAAGGCAGAAACACAACAGGCAGAAAAGGCAGCCAGGAGACCTCAGGCACAAACAGTGGTAACTTGTCCCTTGAGTTCAGGCTCAAGGGTAGAGTTTTGGGAGCCTTTAGGGGTGGAAAAGGCTTTAGAAGAAACTGTCTTCCTATTTGACTTGTACTGTGACCATGGAGACAAGACTTTGCATACCGGGGGGCAGGGAGAGAGAAACCCTAGGAATGTCTGCTGTTACTTAGCTTAGAAAAACACACAAGACCATACTTGGTAAATGTGTCATGCTCCTGTGTAGGTTGGACTTCAAACCTTTGAAAAGGCAACTAAGACTTTAAAAATATTCAGATGAATAAACCCCATCTTGTCATGCCAGGAAATACCGTTAATGCCTACCTGCATCTTTGACATCTAAATATCTTTTTTTTATATATGTATTAAAATAGCTTACACTGAGGTAGAAACATCTACGGCCTCTTCTGCTACCACTCCTAAGGTTTAAAGCTAAAAAGAAGCTGGGATTTAAAAAAAAAAAAAACAAAAAAACCCAACCCTATAAGATAGACTTTGGGTTGGCATAATTTAAGATATGGTCAAGAAAAAAAAAAAATAGGTAGCAGACATAACTGGCTGAAAGGAAGTAGTACGTGAGCGTATACAAGAGCTGCTGAAGTAAACTACTAGACTGCTTTTAAACTTGCCCTGCGATGCATGCGGTGCCCTGGGTAGGGCAGAGGTAGCAGGTCTCTCAGGGAACCGGCGGAGTGAGTGCTGGAAGTGGTCCAGCTGCAGAGGTCAGGGTCATGCTGCGTTTGCTCTCATCTAGGACTGCCACACCACGGAGAGGACAGGTCCTTGCCCGTGTCTGGCACCGTGTTCCTGCTACAGGCTTTGTGCTGGTGGTAGGTTTGTGTCTCCGTACTGTCAAGTGGGCCAGGGAGATGATCTTCCTGAAAATTAATGCAGTAGCAAAACAACTACCTGGTTCGTCCACCTCACGAGGCAAGTGTTATCTGAAAGAAGGTGGTGGGACTGCAGGGGCAGAGAGCAATGTGGAACTGTCCATCATGAGAACTGGGCTGGCCTCAGTGAGTTATGAAACCATCCTCCAGGGATGCGTGGAGCCAGTTTATCTGCTTTTGGAGGTAACATATCTTGGAGAGACCTGTGGTACAACTGAAAACAGAGTTTGATGTCTTAGAAAAAATTTATGTTAATGTTCCAGTGCTCCCTTTCTAACATTTCAGGTGGCCTTAATAAGATATAGCCATAATGGTATTTGTTGGAAGGGGTGTCCAGAGGTCATCCTGAGGTAACCTCAACTGATTAAAGTATTAAATACCAACATCTTTCAGTATATCAGAAGCTTCTGATCTTTTCCCTCATCCTCCTTATCAAATAGCAGTCAGAGCCTTCAAGGATGCTCTTGGGAGGACTTCCAGCTTGAAGTGCTCCTCTCCAGCTGAAAGAAAGTAAATATGTGACGTATATGGATGAGGAGGCTGACGCTGTTTCTGTGGACTTTACTGCACTGCCCTGAAGCATTGCACAAAGTACAGTGGCAACACCAAGGCCAAGAACAGAGTCGGTGACAAGGCAGGAAAGTCTTGCTGTAGCTTGAGTAGAGTTTCCCTGCTCTGTGAAGACTGCAGTGATGGTGGTGGTGGGAGCTTTGATTTTAAAACTCATTCCAATTCAAAAGTGGGAATTTGAGGAAACCTGTTCCCTAACGTTGCTCAGGCCTTTGCTTTTTCACTGCTTTGTGTGCCCAGCCAGATCGTAGGTTAGGGGAAAAGGAATAACACCATCAGCTGAATCTCATTGCTGTATTGCTGGAGCACATCTCTTTCCACCTCCTTTAACACAGAGATGGAGACAAGCACATCTGCTCTTCTCAATCTGTCAAAAAGCTATTCGTCCTGTTTGCTTCCTGTGAAAAAGAAAGTGATGCCCAGAAGTATTCAGTGTCTCTAGAACATAGAGAAAAGGAAGAAATGTGCCAATGAAATGGTTGTCCCACTGTGACCCACAACAGTTTCAGGCAGCCTGGAGAACTGGTGAATTAAGCTGTGGGCAGCCTGCAGACTGTCCTGGCCAACAGATGGAGAAACCAAGACTTCTTCTACATATTAGATGACCACTGTCTGCCTTTGTATGGTCTAATTAGAGCAAGACCAAAAATATGGGTGATGGTAAGCTTAAAGGCACCAATGCAAGGTGGAAGAGCAGAGCTACAGCTGCCTGGTAGCCAGAGTCTGCAGAAGGTGACCAAGAAGAATGGGCACCTTGGACACACAGACAGGTGACCTCTTCTCACCAAGCAAGGTTTTTTTCATCTTGTCTTCTCAATGCTCTTGGAAAGGACTGTAATAAAGTGANCCAAAGAATTTAATACTATTTTTCCCAAAATCTGCTGATCCAGTTACGTGCAGCATTTCATTTTACACTGGTAAAAGGAATACAGATTTTATTCCTTTTTTTATTTCTTTATCAAAGAAAGATAAAGAAGCTCTTATTTCTTTATCAAAACCAACACCACAAGTGTCTCTGGGTTTCTAGGGCTGGCCCTTTCGAGTCCATTATAACCACAAATGGGCCAAAGCCATTTGTGCGCAGCCTGACAGTGAGTCATGGCAATTGTATGCCACAACACCATGCCACAGCAACAAAATCGGATGAGTAATCTTGGAGCTTGCCTTCAGGCAGCTGTCTGGCGGATCTCACAGATCTCACTGCAACAAAATGTCAGTGTTTTAATACCTTTGACATTTCTTTATCTTCAAGAGGCAATAATGAATCTTTCTTGGCTGCTTACTAAGAGGTGATTATATCAGAAGAAAGCAGCTAATTCTTCTTATCTGAAGAGACAATACTGGAAATAATCTTTTTTTCATTGAATTTAAAAGTAACCAGCATCAAATAAAAGCCCGGTTAATTAACTAAAGTCATCAAACAACCCTCAAATGGATTTAGTTTCAAGTAGCAACTAAATAGATTTAATGCCTAGGAACCGTCCAAACACCCCGGGCGGATCCTGTCTTTTCTGTTCCTCCAGAAGTGTACGCTCAAGGAGAGATTGTCTGTAATGCACAAAGCAGAACAAGGCAATGCTCAAGACTTAGTAAGCAAGTCTCACTACAGCTCACAAGAAGGTACAGGACAGATGCCTGCTGCTGTAAACTGGCACAGCTCTAATCAGCTCGTGGACTGCACAAACACCTACTAAGAAATGGCAGCAACTAGAGCCTGGTGGAAATCAGCATACTTCATCAAGTTTCTGAAGGGCCTAGTTAGAGGACTACACTGCCAAGCAAGGGAAGATGATGGCTGTGATTTAGATCTGCTTGGAAAAGACTACTTTAAGTTTGCAGACAGCTATTGGTGATGCAGATGCTCCTTCCCGGTACAAAGGTAGATGCTGCTCTGTACTTATACAGATCTGTAGGACAAGACATACACATATAACATTTTTAGTGAGCTCCAGGGAGCAACCTTTGAAGAGCCCTGCCAGGCAGCAACCTCAGAATGCCATTGCCATCCAACATATATTCTCCTACCCAAACAGGGCAGAGACACCAGGACGAAGTTAATAAGGCTGCTCCAAGACAACAAAGCTGAAATATTTGCCATTTGAAGTTGGCTTGCAAAGCATGGTAGGGCTGAGGAGGATGTGGAAGAACCAGGCTGTACGGATGTGTGGTTGCATGGGGATGTTCCACCTTATCAAGCAGCCGCTTGGTTATGCTGCTTCTCCAGCACTGCTCAGTTCAGCTAAAGGGATGTTTGATCACTTTGGGCACTGTGAGCAGATAAGATGCACCTCAACATTGCACTGCTCAAGACATCATGGAGTAGCTGTCAAAGCGATTTTTAAGTTTTCTGCAATCTGGCAAAAGGCTTTTTGCAGAAGCTGACCAACCAAGTCCTAGGGTCAAAGCAACCTAGCTGAGTTGTCAGGCGGCTGTGCTATAAACCAGATGCAGCACTGCACTGAGGCATCTGATATATTGCCATACATGCTCCTTCTTCTGGGTCTGCTGGTTTATTCAGCATCAACTTGGGAAGGAAAATGGATTCACAGCAAAGGCGTTACCTAAAAGCCTGAGGAGTGCAAAGCAATAGGAGCTTGATGATCAAATGACCCTACAACCTCTTCAATAGGATACATCCTCAGCTTCACCGCAGCTGTCCCACTGAACCGCTTCTCAGCTTGTGAGAAACGCTGTTTCACACCGGCAAAGCTCTGTCAGATGGTGATATTTTCCCTGCCCGGGGTTAGGTTTCTTAGCTGGCAGGCTCAGCACCATGTGGGAGGTTCAGTGAGGTTTCACGCATGTCCCATATGCTGCTACTCCTCTGTAAACACGCAGGTCTGCAAATCTGGCTGAAAATAAAGTGAACAGCAGCCCTTGTCCTGCTAAGAACCACCTATTTCCATTCAGATGCCATGTTTCTGTGTGAAGCGTCCCTGCCGCTGCTGTTCTGGACGGGCTTCTCTGATCTTATTGGTTTATCTCTTTTCTTTGTTTTTTGTGAGCTAAATAGTCAACACCTATTTTGGAGGGAAGAGGGGAGCCCGGTGGCAGGCAGGACTTTGATGGACTAATTGAGGAAAGGAGGGATGTGCATTGGTCGTCCTCTCTGTCTCCTGAAGCATCGTCTTCCGTTTTTGGTGCTTTGCTGGATACAAGTGCATGGTAATAGTCTGGCTGCTTTGCTTTCTGTGGAATGGATAGGCTCATTTTAACAAGGTTTGCTTCCAAAAGTGAAAAAAAGTGTGTGTGTGGGGGGGAAAGTGTGCTTTATATGTGAGTTAGCATTGTTTCTAACAATGAGATACCAGGAAATTTGTGAGAAGAAGAATTTTCCTTTTAGGTTATCTTAACTATTGCTTATGGTCAGAAAATTAAACATTTGGGAAGCCGAAAAGAGTAGATTTTCTACATTTTTCATTGAAATATGAGCACAACAGTTCACTCAAAGTTAAAATATGAGCAACAGAATAGACTAAATGAATCTTCTCTCAAAGATAACTTTTAATGATGATGTGATTCTCTGCAAGGAAAAATCATTTTTCTTTTTAAAAACTTTCAAGTAGAAAAATAAATTACATTTTGTATCACTTTCTCTTTAATGTGATTGAATAGGGGGATGTTTTTAATTAAGACAAAAATCTCCATGTTAATAGTCTTGATTAAAGGGGATTATAAAACGTTTATCTGCCTGGCTACATTCCATGCTAAAGCTCTGCAGAGGAAGATGTCTTTCATGTTGAATTTAAATGCTTATTATCCCTTTGAACTCCGCCAGTCCACTTATTTGAAATATTATGCTTCCCTTCCAGCCCGTGGAGTCAGCTCACCAAGAGATTTTGGTAATGTCACTCTCTGGGGAACTCCGCTGGCTTATTTGAACCTTGAGCTAGCAGCTGGGGGCAGGATTTCAAAGCTCGCTGTGATCTGCTGCCTCATTTCAGTGCCAGCCCTACAGCAGGGACCCGCGACATCCGTGTGGATGCATCACCTGGAACAATGAAGCCTTGATCTCGTCTGTGGGCCTTGTATGACAGTAACCACCAATAGCTTATAAATAAGTGATCATGGTTCAAGACCACGTTACCCCTGTGGTACCTACTGAGCAGAAATCCAGGGGAGGGGAAAAGGAAACAGGATGGGCAGGGTCCTGAAAAAACGCTGTTAGGTGTGAATGTGAATACTAACTGGAAAAGCGTGGGTTTTTTATAAAGCCTCCCACTTTTTTCCACTCGTGGCTAAATGTTGTCTTAACTCCACTTTCTGCTTTCTTCTACCACATGCTGAAAGCAAAGCAGTGCACTGCTGGAATCACTGTGAGTGTCCTGTGGCCCTGTGTACAACTGCATCCAGGAGGGCTTTCCTTTTTCCTCAGCTGCAATACGATTCAGAGATCTGACAATGTCAGCTCAGGTGGGCGGCTCACCTGAAGGATACACAGCTGTGCAAGTCACAGAATCGTAGAATGACAGGGGTTGGAAGGGACCTCTGGAGATCATCTGGTCCAAGTCCCCTGCTGAAGCAAGGTCACCTGGAGCAGGTTGCGCAGGAAAGCATCCAGGCAGGTTTTGAATATCTCCAGAGATGGAGACTCCACCACCTCTCTGGGCAGCCTGTTCCACTGCTCTGGCACCCTCATAGTAAAGAAGCTTTTCCTCACGTTGAGATGGAATTTCCTGTGTTCCAGTTTGTGCCCGTTGCCCCTTGCCCTGTCACCAGGCACCACTGAAAAGAGCCTGGCTCCTCTTGGCACCCACATTTTAGAAATACGGACGATGGATGCTGCATTTGTTATGAAACTACCCAGCCTGCTTGCCCATCACCCCAGAGAAGAAATGAACCTGGTCGGGGCTAATTAATGATATGGTCTCCTGTGACTGAACTGCTCCTCTATTACCCAGTCACGGAGGTTTGTGGGACTCATCTGTAAACAGGAGCTGAGGTGAGCAAATGGGAATTGTTATTCCAGAGAGCACAAAGCCAAAGGTTCAATCCCCCGCACGCCCACCTAAATGGTCATTGTGTCCAGTCCTCCTGGAAAGTGAAGTGAAAGCGCTTGACGAATGGATGGAAATGCTCACGCTCTTGTCTATGCAAGCCTTATATTGCAGAGGTTTCACTGCATGCTGGTGAGGGGTCTAGAGGACAAGTCCTATGAGGAGCAGCTGAGGGAGCTGGGGTTGTTTAGCCTGGAGAAAAGGAGGCTGTGGGGAGACCTTATCACTCTCTACAACTACCTGAAAGGAGGCTGTAGCGAGGTAGGGGTCGGTCTCTTCTCCCAAGTAACAGGTGATAAGACAAGAAGAAATTACCTCAAGTTGCACCAGGGGAGGTTGAAATTGGATATTAGGAAAAATTTATCCACTGAAAGGTTGTCAAGCACTGGAACAGGCTGTTCAGGGAAGTGGTTGAGTTGCCACCCCTGGAGGTATTTAAAAGATGTGTAGATGTGGTGCTGAGAGACACGGTTTAGTAGTAACTTGGCAGTGCTAGGTTAACAGCTGGACTTGATAATCTTAAAGGTCTCTTCCAACTGTAATGATTCTATGATTCTGTGTTTCCTGTCCTAAAAGGTTATAGGCTTTGCTGTTTCTGCAGGCTGAGCAGCACACCTGACGAGCTGGAGGAGGCAGCCGGCTGAGTTGGTGCCTGTCATGGCTGTGCAGCCAGAGGAGGAAGGTTTCCTGCCTGCAGTAACCTAGCAGCGGGAAGGGGTGGGTGGGCTTGCAGGGGAGGAACAGCTAGGACTGAAGAGGAAATGCTGGAGGAGGAGAAGACACTGAGGGTTTACAGCATCCGTTCAGGCCCTCTGCCAGCCCCTTCTCGGGGTCAGGTACCTGTCAAACCCTCCCAGGATGGAAACAGTTAGAAGGAAAGCAGCACAGTGAGATGAGACCTCAGATGACAGAGGAGAACCAGTGAAGAAAAGGGGAAGTGATGTGAGGGTCAATTCTTCAAACAAGGATCAAGGAAGCACCGGAAGTGTTTAATTTTGCGGTCCTGCCTACACGCTTGTTAAGCCAGCACTTGTCGGCACAGCCTGTGCTGTCCATCTGAGCGTCCCTCGGGCCCGTGGTCAGCCCTCCCACTAAATGTTTTATGTTTATTTGCAATACCTGTAACACTGTTCCTCTGCAGAATGGGGCAGGATGACTCTCTGTTAAAACTATGGTGCTGTGGAAGAGCTGGAAGAGCTCCCTTCTCCCCCCAGAACTGAAATACCGATACTGCATCTCAAGCCTAAACAGGTCTCCCAGTTCCCTTAGGAGCAACGCAAAATGCTACTGGGTCCCTTCTTTAACAGAAACAGAAGTAAAGCAAACTAGTCTTCTACAAAGCTATTGTGACTTTACTTAGCTGTAGTTCTCAAGGTCAGTTTTTTAAGTGTAGGGCCACGGCTGGAAGGATGCATCCAAGTTCTTAAAAGTAAGTAAGTGGTTAAATATGATCTTGACAGTTGTCCCCAAAGTAGAGCTCAAATAGAAAAGAGGAGATAAAAATAAACATTGTTCAACCCTTTCATTCATCGCAGGCTGTCAAATGGGACAGGTGCCGTGGAAAAACTCCTGTGTGATTGTGTCATTAGAAGTTGAGTCACCATGCGAGGGCAGGGAGCCAGGTGGAGGGGCTGGGGCGACTGCCAGCAACCTGAACTTTAGCAGGGACACATCTTCAGAGAAGAGCTGGTCAGAAGCAGGAGCTTCTTGTGTTTTGAAAACTTCCTTCGAACTGGGAATGAAAAGCCAAATTTTCCCGTGGATAAAACTAAAGTATCCAAACTTGGTTTTCTGCTGCTGCTAAGCTCTTTGGATAACAGCAAACAAAATAAATATTCATATGATAAGAACAGTATTATGTCACGAGTTTGAGCAAAATGCTAGAATCAAACAAGAACTCTGCTTCCCTACAGAAAATAAGAAAACTGAAACCCTTTTCTTGATGTACACTTTGAAAATATTATCAGTATTGATACTTCCCTATACATGAGAGTTTTGATGAGTCTGAGGTTTCTTTTGCTTTGTGTTCTTTCTAGCAAATGTGAATGCTTCTAAAAATACAACTAAATGCTGAGACATTTCATGAGAAAAAGCATTGTTTACTACGGATGGAAAAAGCTGAGCTGCTTCGCAAGCACTAGCGCCAACTTTAACTCCATCCTTGAGGGGCTCCCCGGAGCTGGGATTAAACCAGCATCCAGTCTCTGCCTGACACTTACCATTTTGCCTGGAGCCTGCACAATTAAATCACGGCACCTCCTCAGCCAGTCCTACAGCATCATTCACCTGGGGTGTCTCTCTTCGGCACGTGGCCAGGGTACAGACGGGCTAAGGGAGTGGGCAAACGAAGCCCTCTTGGGGATGTGCAAGGAGAAAACTCAGATGGCAGATTTAAAGTGTCTACGTCATGCAGCAAATACCAGTTTAACTGCTTTTCCCACATTTGGGTTCAGGGTTTGTGCGCGTCTACTTGTATGCAGAAAAAAGACCTCGCCCCAGCGTGGCCTGAGCTTGGCAAAGCTGCCGAGTGCTCGGTAAAGCACCCTGACACTGCGACTGCCTGTGAGGAGTGGTGAGAAAGCCTCAGCTGAGTGCTTTTTTGCCAGCTGCTGCTGCGTTTCGGGGGTGTTGGCATCTACGACTATTTTACAGTGGTGGGGAGAGGGTTCTGCTCACGTGCGGAAGAACTGGATGTCAGAACAGGGGAGTTTGGCTTTCTCTCCAAGTACCAGATTGATACCAGGATTTTTTTTCCCCGTTTTCCCCCATTGATGAGTACTGTTTTCAGTAATACTGTAAAGATTGTTTTCCTGTCACAGATTGGCATAGCAACAGCATCAGCACAAAATTCAAAAGCATCAACTTAACGACATACTGCAATGGCTTCAGAATTCATAATATGCTCTCATTTATTTGAAACGTAAGGGAAAGGAAGCACACACCTTAGGCTGTTGGAAACCTTTCCTCCATGCACATGTTGACTGCCAAATGAAGGTAAGCCAGTTAAATACCTGTTCTGTAATTAGGTTTACCCTTGTAAACATCTGTATGAAGAACACTGAAGTAACCTTAGGATATATTACATAGCTGCACAGTAGAAACAAGAAAACATAAGTTTAGTATTATTTATTGCTAGTGTCACATGACGATCTTAAGAAAATCCCATTTATCAAGCATTTATCAATGCTACAATCTTTTTGGTTAGCAGAAACCTCTCTCAAGGAGGCAACTTCTCTGCTAACAATCCTCTGATACGATGTTTTTACCCACACACTAACTGGCATACGTGTTTCTAAATCTTGGCCATTACACAATGTTTTGTTCTGTTCAATAACACTGTGGTTTATAAAACATTCCTGTATTCCAGTATCTCTGGATAAATCAACCATGTTAAACTCTGACTTCATTGGCATCATGAGGAGCACAACCTGATTCACTAATATTAGTAACAACTTAGGTACATAAAAATATTTAAAATGTCTCTTTTTTTAAACTTAGTTTACAAGCATTTCAAAGCAATATATATCCCAGCTCTCCAAAGCTGCTTGCTGCCATTATGTCATTAGCAGCCCTGTGGGGTCTTTTCTACATCAGAGTAAATTGTTTCATGCTTAGTTCTTCCCTGTATCCAAGGTTCAAAGACTCTTAAGCACCTCGTGGACGTTACCAAAGCCTGCAGTGAGGCTTCTGAGAGGCTTCACTCCATTAGTGTACCTCTTTACCACTCAGAGCCTTCAGCATCGCTAACTTTCACTTGTTTTAAATGTGAACTAGAGAACAGATTATTCTAAAGTCAGTGAAGCTACTTGTCCACCTCTCCCTGCCACCCAAATGAGTGTGGATAACGCATAGGGACATGCCTTTAGCTAACGACATGCAAAGAGAGAGGGGCTTGAGGCAAAAGACTCACTGTCAGTGTCCCTTCAGTGCTGTGTAACCCACCCTGCTGCCTGAGAAGCCTTCACCTCCCTTCTGCTGAAGCACAGAGAACTCTGACTCTTCCAGTCCCACAAATGTTTTCCAGTCAAGTTACGCGTACGTCCTGCTCAGTCCCTACCTCTAATGGCCGATGGCTTTCACTAATTAGCTTCGATGTGACCGTAAGAGGCAGGGATGCACAGGGGTGACTCCGGCTGCCCCCAGTCCCCCCAAACTCGCCAGGAGGGGTCACCTTTCGGGCTCCAGGCTCCCCGTGGGTTCCTGGGCAGCGTGTCCTCGGTCCCCCCTCCCGCCGGCAGGCCGGGAAAAGCCCCATTTTTCCTCTTGCCGCCTGTGTGGGCAGTTTTTCGGGGACCTGGCTGTACTTCGGTGGCTTGGTGCCCCTCGGCGGCGGGAGGGTGCTACTGCCGAAGCCCCGCTCCCCGGAACCGGCCGGGCGGGGGGAGCTCCCTGCCGGCATCTCCCCGTCCCGGGGCGGAGGTGTGGGGGTGTGGGGTGTGTGTGTGTGTGTGTGAGGTGTGATGCCGGGGCAGGANGTTCCCGGAGCCTGGGGTCTGGGGGCTGCCCTTTGCCTAGACTCCAACATCCCAGGAGAAAAGAGCAAAATCCCCTAATCCAGGAGTTTTCCCCGGGGCTGTGCGAAGCAAAGCATCCCCTCCTGTAGCTTTTACCCAGGAGGAGACAAGGTGTGACCTATGGTCCCCCGCTTCCATCGCAGGAGATGCCTCGGGTAGGGTGTATANCTACTGCCGAAGCCCCGCTCCCCGGAACCGGCCGGGCGGGGGGAGCTCCCTGCCGGCATCTCCCCGTCCCGGGGCGGAGGTGTGGGGGTGTGGGGGGTGTGTGTGTGTGTGTGAGGTGTGATGCCGGGGCAGGAGGCCAGCCCCGGGCGACAGCTGACAGTATCTTCCCCGGCTGCATCGCCCTCGGCATACGGACGGGTACGGGATGCGCCCTGGGAAAAACTCGCCTTTTTCCCCCCGATTTCTTCTCTCTCCTCCCCGCTTCCTCTAAAGCAAAAAGCTGTATTGTAGCTGTAACGTAATGCGTTATCTATTTGCGAATGAGAGCGGGCCCGTCTTGCAATCCAAGCCCCAAAAAGTGGGGAGGAGGCACTGAGGGTATCTGGGCCGGGGGGGGGGATGGGGGCGGTGCACCAGGGTGCTTCAGCCCAAAGCCAGACTT
>VXBH01007063.1:93047-113784 GCA_013400035.1 Rynchops niger | reverse complement strand
TCCGCGTCCCGCGGAGCGGCTTGTCGCCTTCCGAGGTGCTGACCCCCTCGTGAAAAGCTTAGCGGGCTGCTGACTTACAACCAGCCCTGTGTTCTGCCCTTTTCGAAATGCCCCGCGGTGTCTTTAAGTTGGTAAGAAATACAGTGGTCGCANCAGATTTGTGGAGCTAGGCTGCCTTGAAACCTGGATGTTTGATGCCTGGGGGGGGGAGGAAGAAGTGAGAAGAGAGGGTGTCCTGTGACCAGGCTTTTGATGATCACCCGCTACAGGCTGCGGTGAAATTTTGCTAACTTCATGCGTTTAGGCCGGCAAATTCACCCAGGCACCCGATACAGTTAATGGAGGCTGTAATTTGGAGCTTACGGCACACTTAGTCTCTCCATTGGCATTGTCAGAAATCTAGGAAAGCGAATCAGGGCTCCCAAAGTTACGTGCTCCTGAAGTTGTGTAAGGTAAACATTCCTGTGTGTCTGCAGACACTGTAACTAACGCTGCGGCGTTTATTTCCCATTCCATGAAGCACTTTCAGAGGATTTTCTAGTTTCACAACCAGCAATTTGGTTTTCAGTTGGCTAAGTAGAAAAACATCCGATTAAAATATCTGTGTTAGTGCAACAAACACAAACTTCTACAAGCCAAGAGAGAAGAGGTCTGTTTGCAAGTCTTTGCATTTTCTCTTCAGTGTACTAAGCAGACAGGGGGTTGCTTGGAGTCATAACTCTCATTGTCCGGCTTTTCTGGGTCTTAGCTTGCAAGCGATTGCAGGTCATCACTGCAGGCAGTTTTGATAATCTCTTACCTTTTATCACAATGCCTGTTATATTTTACTTCTTAATGGAGGATGTATTGTAAGGTCCTTTTGGTATCCACTCCTACAGCTCGGAATCTGGTGCCCTGCATTTATGCCCAATACTTACGTATACCCAATACTCCTTATGGCTAAGGAGTCAGGTTTAGTTCCCTTACGGATTTCCGGAGGGCACTCAGAGTGCCCAAAGAGATAGCTGCGTAGAGATCCCTAATTGTTAATTGACTGCACTATTCCGTATTCTTGCCACTTTAAGTTAACTTTTGCCCTCAGGGTAGCAAAGCCATGCTCCGGCATCCTTCTCCCTTCTTGATGAATGTAGGAAACCCGAGAAAATTTTTGATTTCAGTTATCATTGTTACTTTGGTACCTGGATCCAGGACCATCTGAGCAAGAGATTGCGTATGTGACAAAGTAGTCCCTCATCTGAACAACTCAGTTGTCAGCAAAGTAAATGCTATTGGAACCCTTTCTCTTTTGTATTATTGCTTTTTAATCCTTGCATTTTATTTAGTAATGATTCATTATTGATTATACAGGTTACCCTTTCCCCACTGCTCCTCCTGTGGATCCGTTTGCAAAAATCCGAGTGGATGACTGTGGAAAGACCAAGGGATGCTTCAGGTCAGTCTGAGATAAGACTGTGGATACCTTTATGTTTGCAAATGCTGACTGATTGCATTGGAGACTTTGGTAAATGGTTCATATTTATTTTAATACATGTTTATTTTTTAAGAACATACTTTGTAGTTATGGACTATATTATTTGCGGAAACTAGATTATTTAAGGGTGTACGTCATAGTTATGGACCAACAGTTAGTTCATATTTCTTGTATTTTCATGAAGCACTTAGGAAAACAGGGATAGGAAGGTTAACAGAATAATACTGTGTGTAATTAATTGCTTGCTGTACTGTTTAAAAACCATACGTTCTTACAGTAAAGGAGTAATAATTGCAAACACTTAATTAATGGTATTTTGTGTAAAGCATAATATAATATGTTTTACTGCCATTATACCAAAATGCATTCTTTTAGTTTTTTCTTGCATAAACGTAATTAAGGTCCATAGAAGGAAGCTGCGAGGAGAAGTTACATATATTTCCAATTCCATTTAGGTACGGAAAACCTGGATGCAACGCAGAGACTTGTGACTACTTTCTAAGTTACCGTAGAATAGGAGCTGATGTTGAATTTGAGTTGAGTGCCGATACTGATGGCTGGGTGGCAGTGGGATTTTCCTCAGACAAGAAAATGGTAAGACACGTACAGCTCTTCATGTTGACAGCGTGCACACTTTTACAGGCTAGGATATAAATGGTTTGTATTTGATCTGTCTCAAACAGAGCATATAAGGAAAAACTGGACTGGATGAAAACAAAGCACCATTCAGTAGCCAGCCTGGGAGCAGAAGCCAGGCCTACTGCCTCCCAGAAAACTGCCTCATCCTTGCTAACGTGTCCTTTCCCTTCTTCTCTGAGAAATACAACAGTATTTTGGTTCCGCTCTGAATGTCTGAACGTTGTTAGATTTTTGCCTTTTTATTTGAAAAGCCCTCAGGGATAAAGCTTATTCACATGAAAATGTCCTGTTGAGCTTTATGTCAGTGTTACTTGGACAAAAAGCACATCAGAAACTAAGTAGCAAATAATTTTATTCTTCAGTAGATCAGCTGACTTTCAGCAATATAAATATGGCTTTTACTGTTAAACGTTGGAAATCTTTTTGTTTCTTTCATAGCTGTGTTGTTCCCTGTTGTTCCAGGGAAGCCAGAAATGCGTGACAAAATGACTCCTGCTAATTTAAACATACACACTCTAGAAAGAAGTCTTGTTAAGATTTCTCTCTTCTGGATTTTATTAGGTTTGGTTTTATGCTTATTCCTGTGCTTACTTTTTCATTCAGAAGCTTCACTTTTCATTGTGTTTCAATAAGCAAAACAGGAGCATGTACTGTGCAAACTTTAAAAAACCTGAGCAACAGACGACTTATCCAAAGATGTTTTGTCCGTGATCCTTGGTAAAATGTTTAGCATTAAAATGCAGTTCATAATGTAGGTGTTCATATACAGAAACACTCCTGAGTATATAAAACAATACTGAGCCTATGCCCTAAATCACAAGTCGGAGGACAGGACTGCTTCTTGTACAGTTGTAAGAAGTAATCTGGAAAAAATACAGAATTTGACGTCCTGGGCTAGGACCACAAAAACGAATGGGAAGACTTGTGCTGACTTCATGTTTTATGAGACCCAAAATGAGAAACAAAAATAAAATGTGAGGGGAGGTGCTTTCCAGTCATTACTATGTATGTTTTAATATGGCACTGTAAATAAACACAATAAAGATAGAAGTCTTTTGTGTCACAAAGAACAGTTCACGTTGCAAGAAATAGTTCACCTTTTTAAGGCTGTGAGGAACAGCTTTACAGCCGAATTTTGGGAAGAGTTTGGATGCCTGGAAATGCAAGTACTCCAGAGGGTTTTCAAAGCAGCTCAGCAGGCTGAAGTATTTGGCCCCGAGCTATCAGAGATGGCGTGACCACTTTGTAACTCTGATATACCTGCAGTAGATCCCAGGGTCCCACTGCCTGCACCTCATCAGCCCCTTGGAAAGCACCCGTTAAGTTTCAGCCCAGGCACAGTGAGCAGCATGTTACATCTCAGCTTCTGGTAAGAAGAATAAAGTCAGCGTGAAGTATTTGTCTTCCTCTCTCGTTCTCCTGCTGGCTTCATCCTTTTCCGTAACTTCCAGGATGTTTTGGTGTCCTGGGATATGGAGGCTGTAATGGTAAAATGACTGTGGGTTAAAACAGCTTGGCTGTGAGAAGCGGGCTGTGCCTTGGAGGCCCTAATCAAAACGGTGTGGCCTGGATCACTACAGAAGTTCAGGAAAAAAACCTATTTTGTGTCCTCAATAGAATTTTTTTTTTTTTTTTAAGTCCTGTGACCTGTTTCTTTGTCTCAAATAATATTATGCTTTTCCACTTGCAGGCTTTGGTGCCTAGGCAGGATTTTGTAATGTCATTCTATTAGCTGAGATTCAGAACGCTTTTTCATTTCCTTTAATTTTTTTTTTCTATGTGACAACAGCTTTATTTTTGCCTCTGTACTTAAGACTGAGGGTTTTTTACTCAGATGTATGAAAATTAAGCTTGGAAAATAAGTTATGGAGAGCAAGGACAGGCTCAAGACAGAAGCTAGAAAGGTTGCCTGTAACAGCACTGAGGAGCAGAAACTGTTCAAGCATGTGTTTTACCTTGTTTTCCCCTTTCCCCCTCACTTTTGGCAGATCCACGTAGCAATATTCACAGAGAGATGAAATGCATCCTTTTCCTCTCCTTTGCCTCTAACAAAGAACTGAAAGGTGGTCACGCTAGCAAGCATCGTTTCTATCCTCAGCATGACATATTAGAAAGATTAGTATTGGAGAAGTAGGGCCGTATTTAACATGGCACTGATACCTGTGGCAGTGGTGTTCGGTAAAATGCCATTTGTCCAACTTGCACAATGTTTTAATGGTTCTAGATACTAAGGCTTCTATGATACTAAGGCTTTCTACTCCTAAAATTAATGCTAATCCCTGAGTGACACAGTGCTCTACCCCTTTGGCAGTGACCTTGAGTAACTGTTCTAGCAACTGGTTTAATATTTCTACGAATGACCTTTACAGACAGTTGTCTCGCACTGCCTTCTGTCCGTTGTTTCTTTGCTCGACTGTAATGCTTGGTGGCTGTTTATGCTATGTGAAGAAGCACATATTGATTACTTTTTTCCTTGTATCTTATGGAATTCTGTTACTACATGCTGAACATTTTCATTTTCTCTTAAGAGATACAGGAGGTGATATTCCGTTAAGTGAACATGAGAAGAGATTAAAGACAGACCTAATTTGTCCTATTATTTTCACATATTTAGGCAATTTATCTCTGCTATTTTACTGAATTATATTGGTTTTTCTGTCCGTGATTTGTTGCAGTGGATTTTGTACACATCAAGGATTCAAGATCGCCAGTTTTTATGAAACAGGATCCCAGAACTTCATAAATAACGAAAGAAAGCAGCCTCCCACTGTTCAATTACTGATGTGATGTCAGGGTGATATAATGTCTTACGAATATGTTATATATGTTAGGTAAAATAACTCTTAGAAAGACACAAAAGAGAATTCAGGGATATTAAGGGTAAGTGTATATTACTATCTACTTCGTGCTTTTTGATCTGATTGAAGACACGTGGTTAGGGAAACCCATATTTGTGTATATATAGCTTTGAAAGAAGGAACGAGAGCGCCAGGTTTAGTTAGTAGTTTTTAATAATTATATACATAAATGAGGAAATGCTTTGTGACACTTTTGGTTTCCTTCTACCCGTATGCCTTTGCCATGCAGGGAGGAGATGATGTCATGGCTTGCGTTCATGATGATAACGGAAGAGTCCGAATACAGCACTTCTATAATGTCGGTCAGTGGGCTAAAGAAATCCAGAGAAATCCTGCTAGAGATGAAGAAGGGGTTTTTGAGAACAATCGTGTAACATGTCGATTCAAGCGTCCGGTATATGTTCCCCGAGAGGAAACCATCGTAGATCTGCACTTGAGCTGGTACTACCTGTTTGCTTGGGGTCCAGCCATTCAGGGTGAGTTGATTTCCGTGCTTCTGACAGAACTGGGGTGTCAAAATCGATAAATGTCTTTCAATTACAATATTCTTTCTAGATGGTTTTTTTTTTTCAATAAACTAAAATTCTGACAGCATGAGGCTTAAAAACAGATAAAAAGAAAGACAAGGTAAATAACAGAGTCCTACACGTTGTGTTTTCTTGGCTATATCGTTACTACCCCCACTTCCCAAAGCTAAATTTAGAAGAACTTCATAACCAGAGGTTCTGAATTCCTTTGAAGGATGTTTATTGTTTACTTGAATTTCATTTGTTTTATTGAGAAGTTTAATTCCAAGAAGCAGAGAAATGACCCTACTCACTGTCAGCGTAGTATTGCATGCTCCTGTAGGTTTGAAAATTCCTTGGCTGTCTATGTGTTTGTGTGGTAGAGTTACAGAAAAAATGCATCTGATGTTATTTCTTTCTGCCCTTACCTGTTAAAGGTTCTATAACTCGTCATGATATAGACTCACCACCTGTATCAGAGCGTGTTGTCAGTATTTACAAGTATGAAGATATTTTCATGCCATCAGCTGCCTATCAGACCTTCTCTTCTCCATTCTGCCTGCTCCTCATTGTTGCACTGACCTTCTATTTATTGATGGGAACCCCATGAGCGACGGAAAATAGCAAGAATTTGGCAGTGGAAGTTTCTCAGGATGGACTGCTATACGGATGGACGATGCATTTTTCTATGGGAATTTATATCACACCACCATCATCATCTAGCTGCTTCCGAACATAGTTAGCTTCTCAGAAGAATGAAATAACCATTTCCTTTGAGTGGCAGAGTGGTGGCAAATCATTTAAGAATAATCAGTGAACACGTAGGAGAATATTTTCAGTGTTGTGACTACTTGCTTAAAGAAAAAGAGACTTTTGTAAAATCAATATGCGTGCATGTGTGCGTGTGTATGTGTGTTTGGGAGGGGGTGTCTGTATGTGTGTTTAGGTGAATTTAGCGATGGACATCTTATCAAATAACAAAATTGCCTTCCAAATTGCTCCCAAAAAGCAAATTTGGGAAAACATTATAACGCTATTTGGTAGTTCTGGTGCAGACAGCACAAGTCCAAGTGTGGTTTCTGAACTTAAGATCAGGATACCGACATAGCAGTATAAAACCTGCCCTTCAGTAATGGACAGTTCTCCCAGATGTTTTTATATTTATCAAGGTTTACTTGCTCTGGTACTTTCCAAAATGAAACTTGCATAATCAAGCATTAACATGATTTTTTTCAATGGAAAAGAGGTGGTGAATGTCTTTATAACAACAGTGTTTCAACAGCCTTCTTGAAAGAAATGGCTACTTCTTTTATGAGTGGGATATAAAGTTGTTTAAACAAAGGGAAGGAAGAATACAGTAATGTAAATTCTCCATATGTAGGAAAACTAGATGTAAAACATAGAGAATATAGAAGTTCCCAACAAGCCATAGGTCGTCCTTCCAATAGATTAAACCATTTTTTCTCTTTTTGTGAAAAAACAGTAATATTGCTGACATGTAAATATGTTTTTAAGCAGTTGTGTAGTAGTATGAAGTAATCTGGTTTTCTGTGTTGTATGCCTGTATATCCCGTTCATGTTAGAGATGAATATGGGCAACTGGCATTAACTTACAAAGAAATGAAAATATAATTGAGATTATTTGTTAGGAAAAGTAGGGATTAATAAGAAGAACAGTATCTTTAGTTTCATCAAACCATTGCTAAAATGTAGTTACTGTGGAAAAAGATGAGCTAAAGAGGAAATACATTACGGGGTTTTTTATCACCAATAAATATTACAAAGATGAGTGCTGAGTATTACCGAAACTTAAAGTGTCAAGAGGTATTTATGAGCTCCAGAATATTATGAAAAACTTTGATTACTTGTGGAGAATTTCTGTTCTTCACGTAGTAGGAAGTGTATGACACGTATACATGTAGTAGTCAAATATGCTTAGATAAGGTTGCTTATTCAGTTCCCAACTTGCATTAACATTCTATTTAAATAGAATTAAAATTTGAATTGTGCCAAAGTTCTATCTAATGTGGCATGCTTGAGGACTCTGTAACATAGGATCTGGTAAAGTATGCGATGAACCACATTTCTATTTTCCTCATTGACGAATAGAGTAAAAAGATTAACTAGCTTTGCTGGGTTTGCATCATCATTCACAGGCTGAAGTTTGTAGACTAACTTTTTTTTAGGCTCAGCCTTCTTCAAATCTATGCTTAAAGTATATGAAATAGGTTTGAGGAGGAATTTATCTCCATCACAAACACTTTATCCCTTTTTCAAAAAGAAGATTGCTTAGTAATATATACTTTCATAGATGTCTTTAAGAATTTGTTCACTTAAAATTGCTGGACTAGGGTTCAGGAAGGGGAAGAGAAATTCAGAATGAAGTCAACTTTAAAAGTGCATATAGCAGCTTGGTTTAGTGTAAATTACTTCTCTCAAGTCGGATAGGCTACTCATCGTCTGAGGAAGTACACAGTGGAGATCACCAAATAAGGAAGGCTGGCTTTGGGTCCATCATGGCAATAAAACAGAGCCTTAAAATTGGCTGAAGCAGAGAGCTGAAGCCTTGGATAACGAGTTTTATATTCAGCAACCAGGTGAAGTGAAGAAATCATTAGGGCAAATTCTTTTTCCCTTGTGCTAATTTGTAGGCAGCTGAGAGAGCTGAGATATTGCAGTTTCTTCTCAGAGTTCGCAGCTACTTAAAGTAGCCCCAGGGTTGCTTTAATTTATGGCCTTGTATTTACTGTTTTAGTTTCAGGTACTTACCTGATTACTCAATAAAGGGCTAACCTAATAATCGAAAGGTACTAAAGTAGGGTAGAAGCCCATTTTGGCTCCTCTTTTCTTCTTTAATATAGTGCTGGGGTTAGGATAGCCTGGCTGGACAGGTGTGTTAAAGATGATAATGATAATAATGAGGTAAACATGCAACACCCATAGAGCTGCTTTCCACTTACACGGAATCAGCCCTGTTTAAATTTCAGGCTCTAAAGCAACAGCAAACTCATAGCAGAGGCAGAGCTGCTCTTTGTGGTGGGTAGGGTATGTTCACTGCAAAGTATAAACTTCTTCAGCCCTTCTCAGGTAAGGTGCAAATACAGTTTCTTGTCTCTTTCGGGTTACTTGTTAAGTATGCTGCCTTGGTGGTTTTGTCGTCATATTTTTCTCTTGTTGAAATATTAGCAGAAGCGTGCACTTCAAAGTACTTAATTCAAACTAATTAAGTATTTCTAATCAAATGGGAGGAATAAAAGCCCACATCAAGCAGCAAAGCAATCTATTCTTTGGCATTTCAACTGATGGTCGAGTTTAGCTAGTAAACTCTTCCAAAACTTTGCATACTGCTTCCCAGATAGTAAAGCCATAATTCCTGCTCTAAACACTTTGCAGATAGCAGAGGTAAAATAGAAGAAAGCCTAAGGAGAGCTGAAAATAACTGTGGCAGATTAGACACAGGAGTTGGGGTAACTTTCTTTTAGTGAAAGGAGTTTGCTGTCTTGTGGCAGTTTGTATGAGAGTTGCTCTTCAAAGTGGGAAAACCAGGAATAGGAGACTCAAGCTGACAAACAAAGAAGGTGCGAGTGCTTAGAGGCTAGTAGTTGGGAAGAAGTATGAGAACAAAAAGGCCATAAAACAAATGTAAAGGCTTTAATTCAATGGTATTTACTTGTGTATGTTACTGGGTAAATCGTAACATCTGAGTGGGCGTGGTAACTTGTCATCAAGGTATTTTGTTTTTCATTTTTTTTTTTCCCTTTTAATATTGAAAAGTAGGATTGATCCCTGTTATACAAAGTTACTACAAAGTAACTTTCTTCAAAGTAACTTTTAAGTGATTAAAGCATTTCAAATAGTTTTTTTAATTTCTCTAATTAATAGGTATGTTGCGGTTTAACCCCAGCCAGTAACTAGGACCACACAGCCACTTGCTCACACCGCGACCCCCTAGTAGGATACAGAGAAAAAGGAAGGGCGAAAAAGGGTGAAAAAACCAACCAACCAAAACCAACAACTCATGGGTTGAGATAAAGATGGTTTAATACAACAGTAATGAAAAGGAAAAAAATAATCATGATAGTAATGGTAAAGGAATATACAAAATAAAGTGATGCAACACTAATTTATTCTCACCACCCAATGATCGGTTGCCCAGCCTGTCTGAGCAGTGATTGAGGATCCCTGGCCAACCCTCATTTACATACTGAGCACAATGCCTATGGTGTGGAATATTCCTTTGGCCAGCTTGTCCTGGCTGTGCACCCTCTCAGCTTCTGTGGGAAGCTGAAAAAAGCCCCTGACTAACGTAGACATCACTTAGCAACAACTAAAACAATATGTGTTATTCTCATACTAAATTTAAAACACAGCAGCTACTAGGAAGAAAATGAACTCTATCCCAGCTGAAACCAGGACAAGGTACTAATACAAACTAGAGGAAAAGGTCTCCCTTTGAAAAGGCATTTCCTCCATTTGATTTTCCAAATCAAATAATTTTTATTTCCCTCACAGTGACTACTAGCAAGCAGCTGTTAAAAAAACCCACATTTCCAAAGTGCTTTTATTTTGAGAATTACTTGTTGTAGTAGGATGACCTAATACAGAGGTATAGAGTTTAGAAAGTGCATATATAGTGTCCTTTGGAAATTTAACTTTGATTCTTAATTAGAAAGATAGTACTGGCAAAGACCATAAGGCATTAATTAATGTCCTTGAATACGTTCTTTCCATGCAGAACAAAAGTCAATTGTGACTATTGCTTGTTACGTTAACCATATTATTACCCTTTGCTCACTCTGTCCATCTCATCTAGAATGTTTTTTTACTTAAAGTTTGTAAGTTAGTTGGAAGAGAAATCAGCTGCTTATATTTGTGGCATTGCCTGTCACAAAGGGACCTTGCTTTTTGACTGTAGCGTCTGATTGGTACCCCACTACAAATAATAAGCTAGGCCTGAAATTACATTAGTAATAAGGAGGATGGGAAAGAGAGGAAAAAATAAGCAAAGAGGACAGACTTTCAGAAAGTAATTTTTTTATTTCGCTGGAATCAAATAACTATGTATATTTTTATGTATATGTGAGATACTCCTAGATGCTAATTGATTCCCCTCCACAAAAAGCCTAGCTGACTTGATAATGCCATTAGATACTGGATGATGCTTTCTCCAAAATTCTATTATTATAAGGGAATTACTTGAGTTTTGAAAGAGAACATATTGATGAGAAAAGATTGAAATCCCTCTGTGGCCGCCTTGTCCTTTTTGATTGGTTTTGCAATACTTGGGTTAGACTTGCAACACAGGGATTAGAGAATGACTGGCGCATGGTGTACATCAGCAAACCCAGGCAGAAGTTTTGAAGGTCATTTGGGGCACCATATCCTGGGTCTGAACCAAGAAGAGCCCTGCAACTGCCTCCATGTACTCAGTGGCCACTGCAAAATGGAAATAACAAGCAGCACGACCCATCCTACATCAAATCCCTTAAATATGCGTATCATCTTTTTCCAGGCCGTGGATGGTGTTCTTGCCGTAAGTGTTAATGTCTAGTCTTCTTCCAAAAAGTTCTGTGCTCCTTATCACCACCTTATGTCCTGTCCTGCCTTCCATAGATGCCTTATGCTATTTATTGAGATGATCTTGAGAAGTCTTAGCCCAGCTGTGAAGAGGAGTTAGTGATCCATTTATAAAGAAGCAAATTATTCTCCTCTGTCTGGTCTTTCTGATTGCATCTGGGTCCACTGTAAGTTTGCACCAGGCCGTACTCTAGAGACAGAATTAAAGCTTACATACAAACTTCATCACTTTTATCAGCATTTGAATTGCATTTTGTGACTCCTTGGTTTGACACACTGATTTGTAGCGGGTGTACTCCCCTCCCCCCCACCTCCCCCGGCTTTTTTAACATCTCCAAATATTTTCCCCAAAGAAAAGTATTTAATAGTAGCTTTAGGAGAAGGAAATATGTATTTCACAGAATTACAAAAGGTCTAATATTACTTATTTTCAGAGATATCTATTGTGAGAGTGCTAGCATTTTATACAAAGCACAACTTTGTATAGAGCCTTAGGTTTGTGATAGAAGGAGAAACACATTTAAATATTGCCGTTGTTTTGGTGCTTCATGGAGCTGCGTGTGTGCGTAACCTGCATGAATTGGCATCCTCTGCTTCAACCCTGACTCCGCAGCGTGTCAGGAATGGGTGAAGCAGTCTGCCTGAGTGCCATACAGTGAGACCTCAAACGGTTAGGGGCAGAAGAGTGGAGAGACCGGTAGGAACGGTGAATGACAAGGAAGGGCTAATGGTTTTGGCATACTCCCTATTTTTGTGTGAGTTTACATGTGGCAGAGCATATCCAGCGCTTTTAATCACAAGCAAATATTACTTGATTTGAATAGAAGGGCCAGAGTCTGACTTTAAAGAGAATTTAGCTTTTCTGCAGGCCTTAGCTGTGTAAAGGCTGATGTGGGCCCAAGGCCGGATTGTGCCTCCAGATGTGTGGTCCTGTGAAACTCCATCAAGCTGGAGGCTCCATCTTGCCTTCAGGGGTATCAAAACCTGTCAAGACCCTGTAGACAGTAGTGGCCATCGGCTGCTGCATGTATACACGGACATTTTACAGACTACTGCTGCAGCAGGTCAGGTATCAGAAGATGGAAGCTCTAGATCTCTTCTTAACAGCTTTTATTGTACATCATCTATTCCCTAACTAAAATTCCACTGTCAGTATTTCTTGTAGCGGTGTGTTAGGGCCTAATGCAGCTCTCCCACAGCCTGCCCAGCACAGATATGGGTCTAACTGGAAGGTTTTAAAGAAAATCTCAATTTCCTGAGTATAAAAATTAATCAAAAGAAAATAACTTACATTTATTTACCATATGTTAACTTTTCACCGCATCTTTTCTTTGTAACTAGTTATTTCTGTGCAATATATATATGTCGAGGTGTCTGACTTTTGCAGATAAAGAGTGAGATCTAGGTAAACCTTCCTTTTCTAAACTTGTTTGATTAGTATGAAATAATCACTTGGGTAACTTCTTTTTTTTTTTAATTATTATTTTTACAGTGAGTTTGGTAAAATTATGTATGCTTGAACTTGGTTATTTAACTTATCTAATTTAGATACTGAGGCAAAAACAGTGTAATTTTGAAATGTCAAGGAGGATGTGTGCAGCTTGTGGAGCTGACAGGTGTGAAAAAGCAGATTGAAAAGACATTACTTCCTTTTAAAATCTGTGATTTGAATTGGCAATAGCAATAAACCTGCTGTAAGGAAAGGGACCGGTTTGGTTGTTTTGGGTTTTTTTTTTGGTTGGTGTTTTTTTGTTTTTTTTTTTTTGATTGCTAAGTGCTTTGAATTCCACTCATAGAATATCTCAGGTTGGAAAGGGACCCATAAGGATCATGGAGTCCAGCTCCCTGCTCCTCTCAGGACCATATGACTAAGGGTATCATCCAGGTGCTCCTTGAACTCTGACAGGCTTGGTGCCCGAGCACTTCCCTGGGGAGCCTGTTCCAGTGACCAACCACTCCCTCAGTGAAGAACCTTTTCCTAATGTCCATCCTGAACTTCCCCTGGCGCAGCTTCGTAGTCGTTCACAACTGTTGCTTTTGCCTTACTTCTGTTTTTCTTATCTGAGTATCTTATCTTCTTTCAAACCGATGGGAGGTTGGAATACGTGCAGGACTTCACAGCCCATGTTTTAGAACAGCCGCTGTTCCGTATAGGCTAGTTTTGATCTGCAATTAGAGGCTGTTTAGGAATGTCCATACAAGGTGAACTTTTATATGGCGCTCTTAAACTTTCTGAAAGGTGTTGTGCTCTTTATAGACTAGAGTGTTACAGAATTACCTGGTAGCAGTAATTTTCTGAGCTGTTTCTAAATGATACTTACTCAAATTCATGTTTACATTTTTAAAGAACTAATTGGGTTTTTCAAAAGTGCCGAGCAGCTGCAAGTCTTTTATGGCTGCGAGGCCTACTCAGGGCAGTGAACATTTTATGGCAACTAACGATTGCAATGTGTTCCCTAATTTAGTTTCACATCTCTCTCAAGCTTGACATCATCCAATTCAATTTCATAAGATGCTATTAGTAGAAGATTAAGTAAAGGAACAATTCGTTAAGGTTGTGTGCCAAGGAATAAAAATATTCTTGCTGATTTTTTTCACAACAGTGATCTGCAAAGTTTAGATTAACAAAAAATATCATTCCCAGAATTAATAATTAGGCAATGGAAATTTGCTGAAGGTATTTTTGTGTGTGTAAGTCTGATAATTATACAAGAAAGTTTAAAAACAAAAGGGTAGACTCTGCTTTGGAGATAAAAGACAAAACACAGAACTCTACACGTACCCCAACTCCTAGCTGATTTTTTGGGGGGCAGAGTGATTCAGAAGAATATATAGAAACCTGAGATGCTACCTTCTAGGGTATTATGTTTGCAGTTTTTATATATTAACCTTTTGTCACCTGTTAGGTACATTAATTAGCCCCACAGTAGTGGTTTTATAGTATTACTTACATTTTTTTTCCAGATCAGATGAAACAAGGATAAGGTCAATAAGACAAGAAAATATTGTTGTATAGAGTATTAGGATAATCAGAAAGGAAGCACAGATGACGTATTTAAATCTAGGAGGAAAATATCTTATTTTTTAAGTACAAAATATGATACCTGCTTCTGCAATGTTGGACTGCTCATATATAAAGCAATGATTTCTTTTTCAGTTGTGTTTGTGTGTGTTTGTTTTTTTTGTTTTACACCTGGTGATATGAAACCAGTGATAAAAATTGAAATGGAAAAAATTGCCAAAGCAGACTTTCTCTAAAGCTGGAAGTATCATGTAAAACTTGACATGGATAGTCAAAGGTGGAATTCCAAACCTATTAACTAATTAGAAAAATGAAATAGTGGGACCCTGATATTTGTGTGTGATGTCCCCAGCCTTTATTTAGGCAGATATATTTTGTCACATATTTGAAGCATCATGAGTTCTGTTTAGGTTAAAACAGCTGCCTGGTATGCCTTGGTATTTCTGATTAATATATCTTGAGGTCTGGTTTGCTTTAAACTCAATGCAAGTAAGTAGGCTGTCATAACTGTGTTGACTCTTGCCACTTTGTTTTGTATTACATGAAGTGTAATGGTTGAACCTGAAACATCATCTCTACCTTTTCGCTTTGTTCAGTGTTCTCAAGACTCGTACGTAGGTAAAACATATAAATAAGCAACTTGTAACTATAGTGCTAAGTGGTGTTCTGCATTCTTTATGCTAGGCTCCATTCTGTATGCCAATACCCAGCATCCATGTGAAGTCCATGAGCATTTGGTCAGGTAGGAGTGCAGAACTGGGCTTTTGTAGTCCAGAAGTAATCATCAAACTTCTTTGTATTTATGCACTAGTCTTTTCAGAAAAATAACAGTGAATGAATACACAATGGAATTACGGTGACCTGCGGGACTACTTTACAATCAGTGCATGCCCTAAAATATTGCTTTGTAACATCTGTTTTATACTAAATGTTGGTGTTCAAGTGAGCCTTGTTAGCTATCTGACAGTGATAGAGAACAATATTTATAAAGCCGTTATAATAAATGCCTTTTTAGTCTAAGAAAATGTGTGGTATGGCATCTATGAGGGGAGGGGGGGAAGTCTCTGTGAGGCTAAAGAAGTCTCTGCTGCTGCCTTGTGTTAACAATTCCTTCCTGTGCTATGGGTTTGAATTTATTACCCTGAGTAATTCCATTAAAGTCAGCGAGCCTGCTCACAGTAGCAAATTAACAGATGTGGGGGACTAAATTTTTTTTTTTCTCTTTCATCATCAGAGTGAAGCTGTAAATAAATGTAACTATCTGTATTTTAACAAAGTATTAACCCAATTGTGACTTACTTATAGTAAGTAGAATGTAGAGATCCCTGTGGTGACCTCTAAGCTCTGTTTTTGTATCCTATTCAATGCAACTATAATACAATATACTATAATATAATTGCCAATATTACAAATTTGGGTGTTCTTTATCTACTGTCATCACTACCCCATTGCTTGGCCAGACAGAGCAGCTCCTGAAGCAGTCAGAACAGGCTTTTGCAGAAAAGAAGAAGATGCAATTACATTAGAGATTGGGAACAGAGCGGAGCGTGTCCAGAGGAGGGCTACAAAGCTGGTGAGGGGTTTGGAGGACAAACCTTATGAGGAACGACTGAGGGAGCTGGGGTTGTTCAGCCTGGAGAAGGGGAGGCTGAGGGGAGACCTTATCACCCTCTACAACTACCTGAAAGGAGGTTGTAGAGAGAGGGGGGCTGACCTCTTCTCCTTGGTGACAGGTGATAGGACGAGAGGAAATGGGTTCAAGATATGTCGGGGGAGGTTTAGGTTGGATATTAGGAAACATTTTTTCACTGAGAGGGTTATTAAACATTGGAATAGGCTGCCCAGGGAGGTGGTGGATTCACCACCCCTGGAAGTGTTTAAAAAGAGGGTAGATGGGGTACTTAGGGACATGGTTTAGAAGTGGCTTTTGTCAGGGTAGGTTAATGGTTGGACTTGATGATCTTAAAGGTCCCTTCCAACCTCAGCAATTCTATGATTCTAACTCTCATGATATACAGCAAGCAAAAGCAGTGGCAGAGGTATCTCCAACAGGCATGCTTCAATTTCTGTGATCTCTCAGGTTTGAGCTGGTATTTTAGCTCCTTGCTGAGGGACTGAGAAGAAGAGTTGACTCAGGACACCAATAAATGTGTTGCTTTTACACTATGTCCTTTGTTTCTTGTGTTTGTAGTACTGCTACCCTGTAATTGCGGGCTGCAAGAAAGGATGGATGGTGTGTGTCAGCTACTTGTGCACTATCCAAGTGATGATGATCAACAGAGGTCTTTAAGACCATCTATTGAGTATATTTTATTCTGTTTGTGCTACATAACATCTGACAGAATGGTAAGGCATTTTGCCACAAACCCGATGAGACCAAAATATTCTTCAGTTGCTCACATCTTTGTATCCAACTCTTGTACCATGCACGGGGCTACCATGTGGGCTAACCCTGCAAGACAGTGCTCTGGATTTTGTGCATCCCAAGGTCTTACTGTTGCTATGTTTTGCATGCTGGCCCACTGAGTGAACATCTTTGCGCTGGTGCTATTGTCTGCTCTGCCTTATGACCATACATTTCATCCCCCTTGTTAACTGAACAAGATTCAATCTTCTACGTGAATCATTCAAGTGTATCACTGACATATAATCAATCAAGTATAGCACTGCTGATACTACCATATACTTTAACCGTGATATTGAACATAGTTGTTTCTGCAATGAAGTTGGTCGCTGCTCTAATCACTGGGTACAATCAGAGACAGTGTTCTCAAGAGCTGGTTTTAATTTTCTTTTTACCACTAATTTGTTAATGATGTTTAATTCGGAGTCATCTCATCTTAGCTGTTGATCTCCCTAAAAGATTTCTTCTTTAGCCCAAAATACAAAGATATGTGCCAATGACCAAAAATTTACATCTTAATGATGCACTTGATTACATATTTTTTTTTCTTTGATCCTACTATTATTGAAACTACGGTAGTTTACGTTGAGCATTTTTCATTCATCTGAAGAGGATTTTACTTTGTCATTAAACTGAGGTGAACTCATGAAGCGAGATTAACCTCAACTGAATGTTCACAAGTGTTCAGTGACATGGGTTAAAACAAACAAAAAGACTCCCAAGCAAGGTTAGTGTTCTTTTCTAGACATGCAGGCCAGTGCTGACACCTTGTGGCTTTGTTCCTGAGCTATTTCATAGTTTCATGTGGTTATTTCACATATAAATCATTATTAACTCGCTGTTTTATATTTCCCTCTCCATAAGACAGCACCAAGGACTACCACAATGTATCACGATGTAAACTGTCATCTAATCTAAAATCACACAATGCTTCAAATCTTAAATAAACCCAGCTGTTAAGGTTGCAGTTGCTGTTTGAAAGCTGTTTTGGAATTAAGTGTTCAGAGCCTGAGGTATGTCTTGTGAAGATCATACATTGTCCCTCAGCTGTCACCTCGGAGACTGTTTTCTGATGTTTATCCTAGAATCACAGAATGGTTTGGGTTGGAAGGGACCTTTAAAGATCCTTTAGTTTCAACCCCCCTGCCATGGGCAGGGACACCTCCCACTGGACCAGGTTGATCATAGCCCCATCCAGCCTGGCCTTGAACACTGACAGGGATGGGGCATCCACAGCTTCCCTGGTCAACCTGTTCCAGTGTCTCACCACCTTTATGGTCATGTTCATGTTCTTAAGTGTTCATGTTGTAACACACGAGTCAGAAATTTTTATTTTAATTGCATTGTGGGTTTGTTGGTTTTGGGGGTGACTTTTTTTTTCTGTGTGTTCATGCGTGTTTTTTTGTTTTAATTTTAATTCTGATCTGTTTAGCTGTTTATACTGAATAGTGAAACACAGTATTGGAAAGGAAAGGTTTTCTACAGTTGGAACCAAATCCTTAGCTTATGTAAATCAATATTTATAGCTTCACTCAAAGAGGTGAAATTAATTTCTGTTCCTAAAGGATATGACTGCCTGAGTCCGTTAAGAAAAATCAAAGGAATAAGGATGTGCCTATGAAGATTTGATTTGCTGACACCTCTGTTTATCTAACAGAAAGATTTGTACTCTCAACTCCCCCTCGTCCCCATTTAAATCTTAATTGACACTTGCTAATTGAACTTCAATGCAATAAATGCATTATAATGAGTCATTAGAGTCTCTTTTTGGCATGCTTCCTCCGCTCTGCAGGAACTGAAGAGAAAAGGTTCAGGTAGCGATGCGTGCTTTTTGCCTATTTCAACACCCTGCCAGGAGGCAGATCTATCTGATCAAAGAGCAGTGAGTGGCAGTATCATTTTAAGGTGCAAGAAAAGCTTCTCATATGGACAACTGCTTGTAATGCCTCATCACCATCAGGATCAAATGAGGTACCTGTAGGTCTATAAATGCCTCCACTGTGTGAAATTAAAGCACTTTGTCAAACCCACATGTGATCCATTCAGCAATGGAAACCAAGAAGTTGCAGAAGCCAAGAGGGACCTTTATAAGCATGAACGTGTGCATACCCAGCAAGAAAGGCTTTGCAGCATGGAGAAGTTGGGGCTGCATGGAAAAGTTGGGACTGCAGAGCAAAAGCTCGAGGAAACTGTCTGGGCCCAGCCCCACCTACAGTTGTAGGATGCAACGCAGTTACAGAAAGCATGTGAGAAAACCTCTACCTTTTCCTCCTTGGGATGATGATAGGGGTATGTCTCAGCTATAGCCTGTTGTCTCTATATTGCTCTGCCTTTAAAAGCGGGGCTATGAACAGTTATAGTCCCATTGTCCAAGTTAAAGACAATTGTGCTCAGATTAATTTCAGCTTTTAGACACCCGCATCACGCAAAAAATGCTCCACCGAAGTCCTGGTGGACATAAATGTACCATGAAGTTACATAATGTTAAACTCATATGTAAATCCTACAAAGGAAAAAAAAAGGGGAAAAATCAGATTTTTACACGTTTCAGAGGTATACAACCTCTGTAATACAGTATTGAGGATATGCTGCATTTTTCATTCAGAAGAAAGAGGAAGATCCCTCGGGTGGTGGGGTGGGGTGGTGGTGTATGGCAGCATTACCAACAGCTTTAGTACCTGCTGAAAGGCTATGTTAAGCTGTAAAAGGAAAACTTCGAGTAGCACAGTGCTGGCAGTTCAAATGTCGTGGATTCCTGCCCTGATAAAACTTGCTCAGACCAAGCATATTTATTATAGAGGCATTTAGGCTGCCTGTAAAATGTTAGCTGTCACCCTTATGTATGGACAGAGGGCTGGTGTACACCAGAAGCAGGAAATTAGCTCCTCCCTAGATTATTTGCAGAAAGATATTTGATGCAACATAATGTCACAAAGGTCAGGTCTAAACAAAACAGACAGAACAACCACTTCTTTAGCATTGGGCCTAATTCCCAGTAAAAGAGCAGATGCTTCCTTGTTAAATAATTTGATTCCAGAACATGCTCAGGCAAGGCAAAATTCTCTGGCTGGTCTAACCAGTCTCGCTCTCCACCTTGAGATGATACTGCAAGTTCCCAAATCATAGAATGGTTTGGGTTGAAAGGGACCTCAAAGATCACTTAGTTCCAACCCCCTGCCATGGGCAGGGACACCTCCCACTAGACCAGGTTGCTCAAAGCCCCATCCAACCTGGCCTTGAACACTTCAGGGATGGGGCATCCACAACTTACCTGGGCAACCTCTTCCAGTCTCTCACCACCCTCATAGAGAAAAATTTCTTCCTCATGTCTAATCTAAATTTACCCTCTTCCAGTTTGAAGCCATCACCCCTCACACCTTGCAAAAAGTCTCTCTATAGCTTTCTTGTAGGTACCCTTCAGATACTGGAAAGCTGCTATAAGGTCTCCCTGGAGCCTTCTCCAGGCTGAACAACCCCAACTCTCTCAGCCTGTCTTCATAGGAGAGGTGCTCCAGCCCACTGATCGTCTTTGTGGCCCTCCTCTGGACCTGCTCCAAACAGGTTGAGGGGCAGAATCACCTCCCTCGACCTGCTGGCCGCACTTTTGATGCAGCCCAGGATACGGTTGGCTTTCTGGGCTGCAAACGCACATTGACGGCTCATGTTGAGCTTCTGATCCACAAACACCCCCAAGTCCTTCTCCTCAGGGCTGCTGTCAATCCAGCTCCCAGGGACTCCAGTGGCAGTGGGGACGGGAGAGCGTCACACGGGGCTGCAATGCTGGGATGGGGGTGAGGACCTGAAGGAAGCTGCTGGGCTCTTTCAAGCCCCATCCCTCGGCACCCTTCTTCAGCAAAAGAAGGCGCCGGGCAACCTCGGCCCGCACTCGGCGGGAGCCGAAGCGGCACGGGCAGGGCTGAAGGACCCCCGGGCCCGCCCCCGGCAGGCCCTGCCCACGGGGGCGAGCACGGCCGCCGGCTCTCCCGGAGCGGAACTACATTTCCCAGCACCCTTCCCCCGCCGGCAACTCCCCTTCCCCGCCGGGCCGGGCTGGGCGCAGGCCCGTGCCCAGAGCCGCACGGCGGCACTACAGCCCCCGGCAGTCCCGGACGCTTCTCCGCGCCCTCGCCTGTGCCGGCGGCAGCGGCGGNCTGCTCTGGGCCGTGCTCTGCGGCACCTTCCTCCACCCCTTCAAGAGCTCCCTGACGGCGCTGGGCCGCCGCTGGCTGGGCCGCCTGCACAGCTCCCGCACCCCGGTCC
>VXBH01007063.1:79036-90635 GCA_013400035.1 Rynchops niger | reverse complement strand
CGCCTTCGCTGTAAAAACCCGCCGTGAAATAGCATTTAAAAAAAGCTCCCGAGTTACAAGCCACGGAGCGGAAGGGTGCTGTGTAACAATCGAGTGGGTGCGGGGGGGGTGGGGAAGGCTTTTTCTCAGGCGGTATTTCGTGTCGGTGGTGCGGTGGTGCCCCGGTTCCGAGATGCTGTGTAAGTCACAGGTAATTCAGGTGAGGTCTTGGGCAAACACGGGCTCTGCTGGGCTGCGGGGTGGCTGGTAGGAGTTGTGAAATTGCAGCTCGGCTCCCCAGGTGACTCGAGGGAGGGAAACGCGACGTTGAGGCTGGTTTCTCAGTGTACTGATTTTTTTAATTTTTTTTTTTATTAGAGTATCAAACGGTGCAAACTCACTTTGGACGTTAAAAAAGTATAGCTGTTTGTTTAACCTACAGGTGTTACTTATGGTAACAAAAGATTCTGGGAGACTACTTTTCCCTGTCTTGTCTTCAGCAAG
This sequence comes from Rynchops niger, assembly GCA_013400035.1. Classification (NCBI taxonomy): domain Eukaryota; kingdom Metazoa; phylum Chordata; class Aves; order Charadriiformes; family Laridae; genus Rynchops; species Rynchops niger. The sequence continues at coordinate 90,152 of VXBH01007063.1, read as the reverse complement.
TAGAGTCGTTAAAACCTCTGGCATTTTTACATTGTTAATTACAGTTGAAAATGCAACAAAACAAAAAAAAACTACATATCTGAAGTAAATGGATACGTGAAAGCACGGAAGATCAGTAAGTTGTACTTTTATTAGACGCTGATGCGTGATTGGCATGCTCAGATTGCTTAGTGTCAAAGACTTTTTTTTTTAGCTGTTCTAGTTTTTTAAACAAAACAACACCCCCCCCTCCCCCCCCGCTTAGGTGGAAAATAACATACAGAGTTAGTTTAATGGGGATATATGTGGAGATAAAACTGAAGAACTGTCTAAACTCAGTCTTCTTATGTGGCAAGAGAGATAAACTGTCAAGAAAAAAATAATACAGTAGCAAGGTTGTCCAGGCATCCCGTTTTGGGTTACACATGTTCTTTGAATACTAGTTTTATTCCTTTGGTGGAGCTGGTGCATGCCGATATGCCAAACACAACTTTAGAGGTGTATACCAGAAACAAAAAAGTAATAGTTCTCCTGAATGTACTGACAAAGGATATTTTGAGCTATTACTAGTGTGAATAGGATGGACCGGAGAATGTGCTTTAATCTCTTGAAGGTAAACATTGGAAGAAGGGATTTTCTTGGCTTTCTATTCTGAAGTGTTGTCATACACTAGAAAATGTCAGAGGAGGTGTGCTTCTGGTCTGTTTTGTTCTCAGAAGTATAATTAAGACTGAAAAGATAGACACGCTTTCTTTATAAAGAGGCAAGATAGAATCATCTTTACCTTCAGCTGAGTGGTGGAAGAATGTAAGCACGGCTTGGCACTGATGGAAAGTTTTGATTAGCTGCCACACAATTTACTTGATAAGCATTGGCCTGCCTGTTTTGTTTTTAACAAATCCACAATATTGCCATACTAACCAACTTGGCTAAGTCCAGTCCTTTATTCAAACTTTGTTAATTAAACTGTACTTACACTGTGTAAGTATAAGGGTACTAAAGGAATTTGCACTGATTTAACCTCACAGCTATGGTTGTAATGCACTGCTGGACATCTGTGCATGCTTAGGGCAATTTTGTTTATCAGTGTCTGATACTTCTGGTTTGCACTGCTGTTTCTGATATGACACTTGTGTTCACTGAAGTGCCGTAAGACTTTAACTGGGCAAAAGATAGATGTCAAAATAACTGACCGTGGACTTCCTTAAGCAAACTGGTTACAGTAGCTTTCTAAGCAAGCTGCCTGTGTCTCTCTCTAGGGCCCTGTATGAGAAAGAAACTGTGAACTTTCCTTCGTAAATAACCTCAACTCAGCCTGGCATCATCTATACACTTTACAGTGTTTTCCTAGACCAGTTTTTTGAATTTTGCTGTTACGTGATTTGTATTATCTCAGAGCTGTAGCAGGATAGCTTAATTTTATCTGTGCTGCTGAAGACCCTTGAGCTGGATCAGTTAATGGTATCTGCTTTAACTTCAGTTAAGCATTTTAAAGCCGTTTCATTGCCATGTTACGTTACAGGGCTCTGTTTGCATGTGTACGGTCTGCTGCTTAGCAGCACACTAATCTAGATTTCTGTGTTTTGAAATATTTTGATATGGAATAACTTAAGTAAGATAAAATTAGTACATTTTCCCCTTGGACAGCAAGGAATACTCTCTTGCCAAGAATATGATACATAAATCATTTACTAGAAGCATAAAAGAGATGAGGAAGCATGGCTTGTTTTAAGTGTGAGACCAGTATCTGACTAGCATAGTACATTTGTTTATGGTAATTTTCATCTTGTGAACTATGAATATCTGTGCTTCGGCCACCAATGAGTCTGCTTTGGGCTGCAAAGATGTACACTGTATTTTTTCTTATTTGGAGCTTTGCCCCACCTGCACGGCCCTGGTGCTTACAGAGAAGAAGAACGTGTGGTTGTCTTCTCCCTTTCTGATTCCCTCTTTTGTGCTGGAGAAATGAGAGGATGCCTCTGATTAGAATTTGACTGAGAACAATGATGGGGTTTTGGGATACCAATTTGATGTTCTCTAACTGAAGGTATTTTTGTGGTATCTACTAGGCTGTGATACAGAGACAGAAATTCGCTTCAGTTTCAGGAAAAAAAAAAAGTTCTCCAAATGCAGCAATTGCATGTAATAATGACATAGTAAACTGTATCTTGGCACCAGTATGTTACAGAGCTTTCTTGTACTGTTGTCACTGTTGTCCTCAAATTTGGGAAAGCCGTTCATGGTGTTAATGAGTGAAGATTTGCAAATGGCTGTATGCCTGTCTGCAGTTCTTAAGTCACACTTGCAATTTAGGAATTAGGAATCCTAGTTAACCTCCATGGTAGGCCTATTTGATAGGTGATTGCAAAACACTGCATTTGAAGAACGAGTCCAAGATCACAGGCTAGTCTACAAGCATCTTGTTCCCACCTTCTCCTTTTCTTTCCCTTCGTGCTTTCCAGTTCCTGCATCATCTCAGGCATTGCTTGCCCAAGCAATGTAGTTGGCTGCTGGGCCTTAAAGGTGGGAGCTGGTTATAAATTCCAGATGAGTTCCTTGCTCTGTCTCCAGCCTTCTCTATGGGTTGTTGTAGAAGTCTTACGCAGAGGACATGCACTCTGCATGACTTCAAGTTACATAGGGAAGGAGAGTATTTTTATGTATCCTTTTTTCATAAAAAGGAGGGGAGTTTGTTCCATAGCAGACTGAATATACCCTTACATGTTTATAGGCTCTGGCAGTTTCAGCATGGTTACCCTTGCAGTTAGCATACCTTCTGAAGACTAATCTTGGACTGCCCTCTAGTCCTGGTTTTGTGGGAAGTATGCTTTTGTCCAGCCCTTTATCTAAGGTATGGGAAAGTCTTCTGCTTTCTGGCAAGAGTTCTTTTAGCCTACTTTAGTGTACGTCATGGTTTGGGCTGGACTGGCCTCTAAAATGAACGATGGATACTCTCTAACTTCTCTTCTAAGTCTGAGAAGAATGAGTGGAAAAGAAACTAAACTGCTTTAATGAAATATTAATAATAAAAGGAAAATATAAGAATAGTAATAAGAAAATAATAAATTACATACAAAACTGTATCAAGCTCCCATGGTGACGATCATGTCACTAGTGGGCACAGCAAAAGTCCCTGACTGGACTCAGTATCTGGATTCAGGAACACATGGATCGGGATCAAAGGCAGATGAACAGAGTCCTCCTCAGACACTGGCCATTGAAGAAAGAGGCTGACCCCTTTGATCTCTTAGCTTTTATACTGAGCATGGGCAGATGGGATGGAATACTCTGTTGGTCAGTTTTGGATTGCCTGTCCTCTCTACTCCTCCCCACAGGTGTGACCCCTCTAAGCTTTTCTGCTTCTGATCCTCCAAGTTGGTGCGTCTTGATGAGCTGATCTTGGTTGTTATAGCAATAAACATAAGCAGGAGCCTGTCTGCATACCATTCCTTGGTATTCACTATAAATATCAGGCTTTAGCTCCNGAATACTCTGTTGGTCAGTTTTGGATTGCCTGTCCTCTCTACTCCTCCCCACAGGTGTGACCCCTCTAAGCTTTTCTGCTTCTGATCCTCCAAGTTGGTGCGTCTTGATGAGCTGATCTTGGTTGTTATAGCAATAAACATAAGCAGGAGCCTGTCTGCATACCATTCCTTGGTATTCACTATAAATATCAGGCTTTAGCTCCGCTAGAAGCGGACACTGTATGAAAAATACACCGTTAATCTCAGAGAGTTAGAAGAGATTTAACTGAAAAGTAAAATTACTGAAAAGAAAATTGGTTCTGTTTTACTTCAAATCAGGACAGCCTGACATTTTACACTTACAGTAATGTATAGGAAAGGGTGGCTATTGGTTGTATTTTTTTTTTTTTTCATCAGGGTTCACGTGCTCATATTTATTTAGAAAATAGTTAGTTTGTAGATTCCAGCAGATTATGTGAATTATACAGGTACTCTACATTGACTCTCAAATTCATGGTAGTAAATTAAATCTGATATAATCATAATTGGCAGAATTCTCTGGAGTGAACTTGGTTACAGAGCTGTCAGAATCTTTCTCCCATGACTAGTTTTTCTTCCTTCGTTTGTCACAAGTTATTGGTCAGGGTCAGAACTGTGTACTCGTGTGTATGTCAGTGTATTTTTATCTTTCTGACTGTACTAGGTACAACTTGTTTGGTTGTAGTGGCTAGCATGCATTTAAATGATCTAATCAACCCTTTCCTCACTACAGTGCTGGGCAAATCTGGAAATACCGTTTGCTGTGACCATTGTATCGGAATATTGTCAAAGTAGGTGATGTCTGTTTTGGCCGGTCGACAGTCTGCTCCCTGTCAGGGAAGCTGTCAAATGTCCACCAGGGAAACCTCCATTTGTGCTGGCACTAGATGTCAGCAGTCCCTAAAGTAACCCTTGCAGACTGAAATTCTCAAACATGCTTCTTGGCAAATGTTTTGGGTCACAGGTTCCAAGATGGTTGGCTTCCACGGTGTTACTGAATGCCACTTGTGGAGGCAAAAAAGCATCTACATTTTGTCAAGTTCACTTCGGGGCAATTTCTCTTCTGACAAAGGAAAGGGTTAAGTTTGACCATAATGTTGGAATAACTATAAATGAGAAAAACATAGTTCTGATTTTTGAGTTACATATAATTCCTATTTTTTTAATATTTCAGTTAGGGTTTGGGTTTTTGGGGGTTTGGGGTTTTTTTTTTTTTTTTTTTTTTTCTTCCCTTTCTTCTTAGAGCAGGCTTGCAGGTTTCTAAAACGTGTCCAGCATAAGAAAAAAACCCCACACCTGAAAAAGCCCTTAAGTATTTTTTTCTGCTGTTTATACTAATCCTTTCATTATTTGGTATTATGGCTTATACAGCTTATCTTACCAAACCCACAGGTTTTGGTTTGTTTTCACAACTTGGTAGAGATCAACCGTTAGAGACCACAATGTAGCCTATTTAAAAACAGGATGAGGAGGGGCAGACAGAGATGTTGATAGTGTTTTCTTTTCCACCTTTGTTTTTCCCTTCCACAAAATCTCTCCCAAAATCTCCAGTTTTGGGAGAATCTGCTGTGAGGTACCTTTCTTCAAAAGACTCGTGAGCTTTCTTAGATTTATATGTATGAACTGCAGCCCCAGGCAACTAAGCTGACAGTAGCCTTGAACCTAATGATACATCAAGTTAGGGTTTTTTTTGGTATTTATATGTGTTATTTGAACACACTGATACATCTTTTCCTAACACCTCTGACAGGAATGCTTGTTATGGAACTGTCCAGTAGTATTTTAACCGTGATCTCTCTAATAAAGGAAGAAGGTGAAGAAGTTGTGTATCTTGAGGAGCTGTCTCTTGTGAAAGTGTCATCAATGAAGCATGTCGGAGTAGTGCTCTGTCCGCAGGGAGAGAATTCAATATGCTCTGAAAGACACCTTTTCACAAGTGAATTTCAAAAAGTTTTATTTCTCAGTAGTGTTTTTCTTAACGGAGTTTCTCCTAAAAAAACTTTTTTTTATTAAGACAGGAAAAGTGAACTAAAGGAGGAGCATTTTCAACGTCCATAGCTGCAGTCTTCTGGATATCGTAGATGTAATGGATTTCCTTAAATTCACAGTGTAGGAAATGTTGTGGGACACACTGAAAATACTTTTAACCCATGTGGGGCGGTGTTGATTTTGGTGGTCAGTTCCCGCCTGCCCCAAGATTCCAGTTACAACTTCATACTTTTGTCCCTTCAAAAAGGGGTAGTCTTGCTAAACACCAGGCTTCTGTTTCAGGTGGTTTAGCAATCTGTGTGTGTTAATGCCAAACATGGATATATGTCACAATTGGGGATTCAAGAAGAAACAGAACTGGTAAGATGTTCTAGTCCTTTGGGCTTAGGACCAGGAATAACCCAGTCTGCTTAGTTTATGCTTACTTGTGTTCACTTAGGGAAAAAAAAAAGATCAGGATGTCCTTTACCTGCTTGGGTAAATGACGGCTTCCTTAGTGAAGGGAAGAGGTGGTTGAGTTTGCTTTGAGGTGGGCAATAGTTGTGTGATAAGTGTGATTAGTTGATTTTGGGTTGTTTTTTTTTTGCTTTGAATCTGTTTGACAAAGACTGTCTCCATGCTAAATGAAGGGCAGTTAAACTTTCTTCATTCTGCCGAATGCTGCACATTGGGGGATATTTCCTTTTGTGTACTGTGGAATATACAGTGAAGCCACATGGAATTAATTTTGATTCTGAAAGCTGGAATCAAAGTGACATTTTCATAATTCCTCATCTGCCTCCTTATTATCTCTTTTTATTGTTTAGAAAACCGTTTTTAAAGGAACAGACAGATAAACACTGCGATGTTCATAGTGTCAAACAATTGGGCTTTTGGCAATGTATTTAATGCCTTATATCGCTTCGTTTTTCAAGTCCAACACTGTTCAGCTCAGCTTTTATGGTAGGTTCATTTTCCTTCACTGATCTGCAGCATCACTGAGGAGGAAGAGGTAGAAATGATGAACTGCTTTTAAAAGATCCCTTCTTCAACCAGCTTCACTCAGTGCAGCACTGTTTTAAAAGTTTGCACAAGTATCATGTGAATGTTTGGTTAATGGTTTTGAGGATTTCCTATTTAAGAAAAACTAATAAAAATCTCTCTTTCCAAATGAAAAAAATATTTTTAAGTGTTAAAGGGAAGTGGTGAGATAGTTAGGACTCTTTTGTTTGGTCATAACCCTGAAACAAAATGGAAAATGGGTCATTGCTTGAATTGGATCCACAGTTTCATCAAACAGCTTTAAATATCTCAATTAAAAAATCTCAAACCAAAACAAGCCGTAAAAAAACTTTGCCATATTTCCAAGTGGAAAAGAGCATCCTGGAAAAACCCAACACTTTGGAATGGCAAAGGGAGAGGGTAGAGCTACAACTAGAAAATGAAAGGGTTGAAACATGCCACTTGGTAGGTCCTGACTTGTTAAAAACTGGAAACTTTTGGAAGGTTGGCAGGGCATATATCAAAATAAGTAGCTGTTGGTTATTCTGCTTAGTCTTCACTGTTGCTTTTAGCATGGAGTGGTTTACGTGAAGCGGGTAGGAAATGTGTTCACTGCCGGTTGTTGCGGCAACATTCCAAGGAAGGAATGACAGCTTTGACCAGTGAGGAGCTGCTTTTGTTTATTCCACTTTATGAATATGTTTCAGTTGCCGTGTTGTTATCTCTGTGAGCCTGTTTAGCTACAACTGAATTAGATTATAAACTCTTAGGTTTTTTTCTGGGTAGTTTTTTATCCGTTTAGGGAGCTTGAGCCAGGTGGATGAACACTGAAGCCAGTGTGTGGAAGAGGTGGGAGCGCCTAGCTGGCAGTGGCAGAGAATGAGGTGCTGCTTTCAATAGCAGTGAGCTATTACATGAGCTCATCTGTAAAACCTCTCCCTTAGAGATCAACTTGCTGATAGGAAAAAAAGGGAGTGAACTGTGTAAATAAAGAATTTTACTCTTCAGTGTATATCAATATAAATGTTGTCAAGAGTTGAGTAGTAAGAAAGAGTTTGTTCTCATTAAAAAAATCAGACCAAGGCCAAGAGTGTCTCAGATTTTCAAATTGTCTCAACTTTAATTGTAACTGGAAACAGACTTTCAGTAACATTGGTGGTATGGTCATGCTGATAAATCCTAGACTCTCCAACACTGAAATTTGAAAGAAAAAACAAAACACTGAAGCAGATGCTTGCGTTTAACATAAAAGCTGCATCTTTCTGTGGTGGAATTTTGCCTCAAATTGGCAGTTTAAAAAGAACTGAAGCCCTTCAGACTTGCCTAGACGGCTCTAAATCTGGCCTTTTAAATTTACCTCTGTAACCCAGAAGTGGATACTGAAAACCAACAAGTTGCACTATAATCTTACAGCTATTTGTTCAGGGAAGCAGGCAGTCTTACTTTTTACATCTAAAGGCAAAACAACATTTTGTTCAATTTGGAAGGGGTGCTACAAAATGCAAAGGGGGTGTGAGAAGTGAGGTCTTTGTTGTCTGCTCAGACAATGAAGGTAAGCAGGGGAAGGAAGCAGAAGGAAAGCTTACAGGATTAAGCCATCCTAAAATTCTGATAACGGGAGTTGTGCATATCTGTAAATATTAATTGTGCATTATGTGAAATGTGTGTATTAATTACCTGGTTAGCTGTATGCCCTTATAAATCAAATTTATAGGTGTTCTGGTTTAGTGTGGAATTTGTATCCATTCTAGTTTCAGTGCAATAATTGCAGTAGCTTAATTTTAATGAAAATAGCCAGTGTCTTTTATTCTTCATTTCCATGGTGTCAGTTTTGAGATGGATATATAATAGTAAAGAGGCTATTAATATTCTCATGTGCTTGTAGCCAAAACCTTTGGAGATGGTTCAGAAAAACCAGTGGGAAAGGTTATATAACATGCATTTAAAGGGTTAAGGGCGGGGGGGGAAGGTAGGCTCATGCCAAGTTAGTATGGGATGAAATCCTAGTCCATGTCAATTTAAGTTAATTTGCGTTGTCAGTTGCTTTCAGCTATGAATTGTTGGAAGTAGGCTACCCAAGTTAGAGAAGTAGGCTACACTAGTTCCCATGCAGTGTATTTCTTGCAGCACGGGGAAGTGCTTGGCTGTAACATCAACCAGTAAGGAACTGATTACTCCATGGTGTCACTGAAATTAAATGTCTTGCACCAGTGAATTGACTACATAGGCTTTTTTACAATTTAACTTTTTTTTTTTTAAGAATTGTTATTGTTTGCTCTCCAAAACAAGATGACTTGTTTATTTTAAAATAAGCTACTTTTCTCTGTTGAATAGAAATAAGAAATACTTTTACTTGGATCATTTGCTAAGCTTTTAGAAATGAGAATTGGTGAATTGTTGTAACTTACAACACAAAAAAAAAAATTGAATCCTAAACTTGAAATGCTAGCTTCTAGTTCAGCTACATGCATGGCTAAAGTCAACACACTCTGTTTTGCTTTGTTGGTTGTTAAACATAGGCCTGTTAGCCTCCTACTTTTGGCACATTTGTAATCAGAAAGTTTAATTTATTGAACTTCCCGAGTCTCCTATTTGTAATTTATCATTACATTTAAAAGCTAAAGAGAAAAATTGCCTTGATGCTGGAATAGTTATCATAAAAAGACGCTTTGTGGCTGATGTTAGGGAGTAGGGTAGCATCTTCATGCCAAGTTATCTCTTGCAATTACAATTGTGCTGTAATATGCCTTGGGAACGAGCTTGTTTCAAACCTCTGCTGTTAGAGTGCTGCTGTGTGTTTCAGATCAAAATTTTGGGTTTTTTTCTTTATGATTTTAGTCTTAATGTCTGAGAGTTGTGTTAGTTTTAGACACTTGTCTTGAGTCCACATTGGTCTATAAGCATTATGCAGCTCTGTTGATGCAGAACTAGAGGTAGATAGCAGTGAAAAGCTGGACTGATCAGCTTTGATGAGGGAGATTAGTATGAAAAGGGTATGTACATTTGTTTACATTTCTTAAGCGATTTTAAATTACCTTGTGTGTTATGAGCACTCCCTCTGAAGTTAAGGGGTTCATCACGGCTTGTCTGCTGAATTCAGTACAGTTAACATTTCCTCTATGCCAATTAGGGATGTGGGAGTAGTCACATAAACCTGCTTTTCACAAGGACTGTTGCCTCTTCAGTGAGAGTCATATAGTGCAGAGTAAAGAGGTGAAAGCTGTTGCAGTGTCTTCTGTCTAATTGCCTGGTTTGTGTCTGCCAGCGTGTTCTTACTTATTACAGTGGCATGTGATTCAGCAAATGCTGCTAATAGAAGTTTTGTTTAAACTTCATTGGCATTTATGGATTTGTAAGGGGAAATTTGAAGGTGTTAACTGGTTATGGATAGGGAACGTTTGTTGACTTTGGGTCAGAAGTGTCAGGACTTTTTGGTTTTTTGTTTTTTATTTTTATTTTTTTTTTTAAAATGCTATACTGAATTTTTATTTTTACAGGTTTTCATACCTCTTTTATTACACATCTGCTAAGTAGCAGCCTTTTGCCTCCTCTTTCCTGTTCTGGTTTCTGTTTTCTTCTCTTCAGCATTTTCAAACTCAAATTCTTCATCGCAAGATTCTTAATTAGAATTCTCTATTGTGATTTACCCAATGTAAAAATCCAAAGTTGCAGAAGGCATAGAAACAGCATAACCAAAATGACCACATCTGCCTCTCGATATGTTGTCACAGACATTTTTCTGTCTCTTCAGAGACAGTTAAATATTTGATAAAATTACATGTCACGTCATTTAAAGGCATGACTGGTTTATGGACCAAGACTGCTGAGGAGCAGCAGTTTTTGTTGTGACTCTTAATGACTGCCTTTGGCTTAAAACCCGCTTTGTCTCTTCGGACTGGAATGGCGGAGCTGGCACGCTACTCTGTGCTGGAATGAGTGATGCTCTGCTGGCTTTGCCTCCCTGTGGCCTCTGCTGGTGGCCCTGTTTCATTTAGATTCTCACCTTTCAATAGTAGTTCCAGAGTAATTGTTTGGTCTCACCTGCAAAAACACCTTCTGTCAGGGTTTGTGTCCAGCAAAGCATGTATACCCCGTCACGTTAGAACCATACTAAAGGCTCTAGCCTGTCCTTACACTTCGCACAGACTTTACATTTCTCTTACATGGAGTAAAACTCCTGTAATTAATTGACAGTTCTGAAATGTAGGCTTCTTAAAGAATTAAGAACCTGATTTTGGTTCTCTCAATATGGCAGTTGGGGGGGTGCGTGCATGTGTTTACATGCACACACATCAGAATATCTCTGTATTGTATTTGAGTATGTATACATACCTGTGTGTATCTCTTTCTTAAAGATATGGACGTTGGTAGTTGGTTACCTGCTGATGGTTTCATTCAAGTGGAATATAAGCACTGAACGTTACTTAAAAGCAGTCTCTGTCCCTGTCTGGATTATGCTGCTATTTCACTTAGGTAAGTAACAAGAAGTTATTATGCTAAAGAGTCTGCTGGGATTCTGTTTTCTTGCAAACAAAGCTACTCTCTTGCTCTTCTGCTATATCTTTAGAATGGAGATATATATTTAATATATATATAAAAAATAATATATATAATATATTGGATATGTATATAAAAAAATATAACGGATATATATATAATATATT
>VXBH01007063.1:1423-79029 GCA_013400035.1 Rynchops niger | reverse complement strand
ATAATGGATATATATATAATATATTATAATGCTTACATTTTGACAGTCTTTTATTTGCTGGAAGTACCAGCTGAAAAGCCAAAAGCCAAGAAGGCACTGCTTGATGCTACTCTGTGGAGATCTAACATAAATAGAGATTTTGGGGGGGAGACTTGATTTGCCTATGATGTTGAAAATGTTTTTATTTTGTCTGTATTTTCGTGTAATCTTTCATGTTGTTTTTAGAATTATTCTCCAAAGTATATCAGCATAAAATCACTGAAGTTAGGAACAGTAACAACTTGGTTTATTCATTGAGAAACTTGTTCACTTGTTTTTTCTAGTCTTGCTTTCTGTGAACCTAGGAAATTGTTTGCTTTATGACACTTCTTAGTTTCTGCCCAGATTGTTCTTGGTTGTTGTGGTGCCTTTATTGGGTTTGCTAAATGTAGAGTTAATTAATGGCATAAATTTTTCTTGTAAAAAAACAAACCAAAACAAAAACCAGCAAAGCAAACAACACAACCCTGTATCTTCCAGCTTCTGTGGCAGGCTCCTGGAGGATTCCTGTGTTTCTGGTTATAGTTGTTCTGATGACGGTAGGCATGTTGCATGAACAGCAGAATGGAAAGGAGTCTTCTGGTAAGCAATGAGTCACTATTTCTTTTATTGTTGGAGGCGAAAGTTCTGTAAAGTCAAGTGAAAGAATATGGACCATATTCCTGTAAATTCAGTATCATACGAACTGCAAGATTTTTAGTGTGTTTGTTTCAAAGCGGTTTATGCATGCTGAAGTCGATCTTTGATTCTTTACAGAAAATCTTTACAATGGACTGGTATTTGTTTTCCATAGCAATGTAGTGACTCTCATTATCAAGCCTGATTGCTTAAGTTTACAGAATCTTGCATGTAGTTACAAGCCCAGGAGATTTGAAATCGGAGGCTAATTTTGAAAGAAAGGAGCAATATGGGTTTAGTAGCTCCTATAATATCGAGTATGAGAGAAACTGAGAAAACTCCATCTAACAAGTTTCTTATATCCAGTCATTCGTTTTTAAAATACTAGTTTCTTTAAAGTATGGTTTATGTTTAGGCTTTGAGGAAAAATAGGTTTTTCTTGTGAGTCAATTTTGCACAAAAGCAAGTGTCAGGCGTTCCTTTCTAGTACTAGCTGTATGATTATTTGGGGGAACTTTTTCCTGTCTTGCTGTTTTAGTTTTCTTGAAAGTCATCATAATCTTTGTTTGCAAAATTGATTATCCTTTATAGAGATTTTTTAGATTAACCAGACTGCCAGCAAGTGCAAATGACTTGGTCTGTAGCAGTTCATTATCAAGGAGAGTGCCAAGCAAATAACTGGTGTTTTCTAATACTAAAATTAATAGCACTCATTCCTGTTTGATCGCATTGACTACATATAATACATGTTAAAAGCTAACGGTGTCTATCCATGTAATTTACGTTGCTTTACAGCTTTGGTAGATATCAAGCAACAAGTAAAATATTTTAAGACTTAAGCTTTTCATTGTTTACATACACTTACATATTTCACAGGGGCAGAGCTTCCTGGTCAGATGATTTCCATTGCTGCTTCAACAATTGCCATGGCAATTTCGATGACAGAAGACGAGTCCAGTAATGAGCGTTCCTCACAACCCTCAGGTGACTGAATACTCTGTAAGAAAACATTTGAATTTGCTCTAAGGGCATGAAATTGGAGGGAATTAAGAACGAATTCCAAATGGTCCCTATCCTCTTCATCCTGTACAGAATAGTACATTTATACTTACCTTGTGAAACTTGTTCATCTGTTTTTAAAAATGTTAAGATGACAATAATATAAAACCTATCTTTCAAATGAATACGTTATATGTCTGTCTTCACATTTAGAAGGCCTGACCAGAAGAATTCCTTTTTTTTTTTTCAGAGTCAGGGCATGTTTTTTCCCCTATTCTTTATTATTAATTTTTTTTTATTTTCCCTAGCTGCTTCTTGATTTGTTGGCAGCTAACGAGATAAGTATACACACTGGATTTCTGGTCCAGGTACAGACAGACTGTAATAATTTTTGTGTGCATCACAGTGACAAAAAACCCCTTTGCTCTGTTTAACTATGTCATGCTCAAAGTCTTTCCTGCAGTCAGTTTACTTGACATTGTAGCTTGAATCACGATACTTTCACTTACATTAACGTAGCCAGAAATCTGTAAGAAATGGCTTAAAAGAGTTGCAAAGAAGGTGTTTAGATCACTGCTTTTGAACCTTACCATAATTTTTCTGGGTAGGCCTTTGATGGAATGCGATACTTGAAAAATAAGCTGTTATGGAGGTCTCTGGAAATTAAAAGGTTTCATCCATTTTCCGCAAGTAGAGAAAACAGGTCATTCCGTTGGACAGAATGTGAACTTCCAAAACTTGAATTGGAGATCAGCCGTGTCTGAGTCATCTGCTTCAAGACAGTATGTTCTTAATATTGTCTGTAGTGTGTAAATTGTGCTCCAGAGGAGGAAACAGAGATTGTGGAGGAGAGAATGCTTTGAGCATGCGGCATTAAAAACTTCTGTCTAAAGGCTACTGTTCCCGAAACTAAAAAGTTACGTTGGCCACCAGGTGAAATGGTGTAGAACACGCTCTTCAGAAATCTTCTGATGAAGTGTAAACACGCTTCCTAATTTTAAATATGTCAATGTAAGCTGTACATGCAAATTTGCTTAATTTTTAAATATAAAAAGGGCAGCTCTAGGCAACTTAGCTTTGTTTCTACATTTTACGTGAGTATCATCAAAATAAATGTAAAACCCTATGGGCATATGTCCTGAAATTTGAGAACCAAGCATCAGGGTGACAGTTTTCTTATATTGCCGTCTCTAATTTTTAATTTTGGAAATGAGATTAGTTTTTTTAGCTGAATTTTTAACATCTTGCCAAGCAACAGTCTCCCATAAATATGCTATGTAAGTGGTTGTGTTCTTGTTTGTTGCTTGTGGTTTGGGGTTTTCTAACTTACCGGTTTTAATTTTTTTCTCTTAAGACTTTTTTTTTTTTTTCTGTTTTCAAGTTGTGACCTCTCTTGGCCAAAAGAAAACTACAGCAGTTCTACAAATGTGTCTTTGTAGTGAATGTTTTTTGACTTATTTTCTTGAGACAGTTAACCAGATGAGTTTTTTGTCTTGCAGATTCTGTTGTTGTTTTCCTTCATAGAAGGAAAAGAACAAATATGGAGTTTCCTCTTTACTCCTAACAATAGTTCAAATAATTCTACAAAAGTCTGTTGGAAATTAGCATTCTATTTTGTGATATTGTTAAGTGTCCTTTTGGTCATCTTTGGTTTGGATCTTCTCTTGAACGGTGAAAGGTTTAACCGGCCGGGTTAAGAAACTGCAACTTCACGGTTTTCATCTGTAGTGATTTTTGGATGTTTTGTTATCTTGCTTTGGAACTTGTAATGTAACACACATCTATTTTATGAGAAGTTTAAGATTTTGAAAGTTTTCACACCTTCAGCCAGGTGGACAGCAGACTTGAAGAGGAGATCTTCTTTAGAAGATCTTGTCACGGTTGATTAATCGTCAGTAGCAATAATAATATTTAATCAATTGTAGAACAATCAATGCTTCATATTTTTACTGTTCTCCTTGTGCTAAAATTTTTAATGAAAAAAACAGGAAAGGAAACAAGCTGTATTGATTTTATAGGTTTTTCTGAACATTCATGTTTTTCCTTATTTTGTTGTTGAATTTAGTGTTGGGGGTGAGGAGTTTAATTATACCAGTTGAAGGTGGTCTAAGTTATTGTCCTTCCTGGTGTCCCAAGACTTTCCAGACTATACAGCAAATGTGAAGTCTGCAACTTAAGAAGCAGATACCGCTGCAGTATTTTGTTATTGGCCTTGTAGGCAAGATCCCATTGTCTTGTTGGCTTTGAATATCATAGATATTGAAATCCTTAAATGTAGTCATACCTTTTACCTTTCCTCTCCCCCCCACCCCCCGCT
Source organism: Rynchops niger (assembly GCA_013400035.1). Taxonomy (NCBI): domain Eukaryota; kingdom Metazoa; phylum Chordata; class Aves; order Charadriiformes; family Laridae; genus Rynchops; species Rynchops niger. The sequence goes on along the minus strand of VXBH01007063.1, from coordinate 75,056 downwards.
TTGTTTTCGTAAAAAAAACCTCCAAACCTCAACCACACAACTATTTTTCTCTTGAAATCACAAAAAAATGTGATTATTCATGAAGGGGTACCTTCATCCTGGTGTTTTGAGAGATTTTTTTCATTAATAATAATAAAATCACTGTTTCATCTAACTCTGGAGATTTTATTCTGATACCCTGCTCCATAGCGATACAGACTCTTGCCTTCCTGTTTGTGCTGCTGTTCCTTTTCCTTTTTGTTAAGGAAGGGCAGGAGAATAATTCAAAATGCTGTGCTAACAAGAAGTTAACTTGACAGAGAATATATTGTGTAAAGAAAAGAAGGTGTCTTAAGACAGCCTGAAGAATTGACTTTTTTTGTTGTACAGTACTTATTTGAGTATAATAAAAACATTCTGATTTTGCAGGAACTCTTTCCCATTTGGGAAAGGTTCTCATACTTTCATTAGTTGAACACAGAAAGGTGGTTTTCAGGTTTCATCTCTAAAAATATAATAAAGGACACTAAATGAGGTTTTACAGAACCTGAAGTTAATCTAAATCAATATTCCGATAGACCTTTTTTTCCTGTTTGTGTCTACAAGGCACTCATGCCTGGCTTAACGTGTATTACCAACAAAGTGTGACTTTTTTTGTTTGCAAAGTTTGGTGGGGTTTTTGGGTGGATCAACTTTGTGAACTGAGTTACGATACAGAGCTAAATGGCGGTTCTGATACTAAGGAGTCTGTGTTTGTCACGGGGGAGAATACTGGCTCATTGTCAGTGCCAGTTTACTTTGGCTTAAAGTGCTGCGGAACTGCGTTCTGAAAAAGCTTTCTTGCCTTGGGATCCCCTCGGAGTTTTTGGTCCTTTTTTTCTTCTTTTTTTTTTTTTTTTAAGTTCTTTTTTTTACCCTGTTAGCTCTTTCCCATCCATGTTTTACATTCTGTGTACAGTCTGCTTAAGTTAATAGCGAAACTGTAAGCGAATGAGGCGGTTCAGTTGGTACTACTCTTAACATTACTGTTATTTAGTTTAGGTTTTCTTCATTGCAAAAATATGTTGATCCAAATTTTCATTACCGAAAGAAGGGGTATTCTTTTTTTTCTTTGATAAAAGTGACTTTACTAAGGGCTTTAAGGGCAAAAAGTGTTGGATAACTTGAGGCATAGCTTCCAGCATATTAAATTCCTTTTTTTTTTTTTTTTTTCTATTTTGGCTTTTAGCATTTCCTTCCCTTTGATAAATACTTGAGTTTCTGCTTGTTGTCATGTTACTTCTGTTTATTATATTAATTTTGGAGCAAACAAGTAAAAGTAAAAGTTTTGTGTAAGTTGAATTGATTGGGGAGAATTCTCAATTATGGATATACTTCTTTCAAATGTGCGTTTCTTTAGCGCATCTTCAGCTGGATCCATTTGTTTCTATTAGTACTCTTCTGCTTCGTTAAAAATAGACTGAGAAGTACAGGGGAATAAGACACTGTCTGTTTCTTCTGACAGAAACACTTTGTCATTTTAGGAAAGCTTCTGTTCGCAGGTAATTGTCACTCCCCTTACAAAGAATGAACTCTTGTCTTTTTCTCCAAAGTGTAGTTTGTACGTGATAGGGCTGGCCTTCATCCCTTTGGATGTGAACTGATTTTCCAAGGAGCACTCCACCTGAAGTTTCTGCTGTGTTTAGCTGCTTACAGAATTTCTTTTTTCAGCCTGTGTGCTGTAATTCCTTTGGGAATATTCTGAAATTCCACCAAATACGTTACCAGCAACCAGCTGATGTTTGTGTCATCATCCCAGTGTCTGTCAATTGGGAGAATCAGTATATCTACCTTACTGTATTAGTGTGGTGGAGAAGTGTTTAGAGTCTCTAAAAATAGTTCCCCTTACTTGTAGAACACCAATACAGATTTCTACAACAAAAGAAGAGTGTTCGTCCAGTGTATGAAGCTGCAGAATTTGTCACTTACCACTACTGTACACGTGTGACAAATCTGTCTTGGCTTTTTGTACATTCTAGCTATCATGGTTTAGGCTAGGAATGGCTTTAGTAATACGTGGCAGCTAAAAGCGCATGTGTGGGATGTGAGTTGTTTGACTGATATGCATGTAGTATATTGTAATACAGTTTTTACAGCAATTTTTCTTCGTGGGAGGAAAGTGGTTGGTGTTGATATGACACAAGTCCAGTGAAAGAGTTGTGTTCATCGCTTACCTGCTACAGTGTGTACCAACATAACAAATTGCCTTTTATTTTTCAGCATAGAGTAACTTTTCGGGGGTTTTGTGTGTGCATTCTTTTACCATGGCTGCAAATTTTGCTCAAGTAAAAGTGCGTGGGAAGGTGTGTGACAGGCTGAGAGAGTTGGGGTTGTTCTGCCTGGAGAACAGAAGGCTCTGGGGAGACCTTATTAGCAGCCTTCCAGTAGCTGAAGGCAGCCCTATGGGAAAGCCAGGGAGGGGCTGTTTGCAAGGGCATGTAGCGATAGGACAAGGGGCGATGTCCCCTTTAAACTCGAGCAGGGTAGGTTTAGATTAGACATTAGGATGAAGTTCTTTACAATGAGGGTGGTGAGACCCTGAAACAGGTTGCCCAGAGAGGTGATGGAGGCCACATTCCTGGAGACATTGAAGGCCAGCTTTGATGAGGCTCTGAGTAACCTGATCTAGTTGAAGATGTCCCTGCTTACTGCAGGGGGGTTGGACTAGATGACCTTTAAAGGTCTCTTCGAATCCAACACATTCTATGATTCTATGAAGTGTGTGCTTTTCGCCACCAGCATGAGGCCTCAGTAAAAGTTAATACTGGTGTTCTTAGGTATAGATTCTATATACCGTGACTGGAGATGGGTTTGGTCTCACACATACTAGTCTGATACTAGGCAGGTGCACCAGCACCTAAATAATTTACTATGTTCTCTCTGCAAGAATTTTAATTTTGACACAATATTTTTTGCCTGAAATGACTATTTACTGTTTGTTTATAGGTGCCTTTAACACACCAGTTGACATTTTTTAAATTCAATTTCATATTTACTAATTTATGAATGAGAGAATGACAACATTTGTTACCCACTAATTTACTCTTGCTGTTGTTACTAAAGCGGTGTGAGTGTTACGTTTGTAATGTGAGTGTTCACAAAAAGCAAATGTGTAGTAAATTTGTAAGATATAAACTTCCTCTTCAATGTCTGCTGTATTTTTTTTTTGTTTTGTTTAAATTAGCTTTGTGCAAATCTAAGATTTCTTTTTGAGTACTTGAAGTAGAGAGAAATCAAAGATTTCTTTTACAGATTTCTTTTAGCAGTGAATTACACTTTGAGTTTTTCAGGGTTTTATGGTTATTTTATAACACATATTTGGCTTGTAATTTACCTGCGGTAACAGGAAGCCTTTTAGAGGCTGTGGCATCTTTTCTTCTCTCCTTCTCCTGGTACTGCTTGGCATGGTGTTGCATGATATGGGAGAGTTTACACAGCCCTGTTCTAGCTTTTCAAAATTCAGATCAGCACCAAGGCTGTCTCTATCTTTTAGGGAATCTACCAAAAAAACGAAACCAAACAAAAAAAAACCCCTCACAACACAAAAAAGGTTAATTCGTGACTAGGGAGCATATTTGGTTCTGTGTTGAATGTTAATATGATAATTTCCACTTCTTTGTTTGCATTTGTTTGTTTTAGGAACAACCGAAGGTGATCAGCCTCCACGTGCTTCATCATCTTTCTCCTCCTCTTCATCCTCATCTGGGAGCAGACAAAGACCTGAGATAGGGTCTTTTCTTAGAAAAAAGAAAACCAGTGATATCTACTTTGTTACACTTGTGTGGGCCATTGTCATTGTCCAGATCTGGCTAAATTTCTGGATTGTGCAGCTGTTGCCAGTGCCTTTTGCAGGTAATAATCCGATTATTAGAAATGTATGTTAAATGATGACTTCGGGTAGCCTTAGGCTTTGCGTTAAATAAAATAGAAGGAAAGGCTTTAGACTTGTATGAGTTTTAAATTAAAACTTTTTCAATATTTTTTAAGAACATCAAGAACATAATGATGTTACTGAACATTATTATGTTTTTGGTGATTTGTAGCTTCAGATAGCAAGATTGATGCGTGCTCTCCGTTATCATGTAGTGGAAAACTCTGTAGAATTGCTTTGTCTGTTGAATATTGTAGCTACCTGAAATAATTTAGTGCCGTTGTAAGAATACTTTTGGTTTAGAGTACTTTGTTTTTCTTCCTCTTGATGTCTTGTCTGTCATGTTTTTGCACCTGTAGATAAAGAATATTTTAGCTGTTATTCAGTACTGAAGTACAGCTCATGCTAACTTTTAATTTCCATTAAAAATGGGTTGTTAGGCTCTGTGGACAAGTCGCAAGATAAATTTTATTCTAATTAGCTCTGGGGTTGATTAGCTTTTGTTGTTTCACATCTACATGCATCTGTTCCCTTATATATCAAGCAAGAACGGAGTAGTTATGATAGCTATCTAAGGAGGTTATTTTAAAACTGGGTACCACTTTTTGGAACACTTTTTTGGGGGGTTAATAAGGAATATGGGAACTCTGGAAATAGGCATAAGTTACTATGAATCTGAAGGCATTTCCTCCCATCTCCCTACTGTAAACAAAGTGAGTTTCCTAATTTACTTGGATTTTCTCTAAGCTTTAGTTAAAACTCTAATTTTCAGCATTTTTTAATGTATCTAACACTTAAATGTAGCTATTTTCCCTTTTACCCAAGTGTGGTGGGTTGGCCCCAGCTGGTGGCCAAGTACCCACAGAGCCACTCTCTCTTTTCGTGGCTTCTACCATGGTTTCATCCATGAGCTGCAGTCCCTTTGGGGAGGTACCACCTCAGGTGTCTCCTCATCCCTAGGCCACAGTTCCTTCAAGAAGTCTACCTGCTCCAGCGTGGGTCCTCTCCACAGGCCACTGTCCCTCAGAGCAGTGTGCCTGCTCCACCATGCAGCACTTGTACTCTCCTGGCCTTTTTATTCGCTCCCTTTATCCCTCTGTTCCCCATTCTTCTCCATTCACTTCTTATGTGTTCCCTCCTCTTCTCCGTCTCTACTGTGTTCTGCCCTTTCTTAAGTATATTTTCACAGAGGCACCATACCTGTGCCTGGTGGGCTCAGCTTTGGCCTGTGCTGGGTCCATTGTGGAGCCAGGTGGAACCGACGGTGTCTGGCACAGGGCAGCCCCTGGTCTCTCCCCATTGAGGCCACCTCAGCGGCCACCCTGCTACCGAAACCTTGCAATTTACCCCCAATACACAAAGCCATTATAAACTGTCTGGTTGTGGAAATCTAGAAATCATGATTCCCGTGGGGCCATGCTTACAGGTTTGAGGGGCTTTGGACTCTGAGAGGCATAGGGAAAGGAACAACTGCACATTTGGTTGTGGCACTGTAGCAGGAGCTAAAGGGTAATATGATGGTTGGGCATATAAATTGCTAAATACAGGCTAAGAGGAGAAAGGGGTTTGATCTTTGTGTCATTTCAGTGTAGATGCTACAGAAGAAACTGCCCCGTTTTGGTGTCTGGGCATCATGGGAAATGGCGAAGGCAGGTTGCATGTAGTTCACAAATGCATTGTGAAAATGATAAAGGGATTAGAAAATCAATTTTAGATTTACTAGAAGCAGAGCTTATGTGCCTTAATTCATTGAAGAGGAAAGTGAAGGAGTGACTTAACCACTGTTTAGAAATACTTACTTGGGTGGGAGGAAAAATGGGTTAAATAGTTTTGCAGTTAGGCAGACTGCAATGACTGGGTTTAAGCTTGAGCCAGGCGTATCTAGATGAAAGTGCACATCAGTAACTGAAATGGATGAATACTACTGCTGCCAGTTATTAGGTCTAAATTAACTACCTGACAATAAACTCATGCCAAAATAGAAATTAATTTTGAGAACATTTGTGACCTGTTGCCTTAGCAGTGACACTGGGCCATTAAGTGCTTTTTCGTGGCATATAACTGAATATATCTAGATCACCGCAAAAATATTATGAAAAGGCAGTATAATAATGAACAGAGCCAAATGTAGGACAGTGGATCACAATAAGTGTCAGAAGGTGAATGAGGATGACCAGGACTGTTAAAAGAGAGGTGGTATTAAAAATATTTAGTAGTGGAAAACAGTAAGACTTCCAAAGCAAGTTTCTTTCCAACTTTTGAAGTTTAAGGAGACTAATAACTTATGCACTTCTGAGACCTTAAGGAGAATGCTGCTAGTACGTGGAAAAAAATAAAAAGAAAACAAAACCCCACCCCTAAAACCTTAAATAAAAAGGTGCTAATTCCACTAGAGTTTATTATTGGTAGACAGGACTTCATGAAATAGCATTTAGATCATTAGAAGTATTTTGGTGTAATTAATGTTTTTCCTTGAATGCATTTGTACTTTGGTAGAATGAGATGCTCTTTTAAAATTGCTTAATGTAGAGGGTGGAAAAATTGTACAGTAATTATACCATAAAATGAAAAGATGAAAAAATGACTTTTGAATTCAAAAGGTAAGCAATAAACTAGGTTGTAGAACACTTGTAGCGTTTTGTTCAGTCATGTGAGCCTGGGAATCCTGTTGCTGTCTCTTTTTAAGATCTTTCATTTACTTCCTTGCTTGTTCGGTTGCATCCTTTTATGATTTCTGTTTTTGTCTTCAGGTTATTTTCTACTTCCTGGAGATGTTAGGAATTTCTTACAATGCAGCCTTTCTCTTCTTTTGTTCATGTCTTTCTAATAACAGCCATCCTTTAGCTTATTCACTCTTGCCTCCTTTTAACCTAATGTAATTACAGCTGTGTGATTGATTGTAGCACCTCCTGGCATCAGCTTTGCAATGAGAGTGCACTCATTTATTTTAGAAGATATTATTTAAACATGTATTTAAAAATAATAGGAGAAGGTTAGAATGCCATTTCAGGTATGTTGTTCACCTTGTAAAATGCAAGCTTGCCCTGGTTTGCTGAGCATCAGTTTGTGTATTTACCATGAGTTTCACTTCATCATACAAAACTTCAGTCTGCAAGTTAGGTGCTGGCACTCACACCATATTTTCTCCTTTTTTGCATTTTTGCCACATGATCTTGATTATTAATCTGTTTCTTCAAGAGAATATTTCCCCTGTTTGCCATGTGGTGGTGCCAGAGGGTAAGTAAATCAAATGTCAGCAAATGGTTGAATGAGCTCTCCATGGGCAAGAATGTAAATTATTACATGAGTGGCTTACAGATAGCAGACTTCTGTGGAGCTTTGATAAATGCCCTGTGGATATTAAAAGTTAACCTTTTTTGGCTATGTATGTCATTTTACACATCTCCAAGCAGAAGCATGATGTGAATTTTTGAGGATGAGGGAATTATTGTGGTGTTGATGTGTGGCAGTAAGTAGTGAATCTGGTTTGGAGAATAGTCTTTCTGAATAAAAAAAAGCTGTATTAAAGGACACTTAAATGTAATGATGGGGAATTCAGTATCAAATGTTGCTATAAATACAATATAATTGGAGGAATGCTGCTGCTGTTTTCACAGAAAGTTACTTTACTGTGTAAGTAGAATTTTTAACACTGACTGTAATTTTTGATCTACGTGTGACATTCACTGTTACTAAAATCTGGTTTAAAAAAAATTAGAAAATCAAATTATGTGATTCTGTTGCTAATAGTTTCACTTTGTTTTCCATTAGAACCATAGTTTTCAGTATTTGGGGATGCAGTATAGTTTTGTTTAGAGGTTTGTATATCAGTAGTTCACGGCAGGACTGGGTTGTGAGACCTGGTCTGTTGATGTGTTTTGTAATGATGTTTTTGTGACATCATTACTCCAGTAATGCACTCCAGAGTGCATCAATACTCCAGTAAAGTCACTTGTAATACACATCTGTGTTTATGAGGTGAATTAACTAATTCCTCTATTCTGATGTGAAATTCGATAGTAGCTTTGGAAGATTACTTACTTTTCTTCTTTTTGATGATGAGAAGACAGGTAATTTGAGTGGTGTAACATTTTGTTGAATAAAAAAATAATATAGCAAGTATTTCATAAATGTCTGTTAGCTTCAAAGGAAAGTTTCATATGTATCATGCTTTTTTGCATTTACATTCCCGATGGTGATGATTCACAAGTTTTGCATGCGTACTCAGTAAGTGACGGAGAGAAGTGACATCGCAGAATAGGAACCATAAACCTTACACAAAAGTCTCTGGGCTTTATTTCATGGCAAGTAAACAGACATGAGCTTTCATTTCTGTAACTGTAATGCTAGACATTTCTAGTGTTGTTAAGAGGCTCTTTATTTTACCGTGTATATATGTTAGAGTGTTGGAGAAAAGCTGTTTGTGGTAGCAAAATGCTGCTTTTTTTTGGGAAAAATAGTTGTAAATATTTCTTCTGTTGTCTGGTTTTGAGCAGCAGTATGGATTTTTCTGAAGCTTTGTGTGATCGTCTTCCTGCTGAGATAAAAAGCTGATAACAAAATAATGTTTTTGATGTTTAAAAGCAAAACTGATCAGTAGTTGTATTTCAGTTGAAGGTTTAAATTAACACTTCTTTACTGTAAAGTTATGCACGATCTGCTGTCTGTTCTTAAAGGACAGATACAGCTTTAACAGTATAGAAGGCCTAAACCTTAAGAACTGAGGCCGAAAACTTGCTTTTATATGTAACAAACTGTTTTATATGTAACATACTGTTAAGTTCTGAATCTGGTATTTTATGCGTAGTTGTCTGGCGTGGTGTATTTGTGAAGATGTGATAAATCCACTGTATTGGAATCATGGAATGCCACCTGCTTATCCCAGGCCTTGCTGAAGTCTCTTAGCTGCATCATCGGGCAGTGCGTAGGCATCTTTCTTCTGCTGCCGTCTAAATTCCATGTGGATAAGTATGGCTGTAAAGCAAATGAGGAGATTAGTACTAAAATAACTTGAAAATTCTGAAAGTGGTTTCTGATGGGAGATAAAACTCAATAATATTTTTCTTTTTTTGTAGGTCTTTCAGAATGGAATAGATGCGTAGTCTTGTGGTGCTCCTCTGAAATCTCTAATACTTGATTTCCTTCTTGTGCTTACAGTTTGGGCACTTAAAAAACTCGTGGTTCATTTTGGAGTTTTGAACTTCATGGCAAACCATTGCAAAAGTTGGTGGCAACTTGTTGAAAATTTTGTGAAGGAACGTCAGGAAGCTCTTGCTCCACGGCCCATCCGAGGGCTCGGAAGAGTCATGCTAAAGCTTGACAGTAAGGTATTTCTATTTATTTCCTTAAGCAACCTGAAAGTTTGTTTTATTCTCTGTTCACTGTTTGCTGAGATGCTTGAATTCTAAAATAAATGTCTGTCACTAATGGACGTGTCTCTCATGTAAAACTATATCTGTTTTATGGTGTATTTTAAACCACGTCTCTTCTGTCACTATTCACACTTAAGTATACACATTTAAACTTTGTTAAATGATTACATGCAAAGCTTGACAGAAGTCACTTCTTAAATGTTGAGTTAGCTTTAGAAGATTCCTTATGTGAGTAAGGCAAACTTCTCATGGTTCAGGCATCTTCCCTGATTACAAAGATTTTGAAGTTAAACTTAATGAGCTTTAATCTGAAGGATGAGACATTCTTACTTCTGTTGTGAAAACTTAATTTCAAAACCAACTCATTTTATTCTGTAAGCAGGGCCTGAGCTAGTTCAAACACATTTGTTTATGTTCTGTGGAAGTAGTTGTTTAGCACAATGGCATGGTGGTACAGAAGAATTCATCTCTATAAGAGAAGAATTATGTGGGATAAGGTATTTGGGAAGTGCCATAGACTTGGGCTTCTGAGCTTCCCTCCTTTCTCCCCGACTCAAAACGTGCCCACATTTGCATTCCAAATTGCAGAGTTGTAAAGCACCATAAAATTTATAAAGGCTCCTCTATTCAGAGTTGTAAGTTTTGACTTAACCTGATAGATTATTGTGTTTGTGAAAGCTATGCCAGTGTGTAAGAATGTGCTTTCTGTAACTGAGTTGCTGAAGTATTCTCTGCTTTAGAAAAAGTCGTTACCTCAGAGCTTCTGTAACTGAAGAGCTGAACCCTGTAAGTACATTTGTCAGAGCATCTGTGCCTCGGCAGATCTGTCTGCAGTTTATAGCTCTGAATTCCTATAGGAAAAGGAAGAGCTTAAGCCCACATCTAATGGGTAAACAGATGTCAAAAGGTCGACAAAAGCATTAAAGTGGCTGTAAGAAATAAGTAACAGTGTCACAGAGGATGAATTCGAAAAAAGGAAAAGCCTTTCAGAATACAGCTATGGACAAGATAAAGGGATTTTCTAAAGGTAGTGGGAAATATTGACATTAGGATAAAAGCTTACATTATACAAAGCTTTTTGTTAAAAGCTTTTGTTTTGTAAGACGACACTAGACACAATATTGTATGTATTGTATTTCATGAGTTGTCAAGTTTAGTATCCTTGTATTGCATAACTATATGATAAGGTATCCTTCCTAATTCCATTAAGTCTTTTCTCCTTAAAGAAGGTAGGGCTTTTGTCGTAATGTGCAGCAGAACTTCCCACTCTTCAGCTTAAATGTATTCAAGGTCAGTTTCTATTCATGTTGTTCTTGTCTAAGCAAAAGAACAGTGTTGGCACAACTCATTTCTCCATCTCCCTTCTCCCCCCATTTTTTAGATGATAGTCATATTCCTTCTGAGTCTGTGCTGTGTGTATTAAAGCAGTTCAAGCTCTTCCAGCCTTTATAAGAAAGACACTAGATACTCTGCATGACTCTGTTGTCCTTGTTTGTGCCTGTTCTAATTAGAGTTCACCTGGCTTTATCATTGGTGGCCGGAATTATACGTGGTCTTCCAATGCTTGTCACACTAATGCTGTCATATCTTTTAAGTTCTACTGGATATGCTTATTCTGTGCATTGTGGGGTCACGGATGCGTCTTATCTCTGAGAATTTGGGAAGCAATGCCATAGGATGTTGGCAATTGTCATTTTTTTTTTTTTTGTGGGTTCAGGGGAAGGAGAGGAATGAAAATTACATCCTTGCAATTTTTTTGTTAGAAAGGATGGTTGAGCTGCATTTGAGTTGGATTACCAGACATTTTGGCTTTAGTAGGCACTGTTGAAGAGGAAGTGAAAATATGAAAACACAAAATAGAAATTCATAGAGTAAATTGTTACGGCTTACCTTTTATGTGTGTGAGATAAAACAAGATCAAAGGATCATTTGCTTTGCAATTAGATGTTTAATTTTTTAATACTTCATTTATACTTTCTTTTTCTGGGAGCTGAAGCTGCTTAGTGATCTTTTTGTTTGTTTGTTTATTTTTGTTTTTTATATACTGGAGGCTTAATCTCAGCATCAGGATGCATTGGGGCTCTTAGCTAAGTACAACAAGCCATTGACAAGGTCTGTTTCACACAAGTATCTAGCGGTACTACTTGGTCTTTCTGAAGTGGTATGCCTGATTAGGAAATAGTCCCATTTTTGAGTCAAAGGTAGTGAGGATGAGCAATCCATCTTAGAGTGGCATCTCTTTTTCTCCCAAACAAAGTTTAGGAGGCTTGTGTAGGTGGTCTGGAAAATAACCCATTGTGAGAAATTATGGGAAACTACTGCTCATGCATGCAAATCTTTGAGCTTTACTGTTTGTTTCTTAAATAAAAGTAGTAAGAACAGAACTACTCTTCTTTCCCCCTGCTCATCAACCTATGCTTATCTTGGAAATGCAGACAGATTTGAACTGAAGAAAAGTTCTGATCAAGAGCAAAGTAAGTAGGGCGTAGCTTTTCATTTTCTTTATAAACAGGAGATCAAACCGTGCCTGTATGTGCAGGTCTACTTTAAATATTGGCTGTGGAAGTAGAATGTCCTTACTGTATTCTTTAGTCGCTCGTTGTGGGTTTGCCAAAAACCACAGCAGTTCAGATGTAGAGACTTCCTGGAGGAAAGCGTAGGGAGGTTTCTGTTGCCATCCATCAAGTCATCTTAAAACTTAATAGATTACGGTATCATGCATGTTCTTATCGGCAACCAAGAACTAGTAATTTGCTTCAGTGATAATTTATTTTTTTTTTTTTAAATAAGACTGTTGTCTTTTAATATGGTGACCGTAGTTTTATTTTGATTAGAGTTTGCGAGGGAGTTCAGCATTGTAGGCAGTTGCTCAACGGCACGCACTACATTTTTATTAATTAGAATGTGCTAGTATTTTGTGTGCATACTTTCTGGTAGACCTCAATAAATCATGTAGTTATTATATGCTTTTTCTAAGTATAGCATACTAGAATTTTATATATGGAGGACTGTAATAGATAGTTTGGTATTTGAGTAAAGTCAAGGTTTGGTTCTTCTGGTACCAAGTTTAGCACGTAGCTAAAGCAAGCACAAAAACCAGGCAGAATCTCTACCAGTGCCTATGTTATTCTAGGAGATACTTCTACAGACATGTAAGATCTTACATAAAGAATTTTCCAATAAAATATTGGAAAAACCTTATTAATTTTGGATGACTTGAAGATTAGAATTAAGCTGTAGCCTGTTTTTAAATATAGATTGATTACATTTGTAGAACTACTTAAACATCAGTGTTGGTAAGACAGTAGGCAGGTAAAACCTCCCAGATATTGTCTTGAACATTAATAAAAAAAATTGTTATTGTTGATGTATAATGTTATTTCTTAGTTACTGTATTTATCATCCTATTCCAGGAGGCTAAAATTATAGAAAAATACAAAAGACTTCCTTTTACATTCTGCTAAAATGTCAGCCTAAAAATAGAGCTCTAGTTTTTGTTGTATTGGAGTTGCAAAGTGGAGAAATACAGCCATGAGATCTACATTTTTTTCCAAAATGAACCTAATGTATAGTGGGTTTTAATATGCAGAAGTAAAGTTAAAGGCAAAAGTATGTTGTCTCATCAGTACACAACTTTACCTTTTTTCACTGGTAAATTATTCCATAGGTGAAGAGGCAAAATAGAAAGAAATCCTACACTGTCAATTTGAGGCTTTGAAGTTTTGTCATTGCTTTCCATTACTGTGATTCTTTCCATGGGTAGTATAAGCTAGTAAAACTGGGTGCTTTGTGACATATTTTATTTTCATGTTTCCTGATGTTCATGTTTCTTTGTAAATCTGCTTCTTGCTTCTGCTAACTTAACATTCTGAGATATTTTTAATTTAAGATGTTCTTATTTTGTGTTCATGGGGAGCCAAGATAATTTCTGGCAACTGGTGAAAATACTACATTTATTGAGCATTCAATGTTCTTGTTTTCAGGGAGAAACAAATTTCATTTCCTTGATCTTAACCTTAAACACAGGTGAATAACAACATTATAGTTTTCACTGTTGCGATTATGCTGCTGATTACTAATGACTAAAATTAAGAATGTAGTCCTATGTAAACTAGGCCCTAAAATGGGTGTACTTGAGAAGTATGGGTGAGAATTAGTAAGGAAAGATAACTGTAGTACAAAAGGAGAAACTGACTGTTGAAAAGTGCAAAAAGCCTTCTGCACAACCAATAAAATTATATGAAATCCGTACATTTATTTGATCTACAGTTTGCTGTTGTGTGTATATCAGATTTAATTACATATTTGATGTTGTGCCATTGAATGTGAATGTTATAATATGAATATGGTACTGAAAAAACATAACGTGTTTAACAGTAGTTGACATCATGGGAGTGTTTTGAAATACATAGGAAACTGCCTGAATGGGAGTATTAATGCAATGAACAAGTATCTTGTGTGACGTTTTGGTGTTTCAGTAAAGAGCCTTTCTCAGAGTACTTTTACAAGTCCTGCTCTGAAATCTGAAATGTTAGCTCTCAGTATAATTAAACTGAAATTGCCCAGATTATGCTGATAGCTCTGTTAATATCATTGAAGTTGTTCTTATTTGTTATATCCCTCTTTGTTTCAAAAAGTGCATGTTAATAGTAAAATGTAGATTCTTGCATTAGAAGTTGCTATGATCTTTTTCTTCGTATTGCAGTTTACCTTCTGTGTCTGGAACAATTTCATTTTCATTCTGTGGATGACTTTGCCTGCCTGTCATTGCTTTTTTTTCCCTCCCTCTCTATTACTGCATTTTTCAATAATTTTCCACTGTGTTCTTGTCTTTTTTTCCCTTTTCTCCCATCTCCCCCTGCCACTGACAAGCTGTGGCACTGGCTTAATAAGAAGGTAAATAAACAGAAAAATCGTGATTCCAACTAATGGATTCTGTGGTTTTGGGGAGTGTTTGTTTTGGGGTTTTTTTGGGGTTTTTTCTTGTGTGGTTTTTTTTTTTTTTTTTTTTTTTTTTTTTTTTTTTTCCCAGCATGAACACTCCTTAACATGCTTTGCTTCTTAGTTTTCTCTCACAAGTGTCTCTTCCAGCTCTTGGTATAAGCTACTGAAGGTCATATAATTCTACCTGATCTCTTGTCTTCTACTAAATGAATGCACATAATTACATGTTTTGTACAGCAGAATATTGCATTAGCCTTCCTAGCAGTAGTTTGATTTAGTGGTGCTTTTTATTTAAGAACAGTTGATTTCTGCCTGGTCCCCACTTGCATGCGTAACAAAACCAGTTCTCTCCCAGACAGGAGAGGTATTCTCTGCTCGGAGAAAGCATCGGTTAACTGAACTAATATGGGAGGGGTGAGGGGGAAGCACAGTTGCAGAGCTAGGAATGTAAGTGCTTGCAAATAGTGCATTGACTGGCTTTAGCCAGTGCTGTTAATCTTTTACTTTTGAAGCCTCAACCTGGCCTGTATGCTGAGTGGCATTCAGTGTAGCAGGAGTGAAATGAGAATACTCGTGGTTTCAGAGCTGCTGACGCTAACGACAGTCTTAGGGGAAGTGAGGGCTAGTAAAAAAATTGAATATAATTAAAGCAGTTGGTATAGCTAAAATAATTTTGCTTTGAGTGGCTTTTAAAAATGTGTGATGTGTTGTATAAGAAATGTACTCCTCGGTTCCCATGGTTCATCTTAGTCCACTAGGGTTAACTGTTGTTCTTTGTGGAACGGTCATCCCAAGAGAAGTTAAAACTGATTCAGTCCATGTTTGGTCTCATGTGTGACTGAAATCTGGACAACTCCTCAATGCAGTGATAGCTCGATGGGACTTGGGCCATGTCATTGCTTCAGACAAGCACAGAGCTGGAGAGGGATGCCTGTAGCCTGTGTACCTCTGCAGGACCTGAGGGTTCTAAAGATTCTAGTATGTGATAAAATATATGAAAACCAAGTGATTAAGGGAAAGACAAAAAACACCAACCACCATATCTGGAAATGGGTTGTGCTTCTGGCAGCAACTTTTATCCTCACTTCAGTATTAGTGGGAGAGTTAGAATGGTTACTACAGTTTTATAAACAGCAACCCATCCTTTTCATTCAGTAGCAATTACGATAGAAACCATGGATCTGCCTTGCGTGTTGTGAAAGACACCTGAAATACTGTTGTTCTGAATGCTGTTGAGAACAAGTGGGGCAGAGTAGAGCATGCAGGCCACGGGGACACTGGCACAACTCTCTAAAAGGTTCTTGTAAACCATGAAATGGGGCTGCATAGCTGGTTATCTGCTGTGAATGGCAATTGGTGAATAATGCAGCATGTAGTGTCCAGGCTGAGCAGCTATCATTAATTTTAGAATGTTTGATCTTCAGTATTTACTCCATGAGCTCAGGGTTGTATGATGAGAGGCTTTCTGTGTTTCTGAACAAGTGGGGAGAGTTGCTTGCTTTATGATTCAGTTATAATTGTCCACTAAGAGGGCAAACTTTGAATGTTCTTTTGCCCTTGAATGTAGTTTGGTTGGTTAAAAATCACATTTTTATTTCCTGAATTTGAAATGCTTGTATTACGTGAGTGACTTATGATTAGTAAATATGTGCAATCATAACCCTTCATAAAATTTTTTTTATTAGGTATTGGTTTGTTAGGACAGATCAGGTGAAGAGTTGAGTTCAGTAAGCCACAGGTCAAAGTTTAATCTCAACTACTTTTTTTCTGGTTCAGAGTAGTCGTTTGCTGGTTTCAAAATTCATGTGTAGATCAATTTTTCCCTTAATATTAATAGGTTGCAACTGCTGGGCAAAACCCTGTGGATATAGTTTCTTAGCAGAGGTTTTTCTAGTTCCAGCAGCTATTTTGGAAAACTCCAGTTTTACTTCACAGTTTCAGAGGAAGGTATCACAAAAGTCCTTTAGTGTTACATGCAGTGCTGACTACTGTGCATGATGAACAAGTAGTAATATTATAATCAAGCTGGAAAAAAAAAAGGCAAAAAAATACTGTGTAAACTGTATCGGGTTCTTGCAGGTTCTTTTTGTTGGGTTGTGGGGGTTTTTTTTGTTGGTTTTTTTTTTTTTTTTGAATAGAGTATGATTACTTTTTTAAAAAATGTAATTAGAGGCAATGAAAGGAGATCTGTAATAAAGAGCACTGGATGCAGTTAAAAGGTTGTTTCCTTTGCACCTTTCTCCTTTTTGCTCGTCTTTGAAGGGAAGTACTTGTGAGAGCACCAAGATAAATTTCTCATAATCCACCAAGAAACTAAAAATACACCACCTAAAGATAGCAGAGTTTAAAATGATGGTTGATTTTGGTCACTAGTGATAAGCGTTAGGTTCTTTTCTTCCTGCTCTAAGAGCTTCTGTCAAAGAGCTGCTTCAAAATTTTTGGCAAACAAGAATAGTATATAATCACATAGTTTAAATGGTATATGTAACCCAAAATGTAGAATAAATTCAGTTGTGCTAGCATGATTTGTTCTTTATAACACTGTCTATGGCAGGAGTCTTTAGAAAGAATTGCTAAATTCTGCTGTTGCTGATGGAGGGACACTTGTGTGAGTATGCTTGAGACCTCATATAGACTGTTCTCTATCTTTCCTAACTTAATTACTCATCTGACTCATTTTAATGGAATCCTGAGATGTGTCCTGATGACAGGCTTCCCCTTAGTCTCATCAGATGATACCAATAAGATGATATCCTCAAATGTTAACTGAACTAAAGGGAAATGTCTACAAGTCTAAGAAATGTATTGGAAAAAATTGCGACAGATGGTGAAGCTGATTAAAAAGAAGAAAAGTCCTTGTTGTTAATTTTATGTTATTTTTGTTAATTTCATGTAGAATTAATTGAAAATGAAGTAGATGTCCGGGTATGCTTCACTGTGTGGGTAATGCAGTCAATAAAACATACTAGAAAAACCAGTGTTCTGATGGCTATGCAGTATGAAACATATGAAAGTATGAATTCATAGATGATGTATCATACTGCATAACATGGAGAACCTGTCTAGATAGTAGGATTCCCAATTGTTAAGCATGAGCTGTATTTCTGTTATAGCTCAGTATGACACGGTTTGTATCATCACCCAGAAGTTTGAAAGCAGGGATTACTTGGAAATTACTGAGAAACATTTTAAGAGAATGCAACTCGTCTTAAAAACTTTTTTCTACAGTGAGCTGAATTAAAAAAACAACATTAAACAAAGGTCAATACCTTTCCCTTCAAAACTGTGACAATTAAGGATAGGTTTTTTTGTGGACAGTTTGTCACCTATCAGTAACATTTCAGTTGGTTTTACAAGTGTGACCTTCTGTAGCTTAGGAGCCTGGCTTCCTTTACCTTGCGTAATTTTGGATGTTGTGGCAGCATCAGCTTCCTGCTGTTGACTAACCTTTAGATTAGAAGCTTGGAACTGAATTTAAAACTTCATGATCTCTGGCTAATGACTAGTGTTTAGTCAGCATATGTTTGTCTTTGTGTGCGTGCCCATGGTTTACAGGAAGGATGTAAAGGGAGGTCTGACGGGGTTGGGGTAAGAACAAAGTCTGGACCTGGTTCAGTGCTAAGTACAAGCACAGAAGGATTTAATAGTCTAGCTTACCTGCAGTAACATAGCACCTACGCGTTATTTAGCATGAATGTGCAAAGGTGAGTGTTCCTAAGGAAGTATTGTGGGTAAATGTAGAGGAAGGAAGGGAGGTTTAATAGCAAGCAAACTAAATTCTTCAATACTTCTACAGTACTCTTCTATTTTATTCTACAACAAACAACTTCTACAGTACAAGTACTCTAAAATACTTAATCTAATTCAGTCGTCTTCTGTGACTTCTCTGTACCAGTTGTGTAACTTTGATCTGTTGAAGAGTGTGGTGAGAGATGGAATTTCACTACCTGTAGGCATAGCAGAGTTGGCTTTCATCAGCTTGGGCTACCTGCCCAAGTAAATAAACGCAAGGTAGACTTGCATGGCTGAGGCTGCTGCCTGTACTGGTACAACATCAGTGCTTCCATTACTTTATTAACTACATTAAAGGTAATTCAGGCTTTACGTGTGCTGCTGCACCTCACCACAGTAAGGAACATTAAGAAAAGATGACCCTGTTGCTCATGTTCCTGTTCAGAGAAAGTCCTCATCTTTTGGAGCTTGATCTTCTAGTAGTTGTTACCATGGTGAAACAGCTAAAGCATCCAGCTTCAGCTGCACTGAACTTCGTCTATGGGATGCCACTGTCACAACCATTGAGGCTAGCATTTTTGGAAATCTCTGCTAGTACCTCCAATTTCTTAGATTCAGTAAGTCTGATTAAGGTGCTATACGTAAGACTAACTAGCGGACTTCTTTTATCTCTAACTTAGAAAGTAAATATCAATTAGTTTGAACTTTTTTAACTAAGAAATAACAAGGGCAGCTTTAATTTTTAATAGCCTCATTTTGAAGTCTATGCTATAAAATTTCCATTCCCTGGACATCCAGTGTTTTTTCAGTGATATTTTTGATTTCTGACCTTTAAAATAGGGACTTTTATTTCTTGCTTCTCTTGCATAATTCTTAGATGTATCTGAGGCTGGGAAGCAACTCCTGTTTTCAGTCTTATTTCCAAAGAGGTAACAGCCCCATGTAGAGGCTACTCAGAGTTTTTCAGAAAGCTGCAGTACCACTGCAGGCAGGTAACCTCCCTCTAGCACTGGCAAGGCGTTTCTGGTAGCTGAAATATTTCAGCAATGATGAAAAATCTTAACAATATCTGAAAAAAAAAAAAAATTTGCAGATTCCTTCAGATTCTCTGAATTAATTTCTGCAGGTCATAATATAGTGCAAATTTTGTTTGAAAAAAACTTGCTGACTTAACACTTGTTGCCTTTAAAAGGATTTTGCTCTCTTCAGTTTTCATCATTTTGAACAACAGTACTAAAATGCTGAATATAATCATTGTGTTAATTTAGATCAAACAAGTAGCTGGCTGTAAAAGAACTTGAAGTTTAAAAACAAGTGCTCAATGTACATTAACTGCTCAGATGCTACAGGATGAGCACCAAAAAAAAACCCCTTACTTTTTTTCAAATAGGAGGCTTCGATGTTAACCAATTCAGTCATCACACAGCACACTGTAGAAGTTGCTTGTCTCAGGGCCACATGTAGGGATAGGGTAAATAATGAAAAATGAACTAATGTAAACCATCAGCAAGCATATTAGTAGTTTTGTAAGATCTCTAACTATAAAGTTACCAGCCTAATCACTGAATAGATAACTTGTAACTCGCTTGAAAATACTGTCATCTACTGGACATTGGCTTTGACCTCGGTTCTCTTAAAGCACAAATTTAACAGCTGTACTTCTTCTGCTTTTTCCTGCAGTAATACCAGATGAAGAGTAGAAATAGCCTTGGTATTTGAACCATAGAAGAGAGAAAAATTTATTTGACCATACCTGCATGGGCTTTCACAGCTTTTTATGTAAATAGTCAATTTGTGTATGAGACAATGCTCAGCTTGCAGTGTTCTAGAGCACTCCGTGTAGTCACATGGCTGAGCAGTTTTATTGTTTTGAATGACACTATCAGAATTTCTCTAATCTTAATTGGTATCGTCATTTGTTTGTGGACATGTATAGAATGGGCCTTTCCTTAAACTGTCAGGACAACATACATGCATGTTTCCTTCTATCAGTAGGTTTAGCCGATGCATGTTTAATGCTGAGCATCCTTTCAAGATTGAAAGCGGATAGAAATAGTCAGTTCTGAATAATATAGAGAACTTCCAGCCTCATTTCAGTTCGGAAGGTGATGAGCAGCTTTAAAAAATTGGCTACTTGCAGAAATATCTCATTTGTTGTTCAGATGACTATTAGCTATGCAAATTTGAAAGTCATGGTTGTACTTTACAGTATACCTTGAGAGCTTCCAAGTCCTGTGCATATAGTATCTGTAAGTTTCCAAGTTCCTGAAGGACAAGAAACAGAGCCAAATACCTAGGTTCATAGCTGACATGAATGCTAGCTTCTTTAGGTCTAATAAGTAAATGTTGAATTATCGCTTGCTTTGCAGAGAGCTTGCTGTGTCTTGTGGTAATGTGTAAATGTTGTTTGCGAAATCACGTGTCATACCATGATTTCAATCATGCTAACATTGCTTGTTAATTGTTCATCTCCGAGCTTGGGCATAAATGCTGTTTGATTAGAGCCTGATTTTGCACTCAGATTGTAAATAAAGATAACAATACTGTCATATAGCATATGGCCTTGCTTTCATTTAAGATTGATTTATATGCTATGACGTTTTTTTCTTTTTTCTGCACAGATGATCGTGTGGTTGGAGAAAATGCTAGATAAAATAATCAGCATTTTCATAATATTTTTGCTAGTGATAGGAACCCTTCTGCTAGCCCTGCTCCTTACTGCAAAGGTACAGTGCGCTAAAGAATGTAAGCATAGAGCTCATTTTAAATACTGAATGAAAGTTATTGATATATATCCAAAATTGTGTAGCTTAAATAATTCTTTGAAAAATTTATCAGCTGAATGCTCTGTAGTTGAACTTGTTACTGTTCCACGATTTCTTATATATAAAAATCTATATATTTATTTGTATTTATATGTTTATTTACATAGGTAACAAAACTAATATATATATATATATTTGGAAATATAAAATTTATTCTAGTAAAATAACTACTAGCTTACATATTACAGAAACAGATTTGGTTTGCATCCTGCTATGCTTTTCTGGTCGATGGCAGAGCCACTTAGAATTTTTTCTTTCTAATTTACCTTGCATGAGAAAGATATTTGAAAAATGCTTAAGGTGTATTTGTCAATTTGTTTGGGTAATTGCCTGTAATAACCTCATGCTATCCTGTTCTGAGTTTAAATGTGCTGAGATTCATGATCACGTGTTCTCTGAAATGGATTTTTGGTTTGTGGCTCGGGTGTGGGTTTTTTTTCTCACCAGAAGAGGTCACTCACGTCCNTTGAGAGCTTCCAAGTCCTGTGCATATAGTATCTGTAAGTTTCCAAGTTCCTGAAGGACAAGAAACAGAGCCAAATACCTAGGTTCATAGCTGACATGAATGCTAGCTTCTTTAGGTCTAATAAGTAAATGTTGAATTATCGCTTGCTTTGCAGAGAGCTTGCTGTGTCTTGTGGTAATGTGTAAATGTTGTTTGCGAAATCACGTGTCATACCATGATTTCAATCATGCTAACATTGCTTGTTAATTGTTCATCTCCGAGCTTGGGCATAAATGCTGTTTGATTAGAGCCTGATTTTGCACTCAGATTGTAAATAAAGATAACAATACTGTCATATAGCATATGGCCTTGCTTTCATTTAAGATTGATTTATATGCTATGACGTTTTTTCTTTTTTCTGCACAGATGATCGTGTGGTTGGAGAAAATGCTAGATAAAATAATCAGCATTTTCATAATATTTTTGCTAGTGATAGGAACCCTTCTGCTAGCCCTGCTCCTTACTGCAAAGGTACAGTGCGCTAAAGAATGTAAGCATAGAGCTCATTTTAAATACTGAATGGAAGTTATTGATATATATCCAAAATTGTGTAGCTTAAATAATTCTTTGAAAAATTTATCAGCTGAATGCTCTGTAGTTGAACTTGTTACTGTTCCACGATTTCTTATGTATAAAAATCTATATATTTATTTGTATTTATATGTTTATTTACATAGGTAACAAAACTAATATATATATATATATTTGGAAATATAAAATTTATTCTAGTAAAATAACTACTAGCTTACATATTACAGAAACAGATTTGGTTTGCATCCTGCTATGCTTTTCTGGTCGATGGCAGAGCCACTTAGAATTTTTTCTTTCTAATTTACCTTGCATGAGAAAGATATTTGAAAAATGCTTAAGGTGTATTTGTCAATTTGTTTGGGTAATTGCCTGTAATAACCTCATGCTATCCTGTTCTGAGTTTAAATGTGCTGAGATTCATGATCACGTGTTCTCTGAAATGGATTTTTGGTTTGTGGCTCGGGTGTGGGTTTTTTTTCTCACCAGAAGAGGTCACTCACGTCCTTTTTTTCCCCTCCCCCTTTTCTTATTTTAAACCAGAGCTGTGTTCATACTTGAAACAGTCAGTGGAGTTTGAATGTTTGACTTGAATACGGTTACAGAACGAAAATCAGTGGCTTCTGATGTCAGTCTCCTTTTTCCAAAATGTAGGCTTACATAATGTTGAGTACTTACAATTGAAAGCTTTAAAAGTTGTGCAAACGTTCCTGCCTAAAGCTTCCTTATATTCATAAAAGGAACATAAAGATATTTATAAAAGGTGTCTTTTATCATTCTTACTGAAGAATTAATTTGGTGAGGCACTTTGTAGCATGGTTGGTCGTGTTAGAGCTGAGCATTCATTAATTTTTACACTTCTTTGATCCGTGGCTTAAAAAAGATATATCTGAAACTGTTCTTTGTATTTTAGTACTTCCCTTGACAGCTCTGCTGTATTGTTAGAATTTTTTCCACTGATGAGATAAGGTTTAAACTTCCATTTGCTGTTTCTAGTCACAGAGTGTATGACCAAAATTGTCAGAACAGACTGATGATTATTGTATTGACTGGGGTTTTTTTTTTGGGTTAATGGCACTTCATTCTTCATAATGGATTGTCTGCATTGGAAGAATTATTCTTTAAACGTACAAACTGTCCAACTCCCCCCCCCTCCCCCAAAAAAAAAAAAACACCCACAAAACCAACCCAGAAAGCATCTCTTTAGTTTCCATTACATAACATTTATCCTCTCTGATTTAATTTAGGTACATCAAGAGAGTGTTCACATGATTCAAGTCACAAGCAGCTTGATCAATGAGACAGTTGCCAGTCACCCAGAATGGGCAAAGTAAGAAAGCTGAAGTTAAGCAAATAGTATATGGTGGATGAATAAGCTTCCAGGTGCTCTTATGCATAGTTTTTAATTTGAAAAATCCCCTAGGTGAACAGAAATGGGAGTGACTGTTGCAGGCAGGTGTAAAAGCTAAACTCTCAGGCAACAGTAGTGGTTATACCTTACGCCGGAGGACTGTCAACGTGGTATCTCAATTGAGAACTGGTTGGACTTCAGTGGAGAAGGACGGCTGTTTAAACTTCTGTAGTTACAGTTTGGGAGATAAACCTGCATAGTGCAGAGAATAAAGAGGTTGATATTCTTTTCCCTTTTACCTGTGAAAGAAAAGTAATGGCAAAGAATGCTCTCTGTAGAGGGTTGCAAGATGAGAGCTGAATTTTTTTTTTTTTTCCAATGTGGAGAGCCAGCTGCAGAATGCCTTTGAAGGAACAGGACTTGAAGACAATGTTTTTTGAATGAACTGAAAAGGAGTTTGAGGATGGAAAGAATGGTGGATGGGGAGAGTTTGGTATGAATCAGTTGTGAAGGCTGCTCCTATTCAGAGTAGATGTGTATAGTTTACACAGTGGGAAGTTTATAAGTTATCGTCTATGTAATGATTAAAGCAAACACCAAGGCAAATATTAAGGGCAACAAAAGATTTTGAGAGAAATGTATACAGAGAAAAACAAGGGCACACTGGTGAGCAAAGAAGTGATTGCATGAACAGCAGAGGGGGAATAGTTAAGACTGAGGAGTGTGCTTTTTTTGTTTGTTTGTTTTTTGTTTTTGTTTGTTTGGTTTTTTAGGGGTGTTGTTTCAGTTTGCTTTCATTCTGGTTCAGTTTAACAGGCAGCTTAACCTGGAGTAAAGGTGAGTCCAGGCACTTACCAAGAAAAAAGAATTGTCTCCTGGACAAGAATGGTTGACTTTTTTCATGGGCACTTTCTGAACAGAAGCGATGATGGCTTAATAGGATTGAAATAACATGTATGCTGTATTACAAGAGCAAGAGAAAATTTCAAAGACAGAGCTAAAATGATACAGTTAATAAATGCTATAGCAATATATGTGTTTTAGCAATACTTAAGTAATAACAACCAAGAGAACAGAAAGTACTTAAAAATGTGTTTGTTTATTCCTTTATGGCATCTCTTTTGTTGTTTGGCCTTTCAATTTTGCCCTAAGATGGAAATAAGTAGGACCAATGAAAATGTAAATTTGACTGTCAGAACCTTATTCACATAATGAAAATACTGGAATACTAGTTGAGTAATTTTAGCTAAAAATTTTAACTTCCAGAGTTTGCATCCAAATTTGAAGTATCCAAAACACTATCTTTCACTTCGTTAGGAGTAAGTATACCTCTTGTTAAATCCATCAACCTTGCCTAGCTTTCAGAGCTTGATGCGCACGTTATGTTTAGAGATGACTGATTGAAATGTCTTGGAATTAAGATGCAGAACATTTCTGAAGGGTTATACAGACAGAAAACCTTCCGTGTTGATCTTCAGACAGGTGAACAAATGCAGCAGCTTTATTTCCAGAATGCTTTCCTGTTTTGGAAGGGCTCCAATGTGTGCCATTGAATCAAGATGCAGAAAGAGCATGCAGAGAATGTGTGCCCTGTATTCACAATTGTTGGAATGGTGGCAACTCAGTAGGTCCATTGCTTGAAAGCGACATGAATCCCTGAGCAGGTATTTTGGTGGGGACTTAAAAATAACTAGTGCCCCAAACCTGTTGCTTCATCTGGTTGCTTTTTCAGGGAAACTACGTTAGCAATTTACATTCAGTTTGTAATTCAGAAGGTTGTCTTTGCAGCTAGACAAGGCTGCTTCGTAGAGTGTTTTCAGAAAGCTAGAACACTAGGAAAATTTCTAAGAAGGTAATGTGAATAGCACGTATAGAGATTGAAGAGCAGATCTCTTTTGAAAAAGTTGAGATAACAATTTAAGGTTTCAGGAACCTTGGAGAATTCCAAATGCAATGACGTGCCCTAGATTTAATTGTGCTTTGCTTATGAGAAGGTCTGTTCCACGATATGTAGAAAGAAATATTGTAGTTGTAGTAAGTTTATATATATTTAACCTGAACTGTTTATTGTTGTTTCAAAACGTTAATTTGTAATGTGTTTCATGTAGAATGAAATGGGTAAAGTATGTAGCAGTTAACTTTGCTTTTCTTCTTTAAAAAATACTAGCTGGCTCCCAGAAGCCCAAGTTATTCAGAAGGCACTCAATTCAGCAGCTAATAATGTATACCAATATGGACGAGAATGGATTACACATAAGGTAAGAGTGAACTTCCCCACCTTTTTTTAATGTTTGCATTTCCTGTATTTCATAGAAGTAAAAAGAAATAAAAAGGTTTTTGTTTTGATTCTTTTCTGTGTTGTTAACCATTTTGTTGACAGATCTATTCTTTCCGCTCTCTAGTTTGTGAGTTGAAGGAAGGGTGGGAGTGATTTCAGTAGTCTTTTCTGCTTAGACGAATATTTATTTTTAAGAGTTGAAAAATCTGTCATCATTTTAATAAGATTGCCAGTGAAAATGCATCAAATAAAGATAAGTAATTTTTTTCATCTAGATATAGCTGTCTGATTGTAGGCAATGTGGACTTCCCCCCCCCATCAGTATTCTAATTTCTATGTGGGCTGGTGTGGTAGACTGGATTTTTTTAAAATTCAAATTTATTTATTTAAGTTAACTTTCTTCAGGAGAATTTGCCAAGATTCTTATTTAAACGTTTTGATATCTAGCACGCACCTCAAATTGTTAGAAGTGTTTAGTCTAAAGGTTATCAAGGATTTTGGATTAAGCATTTTAGAGACGGCGTTGGTTTTCCAGTGTAGAAGGAAGTCCTCAGCTCAGTGCAGCAGAATGTTTTTCACAGACAAAATCTTCATGTTGTGAACTATGTGGTGTCTGAAGTGTGTATTCCATATTGATACTCATCTTTTCTAGTAATTTATGTTTGAGCCATGCCTTCACATCTTATGTGATTCATCTAGCTTGGAATTTGTTGGTAGATCCTGTCCTGTATAGTAAAAGATTTCTATGTTTTAGCTCCATAAGATTTTAGGAGAAAAAGTGAATAACACCGCTGTGATTGAAAAGCAAGTGCTAGAGCTCTGGGACAGGCTTTATCACTCATGGTTTGTGAAGGTGAGTAACTTAGGTGGTATTTCTATAGACTATCACTTATTACTTAGAGGTAATTATACCAAGTATGCATTTCTGAGAAAGAAATTATCAAAAAGTTGGAAAGCTGAGTAAAGGTCATAATAATAAAACGTTGGTAAAAATTTCAAGTGTATAAGATAGATCATTCTGCAGTCACAGTTTGAGTACAGCCAGAAGTATGTCCTTCACTTAAGTAATTATGTGCGGTTTTATGCATGCCATTTAATTTATGCTTTGCTCATTTTTTTATCTTTAGTAATTCATAGTTTAGAGCTTTCTGTTGAATTTTAATCACCTTGAGGGGTTAGGAAAAGGAAACTGGTATGCTGCATGATTTGTATAACTTTTATTGATTTGAAATTTTCAGCAAGAAATTAATCCTTCACTAAGTTTCTTAGAATGCAGTTTTGCCAACTGTACTGGCCTTCCTATAATGGGTTCTGCACACTGAATCTTGAAAAGGTCATAACAGTTAAATCATTTTCATGCTGCCAATGCTGTTTGCCTTTTAAAGGAAAAAGCAAGCAATCCATTAGCCATGGTGCAAAGGAAATATCACAATCCAGAAATCGTACCTCTGAAATACTTCTGTATATTTAAATAATTGCAATTATAGTATATTAACACTTTTCCTTTATACAGTCATTTTTTAAGTACCTCTAAAATTCCAAGAAGATCTCTGTATTAAAAGAAGTGAGAGTTTCAGTGTAGTAATCAAAATAGCAGGGGAAAGAATCAGTTTCTTTTTCTGACAAGATAATGCTGTAGGAGAGCATGTGGAGAGATAACATGAAGTTGTTGAGCAATATGGGATGACTGTGGAGAAATTAAAGCTGTGTCTACAATAGATTTTGCTGGCCTTAGGCACTTGGGAGTATTCAGTGGTAAATGCTTGACCGAAAAAAGTGCCTGCTTTAGATACAGTTCTACTGATAAACCTGTTGCTTTTACTAATGTAACCTGTGTGTCAGATGGTCCGTGGCACTGTATCATTCATTAGGGGTCTGTGTCACTACCTGTGCCGTAGGAGTACTTTTGTTGCTGCAGTATGCAGCACAGGTGGTGTCTCTGTTCGGTGCCTTACGTGATTTCTTTCTTGCAGCTGTTATTTGAGGGAATACTGTGAGGCCCTTTTCTTGTAGATGCTCTTCTGGTAGGGTAAGAAACAGCTTTCCTAGCAATCAAAACGGCAGAAAGAGCTGCAGGAACACACTGGTGTTTGCTGCCTACGATCTTGAAGTCTGTTCCTCTGGCTGCTGTTTGCATACTAGAGACCTTACGTTACCATTGGCATTCTGGGCTGCAACCGATTATCTGTGGGCTGCAGGTAGCTCCTTCAGAGTCTATTTGTAATCTTGCCCCTTCTGTCTCACTCCATATCCACGTAAATGTCTCATCTGACTGATTTCCACCTGGCTATTTCCTTCTGTAATTTGTCAATATAGCCTCACACGGTCCTTCAATATATCTGAAAACTGGTAAACTAGATGATAGCGCAGTGTGGAGGACATCTGTACCATATCTAACTCTCAGTACAGCTTTCAAGCTCCCCGCTATTTCAGTTGTATGAGCACAATAATTACACTTCATTTTGAGGCCTGCATAGTGTTGCTGTGGTCTGTAGGTGACTGAAGAACCCAGACTTAGGTGATACTCCTCCATGAAAGCTGTAGAATTGACGAAGAGTTGCTTACAAAATGTGGATTTCAACCATTAACTGCTGCTTTCTGAGAAGATCAGTAGATAGAAAATGGTGTGTATTTTAAAAGGTTCTAGAGATGTGATAGGTCATTACCATTGCATTTATGTACCCAATGAAGTAAAATAGTAACAGAGTAATAAACCACTTGGAAGATGATGGCATAAGTCTGCAATCAAGGTGTCCTTTTCAAGGACAAGTATCTCCTCTTTCTTGTCCGCTGAGGTGTGGGGGTTTGTTTTTAAGATCTAGTGAATTTGTTGAAGATGAACCAGTTGACAGTTTCTTGGAATCCCTTATTTATCAACACCCGAGGCCTTAGGTGCTACAGCAGTATGATTGCTGGATAACAATGAACTTGAGATGCGTATTAATAACAATGTTACAAAATTTGTAAATGATACCTAATTCTTCTAGTTAATGGCAAGAGCTGTCTTTGAAAATAGAACTAGATGAACAGAAAATAGGTTCTTGATACAGTTTACAAATGCAGAAGGCCTATCGGAGCAAGATTTTTGACTACTCATATTTTTCTGCTGTAAATAAACTGCCAGCTCAGAAGAAAGACCTCTGTGTTGCTGTGGATTGTTAAAGAGCGTTGCTAATTGTGTATCATCAAGTGTAACAATGCGTCTAGGGAGAATTGTAATAAGCAGAAAATGTAATGCTCTTAGATAAATCAGTGCAGGGACTTCTTGGAATACTACTTGCCGTGTATGCCAAAAAAGATTCTGGCATATATCATTTTGAATGCAGGCTGGTAAGGTTAAAAGATTTTGGAAAATTCTAACAGAAGTAGCGGGATGCTTACATAAATATCAGAGTTGAGAACTTGAAAAGTCTCTTGCTATCAAAGATTAGAATGAGATCTGTTATAGTCAATGGGTTTGCTTAGTCTTGCTTACAGTAGGAATTTGGCATCCTTCTCTGAAACACTTGTTGCAGTCCCAGACTGAGCCAAACAGTCTCATGCTGGACGGTAATCAGGCATGAATCAGTTGATCAATAGGCAACTTCATAACTAGGTGAAGCCACTTAAGGAATCAGCTATTGTGGTTACGGCCATTTCCTGTTGTCTTGCTGTGGTGGAGTTACAAACGTGTAGTCAGAAGAAATCCTCCATGCTTCCGGTTCAGCTTTTAGCTTTTGTGTGACTGAACGTTGCCAGTGGAGAAGTAAGACACTAACTGTGAGGAAACTAGTTGTTTTGGCTTCTGCTTGTATTTTCCTTTGCGAGTTGTACTGGGAAAAGTGTTACGTTGCAAACAGTAAATTACGTAGGCAGTAACTGAAATCATTACCTCTTGTGTGCTTTCATAAAGAGCAAGATAGATACCATCGTATCAGTCAAGCAATAAAGCTAATGTTTAACTGAGGTCAACCAGTTCAATATACTGAACTGTAATACTATGGAATAAGTGACTGGTTTTCTGTCAGATTTTAATTTTTCTCAATGTGCAGAGTACTTGCAGGTATTTTTGAGGATGCCAATTCGGGCAGCTTTTAAGTATTTAGATGCATGTTGGATCTATCCCTCATTAAGAAAACATTAGCCTTTGTCTTTCTCATATCTCAAAGTTATTAAAATGTCTGTTTTCTTTACATCTTTGTCTCTCTCTTTAAGAATGTAACACATTCTGGAAGACACAAAGGACACAAATGGCACATAAACCGCCAAAACAGCTGGCTTGGTGATATTCTGGATTGGCAAGATGTTGCATCATTTGTTCATGATAACATTGAAACATTTCTTTCGGTATGTATTTTCTGCCGTTATTACCAAATTGGTCTCACTTTTAACTGGTAACAATTCCTCCTTGGACTACCACTAAGGTTATGGATTCAAGTACATGGAAAATATGGAAACGCTGTTGGTGTTACTTACAATTACCTAAGCCATTATTGTAAGCCTACATAGGATATAACCATACTACAAACAGAACTGGTCCTGATGAAGCAGCCCTCCTAATGTCAGCATCTTCATTAATACTAGCTTCACAAACTTCTTTCTGAGAGAGGTTCTTACTGTAACTTTACCTATGTCACCTGCAAGCTGGTTTTAAATGCTTTATGTTATTGTAGCCCTTTCTTTTTAAGAAAGAGACAGATTTGTCTCGGTTATAATTGAGGAAACTATTAGCCAAGAGGCTGTGAAAACAGGTTTTTTTTTTTTTTTGTAGTCTTACTTCCCCCCTCCCCCCCCCCAATTATTATTCATTGTGTTGAAAGCAGCTTATTTCTCTCTTCTTTTATGAAAGTTCTGTGGAGAATGAAATTAATATTTTACACTATGCGAATTCCTGAATTAATGCACTGGACCTTTCACCTCATGAGGAGAAAAAGGAAAAAACATTGAAAGCAATCCAAACTGAAGCAAATACATTTCTCTAAAAAATTAGATTAAGTCTGAAATGCTTAATATACAGAGTCAATCCCTGATATAGTTCATCTTTGACTTGAGCTTTTTTCCATAAACTAGAAGTATCTTCAGGTTACTATTTATCCATTTTGGAATAATGCCAGAATATTATTTATACTTAACTCTCAACGTAATGTTTCTGTGGGTGCAATTAAAGCTAGTATTTGCCGTGAGGCAGTTCTTGGTTTAGACTGATGGGCATTTGTGCTTTTTCTGTCTCCCCCTCAACTGCTGCTTAAATGGTTACAGTTTCTATCATAGAAGATGTGAGTCATGAAAAGTTGAGAGAAACTTTTTATTGCAGTGAACCTTTTTCCGGTTAGTAGTAAAATTTGCTTAATACTTTCTCAAAGTTGACCATGCGTGCATGAGGAGAGTAATAAAAATGCACAACACATAATCGTTTAAAATCAATCTGGAGTTTCCTTCTAGGCAAGAGAGAGAGCAGGAGAAACTACATGCTAAGTGCTAGCCATGTCATTTACAGCATTGCTGCACAGTGCTCAGAAACCATTACAAGTCTGCTTCAATAATCTAAATAGGCTAGAATAGTGCAGGAAATAGCGTTAAGAGAATAAATATCTTAGGCTGAAATACACTAATATTAAAATTTTCATCTAGCTAGCATGCTTTGCTTTACTTCCGAAATCTGGTTTAGAAGTTCAGGGGAAAAAAAGTGCCAGCACTCGACTTGCTTTCCTGTTTATTTCCATGAACTCATTACTCATCAGCTGTGGGGAAACACCTGTCCTTTTTCTCCGTACACTCACGTCCGTAAAGACAGACTGTAAACCAGCCAGCATAGTGTATAGCTCTAAATCCTGATTTCACATCCTTACTGGGCAGCATTTTCTTTGCTGGCTTGCTCATCCACAATGCATTGCATAAATGTTACTCACACTGATATTTCAAATTAAAATGGATGAAAATCGATGTCTGTGCTTGTTTAGGCTATTAAAAATTGGGGATGAAGGAAATAGAATAGTTTTGACTTAAGCATGGTATTTCTGAGCAAGTTGCTTACCTATTCTAGGATAAAATGGAAGGTAACTGTATTTGAAATT
Source organism: Rynchops niger (assembly GCA_013400035.1). NCBI lineage: Eukaryota > Metazoa > Chordata > Aves > Charadriiformes > Laridae > Rynchops > Rynchops niger. The sequence continues at coordinate 43,579 of VXBH01007063.1, read as the reverse complement.
TATGTTTTTATCAGAGCATAAAATCTTTCTCTTGGTATTTTGAAGAGGAATAATGAGTTATTGGAATGGAATACTGGATTGGGAAGGATCAATATTTTAAATTAAGTGGGTGCTTTTGAGGGAGGCTGCCTTTGGGGGTTTCTTTTTTCTTTTGGGTGGATTACGTTTGAATTTGGTTTGGGGGTTTTCTGGATTTTTTTTTTTTTGTTTGTTTGCTGTTTTGTGGGACTCTGTGTGGGGTTTTTTTTTTTTTTTGGTTGAGTGTGTTGTGTATGGTGGAGATTAAGGGGAAATTTGGGGGCTTGGCACACAGGGGTTTTTCCTGAGATAGGGAAACACCAGGGTAGTGGAGGGACCTGCCAGGAGCCAGCAGCTCTTGTGGGAGATGCTGATGAGGCCTGGGCATTGCCAGAGCAACCACAACGCCCCCCACACCTATAAAAAGTAGCCTGGGGACCAGGAGCACTGCCATCAGAGTGGGCAAACAGACCATGGGGCGTCAGCCAGAGCCTGGCACAGCAATTTGCATGAAAGGGCGTGCAAGAATGACATAGCCACCCTACCAGCTCAAGGGGTGAGTTCAGTTGGTAGTCATCATCCTCTTGGAAGGAGCTTAGCTATAGTATCCACCTGGTGGCAAGATATGTCCTCTGCACTTGTCAGAACGCAGCTCCCACAAAACCACGCAGCGATCCATGTCTCGGGCTGCAGGGAGCACCAGAGCCTTTAGCTGGTAACAGATGGCAGTAGTTACAACAGCTGTGTGCGATGTGACCAGGTAGACAATCTGCTCAGCCTGGTGGCAGAGCTACAAGAGGAAGTAGAAAAGTTAAGGAGCATCAGGGAGTCCGAGAAAGAGAAAGACTGGTGGAACCACACTGCCCTCCCTGAGACAAGCAGGAACAGCCACCAGCATAAACCCAAGATCAAGGGGATCCTGTATCCTCCCCTTGCCAGGCTGAAGGAAGTAGCTTAAAGGAAAGGAGCAAATGGAGACATGTTCACACTCGGTGTGGCAGATGATGGCACCTGCCTTCCCAGGTGACCCTGTACAACACGTACTAGGCTCCAGACGTGGAAGGCCAGGCAGTAGGTGATGATGTGAATGACGGTCCATCTACACTAGAGGTGTCGGCAAGGTCAGAAAGCCTACCCCGCGTATCATGACCACCTTCTTGAGGAAGAAAAGATGGGTTATAGTTGTAGGCGACTACCTTCTGAGGGGAAGAGGGGGTCCAATATGCTGGGCACACCATCTTTTTAGGGAAGTTTGCTGCCGCCTGGGGGCCCAGGTTAAGGACATCACTAGGATACTTTCTAGCCTGGTACGGCACTCAGACTATTACCCACTGCTGCTCTTCCATGTGAGTGGCAGTGAAGGTGCAATGCATAGTCCAAGGGGGATCAAAAGAGACTTCAGGGTCTTGGGATGGTTTTACCATCTGGAGCACAGGTTATTTTTTTCCTCTCCCCTTCCAGTTGCGGGCAGCGACATTGGAAGAAACAGATGGGCCCGGTCTATTAACACACATCACCAACACAGTTTTGACTTCTTTGATATGGAATGGCCTACACAGCACCAGGCTTGCTGGCGTCAGATGGGGTTCATCTTTCTCAAAGGGGCAAGAGAATCTTTGCTCTGGAGCTAGTGGGGCTCACTGACAGAAATTTAAACTAGGCTTGAAGAGTGAGGGGGATAATACCAGGCTTGCCCATGGGAAGCTGTGGGATGACACACCAAGGTTAGAAGGACAGCGTGCTAAGTGAGGGCCCTCAGCCTGTTGCATAGTGGCTACACTGCAGCACACTTGAAGTCTTACTGAGATGAGTCATGGGCTCCTGAGGTAACAGTAGCCAACAGGGAAACACCAGTGAAGTATAACCTCAAAGGTATTAAGAGGTGTTCGTCTAAGAAGGTGACGTGGCCAGCGACTCATCTGAAGTGCCTCTACACCAATGCACACAGCACGGGCAACAAACAGAAGGTGTTAAAGGGACTGGGGAGCATAGTCCCTCCCACTGTAAGAGAAAATCAGGTTTGCCACCACCGGAGGAACCTGAACATACAGAAGTCTATGGGACCTGATGAGATGCATCACAGAATACTGAGGGAATTGGCTAATGTAGTGCCAAGCCACTCTCCACGATATTGGAAAAGTCATGGCAGTCAAGTGAAGACCCTGGTGACTAGGAAAAGGGAAGTATTGCACCCATTTTAAAAAAGGGTAGAAAGGAGGACCCTGGGAACCACCACCCTGTCAGCCTCACCGCTGTGCCTGGGAAAATCATGGAAGAGATCCTCCTAGAAACTATACTAAGGCACATGGAGGACAGGAAGGTGATTTGAGAGAGCCAGCATGGCTTCACCAAAGACAAGTCCTGCCTGACCAACCTCGTGGCTTTCTACAATGGAGTGATAGCATCAGTGGACAAGGGAAGAACTACGGATGTCATTTATCTGGACTTCTGTCTTTGACTTGGTCCTCCCACAATGTCCTTGTTTTTAAATTGTCGAGAGATGAATTTGATGGGTGAACTGTTTGTTGGATGGTCGCATCCAGAGGGCAGTGGTTAATGGTTCAATGTCCAGATGGAGATTGGTGACAAGTGGTGTCCCTCAGGAGTCTGTACTGGGTTCAGTACTTCTCAGTGTCTTCATCAATGACATAGACAGTAGGATCAAATGCACCCTCAGCAAGTTTACAGACAACACCAAGCTGAGTGGTGCGGTTGACACATTGGAGGGAAGGGATGCCATCCAAAGGGACTTGAACAAGCTCGAGAAGTGGGCCCTTGTGAACCTCATGAGGTTCAACAAAGCCAAGTGCAGAGTCCTGCACCTGGGTTGGGGCAACACCTGGTATCAATACAGGCTGGAGGATGAAAGGATTGAGAGTAGCCCTGAGGAGAAGGACTTGGGGGGTCCTTCTTGGGTGGATGAAAGGCTGGACATGAGCCGGCAATGTGCACTCGCAGCCCAGAAAGCCAACCGTATCCTGGGCTGCATCAAAAACAGTGTGTCCAGCAGGTCTAGTGAGGTGATTCTGCCCCTCTACTCCACGCTTGTGAGACCCCACCTGGAGTACTGTATCCAGCTCTGGAGCCCCCAACATAAGAAGGGCATGGACCTGTTGGAGTAAAACCAGAGGAGGGTCACGAAGATGATCAGAGGGCTGGAGCACCTCTCCCATGAAGACAAGCTGAGAGAGTTGGGGTTGTTCAGCCTGGAAAAGAGAAGTCTCCAGGGAGACCTTATTGCATCTTGCAGTATTTAAATGGGGTTTATGGGAAAGATGGGGACAAACTTTTTAGCAGGGCCTGTTGCAATAGGACAAGGGGTAATGGCTTTAAACTAAGAGAGGATAGGTTTAGACTAGATATAAGGAAGAAATCTTTTACAATGCGGGTGGTGAAACACTGGAACGGGTTACCGAGAGAGGTGGTATAACATAGAATCATAGAATGGTTTGGGTTGGAAGGGACCTTAAAGATCATCTTGTTCGAGCCCCCCTGCCATGGGCAGGGACACCTCCCACTAGACCAGGCTGCTCAAAGCCCCATCCAGCCTGGCCTTGAAGACCTCCAGGGATGGGGCATCCACAGCTTCCCTGGGCAATCTGTTCCAGTGTCTAGTTGATCTAGTTGAAGATGTCCCTGCTCATTGCAGGGGAGTTGGACTAGATGACCTTTAAAGGTCCCTTCCAAGCCAAACTACTCTTTGATTTTACACATTTGGACACTTGAAATCAATGCTAACCTGCAATTTTTAAGAATATAACAAGACACAGTACAGTCCCAAACCTGCTTTAACAGTTTTTTAAAACACAAACCATTTGAAGACAATGAGATAACTGTAAAGAACTGTCTGTGTATATGCAGCTATAGAGATTTCCTCCAGCTTTCAAAAAGAATAAACTAAGATTATACTACTTATACATAATAAATACTTATGCATAAATTGAGGCTAGAGTTTACTGTAGAATAACTGTCTTACTAGCCCCTTGGCTTTCTGAAACATTTCAGAGTAGTGTAGATGACTCTCTGTACACTGAAGATACAGCTATTTGACAGTGTCATGTTGCAATCACAAGAGATAAGCTCTTTTCTATTGATGGAAATCATAGGGAAGTGTTCATCCTCTGTAGTAAGAGAAAGGAGCATTTGTTGTAAGAAAAATGTTAAAAGACGACAGATGCAACTGTTTCACTTCAGGCTTTTCCCGTAGTGGGAGAAACTTTCATATTAGAGTTGAAAGCATATAATTAAATCACTGGTATAGCTGCGCTGGGGAATTACTGGCATTCATTTAGTTTGTAACAATATGCATTGATTCAGTACTCTAACTATGAGTGTCAGATAAAGCACAGACTGTTCATTATAGGAGTATACTTAGCTCTAGTTTGGTGTAGACAGGCCTTAATTATTTTCAAGTAATCCACTCTATAAACTTGTAAATAGCCTGAAGATTTAATATGAAGATAAGCTTTTCCACATCATCAGTTTGCTTTTTTCTAAAAGCTTTGTTGTTAGCAGCACTGCTGCCTTTCAGCTTCGGATTCCTCAAACAATTCTTTAAAAGCAGTAGTGTTATAAACCAGTTCATCCAGTGGTGTGTTTTTGAAGTGGGGTTTATTTCATCCTTTTCTTAATATGGGGAGAGATTGAGGGTGCATCCTCATTAATGCCTCAAATTTTGCACCCCATGCTCTATTCTAAGGTAGTTTTTCAGGCGAATGAAATATGCAGTACATAGCTGGGCTATTAAGATTTAATTTCTGAAACATAAAAAAGCCTCATTCCTTCCCCACTCACCTGCTTTTCCATTCATACCCTTTTCGTCTATTTCTTGAAGGCTTGAAACCTTGAAAAAGTAAATTACTGCTGGCTAAATCTGTGAATGATCACTCGGAATTCCCCTGATGGTATATGATGTCTCCTAATGTTTCCTTAAATTGATCTTTTTGCTTCTTGCACAAGGATGTTCATCATTTCACCAGCAGCTGGTATCTCATTCAGAGATTTCCCAGACAGGAAGACAGAAGACCTTCCATTAAGACTGACCCAGCAAGCTTCAGCTCAGTTAGGTTTCTCTATCTGTGCCTTTGGCATGGCTGATCTGTGTGTTCCAAATCAAGTCAGATTCTGAAATCTTTCACTGAGTTATCATATATACCAATGTTTTCGCTGGCCCTGAGAATTTTTTCAAGTAATCTAAGTTTATAGCTAATACAGTCCATTCTCAGTAATAATTCAACTACCATGCTTTTTTTTTTTTTTCCTGGTAAAGTAAGAGTTCAGAGGTTTGATGTTCTCTTCTTCTTCATAATGGATAGTGCTTTTTTTGGCATAGGGGAAATTCAACCTGATGCATATTTTTAGAAAAAGAGTTGATTTCTTTACAATCAGAAAGTCAAAGACATGATGCTGGAGGACAGTCCTTTTTCTGTTGCTGTTTTGTCTCTGTTTCATGTAAAGGTCAAGCAAAGATGTGTTTTTTCAAAAATAAGATGTTGAGCCCTGAAGGGCTAGCCCAGATCTTTACGGGTAAACATTTATTTGTAAATCAGCTTTTAATTGCAGCAGGAAGCCTTTGATCTTGTGCATACTGTATTATTCTTCAGAAAGTCCACTGCTTGTCTTATACCTTAAAGGTTTATTGACTTATTCTGTTGTAATTTTTGAGTTGTCAGGATGATACATCTTTATGAACAGAAAAAAAATTAGCGTAGAGAAGGTCAGGCTTTTTTCCTAATAACTCTTTGCGTCCAGTTTTATTCTCTTTATAAATCTGTTAATGATCTCTATAATCAAATTAGGTACATGAATTTACATGGCTTCCGGAAGTTTGTTGACTTGAAGTCCTCAGCAAATAACTTGTTTTCGTCAAGTGCCTTTTAAACCTTGCTTTCTGGTATTGCCCAGTTTTAAGTGGCCAGTAGGGCACCTTAGATGGCTAAGAGCATTAAATGCAATTTTGATTTCTTGCCTGTTACAGATTAGAAAGGCACACATATCACAGTGTGATGCATAAGGCAGCCTTGAATTCTTTACAACTTTGTAGCTCTTCTAAACGCTGCTACTTATGAAGCAGTGTTTTGGGGAAAGAGGTGTGGTTTTCAGTTCTTTAATAACCGTAATGTTAAAAGTATTATTATTGCATAAATATTCACACTTAGTAGTGTTTTGGAGAACTGGTCTCAGGTGACAAGGTATTAGAAGTTGTTTATGCATAGTAACTGAGCTCATTAACTCAACTGCAGTATGTTCTGGGAATCAAATGGCATTATGAACTCTTAGGTGCAGATACATGTATATTGATTTTGTGACTGTTAGTGAAGTATTTGAGCACTTTGTGATACTGTATCCGGTAATGATTAATGTCTGCTACGTCTGTCTGCTCATCCTAGCGATGAGAAGCACGTGTCTTGAAATTTTAATGGTACATATGCATAAAGAGGAACTTCCTCTGTAGCTGGAGACGCATCCTAAAAGATGCACTTGCTTTCATAAGACATACCGAAGCTGAACAGAAGGCAATATCCACACTTATTCTAAAGCAAATGCTAGTGATAACTAGTTAAACAGTTCGGATCAATGACTCTACTGAACAAGGATGTTCTTCTAGGAGAACCATTCCCGATATTGATTGAACTACCTGATAACTGCATTCAGACTAACAGCAGTTGTATATTCCAGGTCCTCAGCTCCTTAGGCTAAAACTTCTAGGGAAAGTGTTAAACAAATACAGCCTGTACTGGAGGAACATACTATTTTGAAGGAAATTTTCCCAGCCCCCACCAGATGTATGCTCCCTTGTAGCAGCTGGAACGAGCCCCTCTCCTTGTGAACTGTTCACCAATATCAGCTCAGCTGCTGTGTTGACAGTGATGGTGTGTGAGCGAGGGAGATAAAAATTGCTGTGACTAGGACTTGAAAGACTGATAAATCAAGCTGGTTTTAATCTTTAAACTGAAAGTTTACTAGACCAACTTTCATTAACAACACGCTTCATGCTAATGGTTTGTTTTCCAGTCTACCACTGGTACTCAAAGTGGTCAGTCCTTAACAGTCATATCCTACGTGAGCTGTGAGGTTAGAATGCCATCGCGTGGTGACGCTGATAGCTGCTATCCTTGATGACCTGAGTCATAGAAGTCAAAGTGACCAGGGTCAAGAGCTCTTAAATACAGAAAGGTGGAACTCACATGGACATCTTTTTCCTCTCAGATTAAGGAGTTTCTCCTTTTATAAAGTGGTTTTTTTTTTTTTTGTTTCTGGACAACACACACTCCTTGACCTCTGCTCTGGATTATATGCTGTGTGATACCTGGAGAGGCATTACTTTTCCAGGTCATGATAGGTGCCTTATCCTGCTACTTGCCTGTTTGATTTCGATTCCCTCCCCCCCACACACCCCGCCCCCTTCCTTAGTTGCTACTGCTTTTTCTTAATGCAAAAGCAGTCTTTTCCTAGCTCTTACGATTGTGTGTCTTCAGTACCTTCTTCCTCAATGAACTGCTTGTCTTTCAGCGGCTTTTGTTTTCAACTGTGTCCCTATTTTCAAGGCGTTTGCTGCTGTTCTGTTATTAAACTCCACATCATAGCAGGAGACCTGTGGCACCAAGCTCCTGTTCACATTCCAAGTTCTAGTAACAGTCTTAAACATCTGGGACTGGAGCCTTGCACAGTTAGCATAAAATTTACAGCCTGTTTATAGCAATGGCAGTACTATTCTTACTGAATGCCAACTGAAAGGCCTCTGCTTTACTACAGACTATTCCCTTGAAAAAAATCTTTCTTCTGTGTTTACAATCCTCATTGTGTAATGTACATTTAATAAAGTTACCTGGCATCTGCATGAATTTACGCTGCTGCACCTGCAGAATGAATTCTGAATCCGTAGAAAGAAGGGGACAGGTACCAGTGGGAGAACATTTTTCAGCAGAATGTCCTCTTCACTTTTGTCCTCACTTGAATTCTCAACAGAGACGAATAAAATCTGTTGAAAAGTTGAGCCTTAAAATTCATAATTCCCATTAAGTAGTAAGAAGCATGGACTAAGTAGATTCTTCTGTTTTTACTATGTGTTGAATTCCCTGTCACTTCTCCCAGCACTTACTCCTTCCCAAGTTTATGCTTAATAAATTATCTTCTATGTTTCACTCAGTTCTAAAGGAGAGGTGATCTCATGGCTCACACTCGTTTGTCTGCTCTACAAATGCCAGATACTGGGTTTTTTTGTTTGTTTTGGGATTTTTTGTTTGTTTTTAATTCAGTCTAATTGATTAAGATATTAATTAAACCAAGAGTAACTGTTTTAAAGTCTTCGCTTACAGCTTTGAATCTGGAGAATGGTTTTTTTTGTCAGCTTTTAAAGCTTATCCGGTTATGTTAGTATGAAAGAAGGTATGGCTGTTTGTTTGTAACCTTGCTTCTTTTATATGTTTGAATCACTTTGGCTAATACATCCTTACTGTATTACTTCTGAATGAAATATTTGTTATGAAACAACCGTGCATTGCATTTAGGATGCCTCTGTGTGCCATGCCTCTGTGTCCTTACTGTCTCATGAAGTTGCTGCCCTATTCACATAGATGTGTCTGCATCCACACATAAACTAAGTTGGCTGTAGTGGGTATTCTATGTTTAAAGGCATGTCTCAAAACTACTCTTTTATTATCTGTAACTAATAAGAAATCAGTTCTCCAAGCCAGTACAAAATTTAATAGATTGCCTAGAATTGTTTGATTTATTTTCCGTAATTGCTTGACTGTTGCATCCATCCCTACTCAAAATCACAACTTGAGTAGTTGTCTGTAGACATTATAACAATTACACATCTCACAAACATGAAATGTTTTTAAAGCAAATTTATTAAAGCAGTAATTCTATTATTGGATTTGAAGCTGTCTTCAGATTTATTTCTACCTTGTGATGTTATTCCATGGTTTTCATGTTTAAGCATTTCTGCTTTTGAAAAGATGTTTTTTCTCTCCCAAGACAAGATCTGGTTTCAATTGTTGGTGATGTTAATCACAAAAACAGGTGCCACTGCATCTAGATTTTTAGGAATTTTACATAATGAAATAGCTTTGAGCATTGGGAGAAAAATTCTGAAACCTTGTAACCATCTACCTAGAAACTTGTCTTCAGTAAAGGAGACGTTTTCACTTGATATTACCAGCTGTAATTTAGGAGTGAAGGAAGATTATTTTTTTAAAAAAAAGGTTTTCTTTGTATGGCTTGAAGGAGGTGAATCACTCTGTAAGCAGTTCTCTGTCCTAGCTAATATCATCCGGTGCCTGACTTTGTCTTTGCTTCCCACTCCTTTTCCAGATCCTGGAGTCTCTGTGGATAGTGATGAGTCGCAATGTGAGCCTCTTATTTACTACAGTTACAACATTAGTGACAATCCTCTTCCATAGTGGGACAGCTCTTCTCAATTTTGTGCTTTCAGTGGTAAGTAGTATGTCATTGGTTTAAATGGTCCATTTTACTAAAGGAACCTAATTGCACGTGTTGTAGCAATGAAAAACCACACCTAAAGCATTGAAAACATCATCTAACCTTATCTAATACCAAATTTCTTTAAGGTTTTGCAATATTCAGATCTGTTACTTGGGGCGGGCATGCTAGGAAAAAGGGCAAGATTTGTGTAACTTCCACGTTAAGGAGCTGGCAGTCTTCCTGTCATTCTGCTCGTGGAAAATTCTTGTTTCTGGCCTTGAAGACACTGAGCTGTACCTTGTGATATCCTATGTAACTACTGAAATCTGATGGTATGTCCTCATAAGCATATCCTTAAACAAGCCAGTGCTCTCAGAAGAGAGGAAAAATTGTTGCAGAGAAATGTCAGCAAAAGTATTTATTTCACGAGGGTTACCTTATATTGCCTTTTTTTAATGCAGAGTTTTCATCAGATGTTTGTGAGGGGCTTATTGTGTTGTTTTTATTTAACCTCTGTGAGCTCTGAATTGCAGAATGCTTCCTACACAAAGTTAATTCATATTAATGATGTTGCCCACACTAAGTCATAGTCTCTGAAACCTTTTTATTAGAGGGGTTTTCTTTAAAGGATGTATTAATTTTCAGTGTATTGTGTGAGCTAGATGTGTATTGTTTCTTCTCTTTTTAAATGACATAGCTGTGTGGAGTAATTTATAAAAGTAGAGGTATCTTCTTTCTTCTCATTTGCTGTGAAAGGTGTTTGTTGAAATACAAATCTAAACCAACCTGTAACAGCTGAAACAGAGCTGAAAGCTTGTGATCGATCACCTTGATCTCAGACAGTTGCCTGGGACTTTTTCCCTGTTTTAACTAAACAAATACTGTTCTTGGAAGCTTGACCAAAAATCCATGTGCTGGTTTTTGGTTCAGGATTCAAAAACACTGGTTAGAAAGCAAAATGTTTTGCCAGTTTAACTTCACTGCCTTCATTGATGCTTGCTCAGGAGGGAGGTCCTTGTAGACAAAGCTGCAAAACTGAAATAATGTTAAACAGCATTTCAAGGCAGCTATGTGGGTTCTCTTCATAATTCAAGAAAGAACAGCTCCCAGTAAGACTTAATGGAATGGTTGTCTTGAACTGAAAAATATCACTGCTGCTTAATTTTGTTGTTCTGTAGTTGTCTTTCAGTTAGTGAAAACTGCAAGGGAATATTTCACAGCTTCACCCGTGATGACACATTGAAAACAGTGTCTTAGAAGTTACTCAAAAGTGACAAAATTTAGGTAATAATTGCAGGTGATTTCAATGCCCTTATTACTTAGATAGAAAATTTAGCTCTAGATACCTAATGGCTTATACCAAGTTCATCACATCCTGTTGTATTATCCTGCCTTTTTGTGTGTCAGCAGGGTCCTGCCACTTGCAGTCAGCTGGTTTAGCAGAGCTAGTTGGGATACTGCTGTTTTGGAATTCCTTTAAAGATTAGATGCCCTAAAGGCTACTCCGTTTCCTCCAGTTCTGTTGTAGGTTGAACACGTTACTTAAAAATGGTCATGTAAAGCTTTCCCCACCAAAACACATCAGTTCTGCACTCTTGGTTTCTTGGATTTGACCATGAGCTTCCACTTTGCGGTCCTAGTGACCTTACATATATAGGAAAGATTTGTTTTAATACATGTCTAGGTTCGTTCTGTAGATGCTTGATAATGGTAGCCTGTGAAATGCAAACAGCAGAACTGATAAATTAGAAATACTTAAACTTTTAAGAAATAAGGCAAAAAGTCACTGAACTTCAAATACGCCAGGGTAAAGGGTTATGCTTGCCTCCATTCCTGTTCACAGAAAATGTCATGTGTAAGTATTGGTGTTCTTGTAACTGTATGAGCTGCCTCTGAAGGCTTTTAAAATTTGCATGCCCACCTGAAGAGTAGTTATTAATGCTGTGGGAGAGTGCTATAACTTCGTCCTGTTTGCACTGTACATTTCATAAGCCGTTCTGTCTGTTCGGAGGTATGGTTTCTCCTCTTTATGAAAGTCTTTTGCAAAGGTTCTTGCTACAGAAACCAAGCAGATTTTCTTAAAACATAAAAAGGTAACTTAATGGAACTTGTTTTAATAGTGTTTGTCGTGGGTCTGTTAACAGCTTATAACTGAAAGACAAAGGATTTAAATTTTAGGATATTCAGTAAATAGCATTCACTAAATAAAGATTAATACAGTCCATTACTTGGGGCAATAAGTAAATGAAAATGCTAGTTGTTGCGAGAATTTAGTTGAGCCTTGAAGTACTTTTTAGGATAATTTAACTGAGCTGTCGTGGAGTCCATATAGAAATAATATAACTGCTTCGTAATTTTTCCTTATGTGGTTTTTTTTTTTTCCCTTCTGCTGCAACAGCTCAATGCAATAAGCAAAGAAAATCCAGATGTGACCGTAGGATAAATCGCTGCAGCTTCCTTGACTTTTGTGATGTGCATTCTTACTGAATCCCATTTGGTATTATGTCATTGTTAGATTTACCTGCTATTCACATTCCTTCCTTCAGAGCTGAAGAAAGAAACCCTCCAAGTAAGGAGGAGAAGACCAGAAGTAACCTTTAACAGTTCTTGTTCTTCTGGGATCTCAAGGCATACTTACATCTTTTGCTGTGGCGAGATTTTTCCAATAGCTTTCTTTCCAAGGGTTGATTGCTTTCAAAATTTATTTTTTTCTTTAGGCTGAGATTTCAGCATGAGCTGTTTTTTTTTCTTTCTTTTGGAAAGTCTGGAATTAAGAAGTTCATGGTTTCCTGGGAAAACTCTCACTGTTCTCCAGTAAGGAGAAAGAACTTTTGTATAGAGTTCATTTTGAATGTGAAGGCAAATGGTGTCAGAGTTCTTTGGTTGTTCTGCTTTAGTTGCTGTATCCTTTCCCCACCTCCCCCCTTTTAAAAATGCAGTTTTGGAATGGAATTCTTACATTTTGAATGGACCGAACCCTAAAGCCTAGGTAGTCAGCTTTAGACCACATTTTGTGTGTTTCTGTGGTCCAGCCAGCAGTGTGAGCTGAAAAAGCTCGCTCTCTTGAAAATGCTATGTCTGTGTTTTGACAAAAGATGTATTTAATGGGCTACTGAGGGAAGGTTTTTTTCTAAATGTGAAACAGAAGGAATTATTTTAAATTATGTCTAGGTAGAGCTGTGTTTAAAAGAAAGCTCTACTCCGGCTTTAACTGTACCCTCATTTTTTTAATTTTACAGAATTCTTAGTTGCTACAGAAGGGTTATTACTAGTTTGAAGTGGCAGAAACTAATTTAATTTTTCCAACAAGATAATTCCTGAAGTGGTTAGCTTTTCAGCTGGTTACTTTTCAGTCCAGTTTTACTCATCTTGAATAAAAATAAAAATAGTGAATTTTATTTTGATAAATTGTTCATAAAATTGAGCTTTAAAGCATGGAAATAATAGATGCTTTGTTCAGAACCTCTGTTTTGAAAATAGATCTTTCATCAAAACATTCAGTAGGGGGTAACCTGTGTAGCATATCCGTCCATTATCCAGTAAGACTGTGTTCAGATCCTCAACAGACGTTTGAAATCTGATCATTAGTGACAAGAGTGCCACTTCTATTTCACTTCTGAATATGAGTTCTTAGCCGCACAGACATGCACATGGAGATATATGTATGTCTTTGTGTGTGTATATATATGCATACATGCACACACGCACACAGATACTCTGCTCATCCTCTGTTATAAAAATCAGAGAAGAGCTCCATTTGGCTGATGGGCATTTACATTCCTGTGGCAAATAGGCAAATTTTTGATGCTGTGATTGGAAAAAAAAAAAAAAAACCAAAACAAAACAAAACAAAAAAAAAAACCAAAACAGATAGATAAAAAAGCCAAGAACAAAGCTTTTGGTCAGAAAATTGAGTATGAAAGGCAGAGACAAAAACATTTCCTAAGTCTATGGACCTGCTACACAAGCAATTAAGTCATGAGTTTCTTGACATATGTGGAAATGCCAAATTATCATTTTAGTACAGTGTTTTTACCCATAACTTTCTCCTTTAATTCAGTCTATCCACCTCCTCAATTTAGACTATTTAACATTTCGGGCTACAGAACAAATTCTACAGCAAGAAATAGTAATCTAGCAATTTTTTAACAATGGAAAGATCTTATTGTTTTCTCTTTGGTCATCAGCAGGATCTTGAATTGTTGCGTAGGAAACAATTTAGGTTATGTTTGAAATCTTGGATATCCTGTAAAAGTGGTCTGAAATCTTTCAGACTCCAGTTGATATTGGGTAGGACATATCTTTTTTTGCTGCTGACTGTGCTATTGAGGGTATTGTACTTGTTTGAAGAGTCAGCAAGACACTTGATAATAGATTACTATATTCTGTGACTACTGCTTCCTTTTGTATTTCTGTACCTATTGAGCTAAAGCAGATTTGTTAGTTTCTAAATTGCAGATAATGTAAAATTTGGTTGATTTTGTATGGTGCTGTTGTTACAGGCATCTTGCCTTAACAGAAATTGAGCTAGGTGTGTATGTTTACCTAGCTTGTAGTTCAGTTTAACACCATTCTATTCCATTGCTGTTCATTCCCAGCTGTCACTTTGGCTTTTACAGTTGAGGTGGGTATGTGTGTGTTGGTGTGCTGTTACTCCCTAAGAAAGCAAGTTTCTTCTGTAAATACTGGGGAAGAACAGCTTTTTCAGTCAGTACAGGTGCTGTGTGTTGTTGCCATTTGAACTAATCCCCAGCTCTTACTCACAGCCTACCTCAAGTCAGCCCTGTATGTTTCTCATACCACAGGGAATCAAGCTTTGCCTGTATGCTGCAGTTGATTTGCTCGTTCCCTGTCTGCCGTATGCTTTTCAAAAGGCAATGTCTTCAGAAGTTAGCTTAGGCTGTCCTAATAAAACAAGATCCAGTGGAGCTGTTTTTCACTTTGTTTTTCTTCAGTGTCAGAATGAGTGGATATTGTACTTAAAGCTCTATGCAGCCTTCTGTGTTGAAAGCTGTACTACAAGAAGGATCTGTAGCCGGATCCCAGTGGAAAGAAGGCAAAATGTCACCTGGATGCCTGCTTTGGTATAGGGAGATTTGTAGCGAAATCAGGAAATACTACAGTAGCTTAGGAGAAATGGCAGGCCCTATCAAGGAGGAAATAACCATACTTGCAGCATTACAGAGGATGCTAAGATCCAAGTCAAGTGTTAAGATTTTCTCATTTGAAATCGTAACAAAACATAGCTGATACTGCTACTGGTACTGGATTATTTGCCATTAAACCAAGACCTAATTCAGGGTTTTTGTTTTTATGATCTCAAAATGAACGTTAACTGTGCTGATGTAATCACTTACTTTAATAGATAGATTAGTTTACCACCCAAGGCAGGAGTTACACACCTAGGAAGATGGAATACAGCCTGCACCTCTATATGACATTTTGGAAAGGGGTCACAATAGGTTAACAGCTGAGTGTGACTTCCAAGTTAAAGGCTGGGAGGGTGGGGGTGAAGCAGTAGTAACATTGCACTGCGTAGAAAGGAATTAGGGAGAGAGACAAATGGATGGCATTCTTGAGACTGGTAATGGAATACTGCATTTCGTGCTGTCTTGATTTTTTTTTTTTTTTTTTTTTTTCCTAAGCATGTTCAGAGGAGATGCAGGAAAAGGGCATGAGATGTCCGGAAACTGGATAAAATGCTTGAAAGGAAGAGACTTATGGAGGCCAGGCTGTTTGGCTTATTGAAAGATTAATATGTGGTTTATTCTAGCAATACGAGTAAGTTGGAAATAAAGAAAGTGAAAGAATTCTTTGTAATCTTGGGAAGAAAGAATAAAGATCTAAGGCTCGCAGATGAAGCAGATATAATGCAAATAATTTTCCTTGTTAAAGGTATTTTGTTTCAAGCTGGACACATTTCTGTGATGTATGCTGAGCCCACTGACAGGAAAATAAGGAAGACATAGCAGACTAAAACATACAAGAAGCTAATACAATCTGATTTTATTTTTTTGGGTCTTTAAACTGAAAAAATAAAGCTGCCATCACTTCTACTGAGACTCTGAGACTCATCTTCAGACTCACAGGAGTATTCGTTCAGAATTGCCAGCCTAATAAACATTATAAATTTTCTGTTTGTGTGGTTTTGTTTTATTATTCTCTGATACCTAGCTGCATAATGACTCTTGAGACAACTCAGATTTATGTTGCGGGTTTTGGTTTGTTTTGTTTTTTGATATTTTTCTTTTTTTTTAAGAATAGATGTTACTAATCATCAATTCTTTGATCTGTGGAACATGCTGGGGGGGGGGCCAAATAAAAACAAAACAACAAAAAACCCCAAGCAAACAAAAAAAACCCCCACCCAACTGGAATGTGTGACTTTGGGAAGAAGCTGAACAAGGTTAAAAGTTTCATAATGTTTAGCTGTAACTGTTAAGTCCTTTGTGGAGCAGGGGAGAATATTATTCTTCTAGCTCTGTGCGTTTCTCTAAATCCAAGCTTGTGGAATATTATTTTTGTCCTTTTCAATCAAGTTCAGTACCTGGAGCACAGCTGGAAAGTATTTATTGCCTTTTAATTTAAAACTCTAATTTTTTTTTTTTTGCAGGTGATTTTTCTGACCACATTGTTCTACCTATTGAGCTCCAGTGATGAGTACTACAAGCCAGTAAAGTGGGTGATAAGCCTGACACCTTTGTCTCAGCCAGGTCCCTCCTCAAATATAGTTGGCCAATCCGTGGAGGAAGCAATAAGGTATGTTGTTGATTTCTTGCCCTTTCTGGAAAATTCTTTTTAAAATTTGATGTTCAGCAACAAATAGCAATTGCAGCAGCTTATGTTTCAAAGACGAGTTGCAAATCTCAAAGATTTTCCAGAACCTAGCACTGATGATTTTACCCCCTTGATTGTTAAGAGAGCAATTTGACTGGACTTGCCTAAAGGAAAAAATCAGAGATCTGTGGTGTAGTGAAGACCAGTATTTTATAAAATTGATAACACTCATGACAACCCTAACCCATGAGGAAGCAGTGTGTTTGCAGCTATGCTGACATTAATGGCTAGTGCAGCTCATTAGGAGCAGATTCGTACAGCAAAACAGTTGAAATGGAGGACCTGACACCTGTGCTGTACACATTTCAGAGTTACATAGTTTGAACTATTTTTAGTCTAATCTTGGGGACTAAGTACCCATTTGCTGCTGGAGTGTATTAGATATGCTGCTAGAATGCATTTTCCAGTTCAGTTTTATCTGAGAGAAATCTAGTTCATGATCTCCATGATCCAAATTACACCAAAGGGAACAACAGGGGAGAGCTTTCCTTATCCCACTTAAATCACTACTGTACTGCATCTCCAGCGTGTATCCACAGTGTTTCATGCTTAATTACCATTCTAGTGTTTCACCTGTAAACTACTACAGTAACTGAAGGAGGATTTTTTTTATTTTTTTAAATATGATTCACTGAGATTTCACAATAAAGCCATTTTTGGGGTGGTACAGTAATGTATTTCATTCATCATAGTTGAATGAAACTGTCAGCTATCACCTGTTAGCAGCTTGAAACACTGACATGTTGATAACGTAATAAATGGATTTTAAATAAGGTATTTAAGTCACTTTTTTGAAAAAGTTGGTGGACTGAACAAAGTCAACAGACTCAGGCCAAATTCTATGCAGCCATTGTCTCTTACAACACTGCTTTCTGTGTCATCTTGCACACACATATGAAACATGAATAGACTTTAAATGTGTTAATACTGCTTTCCGAACTCATTGCCAAATGTTTGCCATTGTTCTTAGGTGTACTTTACAAGTGAGCGTTGTTATCTATTACTGTAATTAAATTGTTTCTGGATACATTTTTACAATGAGAAGTTTATATCATGCTATGTAAGATCTTGACAATGATGATACCTGCTATCATTGTTTGAAATAAAGGGGCAATCCAGGGAGAAAGCAGCAAATTTGGAATTCTGCCAAGAAGTTAATAGCCCTCCTCTTGAGTGACTGCTACTATGTTTTCATTGATCACATGGTTAATATCTCAGTTTTATCTCTTCTGACAAATGCAAGCAGATTTAGAAACTGAAACTTGTCTCACAAGTTGTTCTCTCTAGCCCTTGGTAGAGGGGAACAGTGTCGAAAAATAAGGTGCGGCTTCTCTGAGCGTGGATACTCTCCAAGGAGGATTGTATTAAGTGCAATTTTAAGTTTATAGGTCTGTGACACAGGTGACCCAGGATATTTGTCAGAGTTTAGAGTGGTGGAAAGAAAGAACATAGAGATGCCACAGGAAAACATGTAGGAAAGAGCTAGCATGCATCAATAACTGCAAATACAATGAGAAAAAGCCAGTGTCTGGAGAATGCAGAACGTGAAGCTGCTTGTCATACTTAGTCTGTGTGTTCACTAAGGTAACCTGAATCAGTCGTTCATATTTTTTGGACTAGTGTGTACTTGGTTTCTTATTTAAATTCTTTGGAATTCTTCTTCTGAGATGTTCAGAAGTTCCTCTCTCTTGCTCAATGGTACCTAAGGATTTATCATCATGCTTCCAGATTAGCTTGCATTCCACTCAATACTTATTGTGATCTTCAGTGCGTAAATATGAAGAGTATAGTAACAAATTCCCATGAGTTTATGCATATCTAATTTGTTGCCATACGAAAAACAATTGACAATGCAAGTCATTTCTGTTGTCGCAAAGCAGCAGCTATCCTTTGGTTTTGAAGATGTAGATGAAGATGTTGCTGGAGGGATAGGAACCTAAAAATGGCTTGTTCACCTCATCTATAAAAGGCATGCAAAATGGATATTAATGGTTGGTGGTAGGATGGGAGCAAGAGGCTCCATTTGTATTATGAATTATCAAATAATTAAACTTCTGTAGTCACTTTCTACAATAGACTGTGACAGCATTACACAACATGAATTCAGCCTCAAAATATGAATTCAAGTGAACCAAAAGTATAGAAAGATCAGTTTATAAATCTTGAAAGTCACCAACTCCCATCACTCTTCATCAGGACATAGCACGTGCACAAAACTAAGAGTGCATCTAGCTAGTCCTGTCTGGGGGGCAGGATTCCTCCTGGCAAGAGATGCAGTTACATCTCTGTTGCTCATGGACCACATGACATGAAAACACTCTTATTCAATGTTGTCATTCAGTTCTGTTCCTCATTTGCTTGAAATGCATTCATGTAAAGCACAGGGGAACCTGGATACAATCAAGGAAGTCTGTTCCTTTATGTCCTTTGCCATTTATTTGTGAGAAGAGTATTAGGGAAAGAAGGCGGCAATCGGTAAAAGGTTTCTATAGCTCAAGAAATCGCTTAACTTGAAGCTGTTATCCAGCAAGCACCTAATCAAACAAAGACCTTTTCCCATTGCAGTTACTCTTATTAGAGCTGTGTTGTGATTATTTTTTTTTTTGTCCAGACTATAAATAGCTATAGATTTTATAAATATTTTTTGAACTCCCTTGGTGATGAGTTTACAAAGACATTGACAGTTCTCTGTTCACGCGATTGATTTGAGCTGTATTGTGGTAAGAAAGCTTTGAAGCCTATTTTGAGACAAGTGTTGAATCTGATTGTTTCTGTCCCAATACTGACGATGTTAAGTTTGCACTTGAGTAGTGGGAGGAAACAAAGAGGCAGCTGTGGTGACCCTGCAGGAGTTTTAAAGAAGTTGAAGGGAATCCTACAAAAAGTCATGGGATGAAATGCCCTCCTGGCCGTTGACAGGAAATCTGCTTGTCCAGGACAGAAGGGAGGCAAAATGCCAACAGCGCATATCAGGTGGTGGAAACCAGCAGGGATTCTCCAAGGGCAAGTGATGCCATGCTTGACCCAAGAGCTTGCTTGGCTAGCCTAGTGGTGGTACAAGGGCTGAGCGGTGAATGACAGCAGATCAGTTGGAGGCACATGAGGGACAAGGTGACAGCAGGGAACACCCAGGACAGCTTCAGCAAGGTCAAGTTGTGCCAGGACCAACATGAGCCTTGCTTTGAGGAGGTGACTGTCCTAGCAGGACAAGGACAGAGCAGCCACTGCCTTTGACTTCAGCGAGGCTCATGACACAGCCTCCCACGGTATCCAGATGGGTGAGGCATGGACAGGAGCAGGGGACTACATGGTGGGAGGACCACTGCCTTGTGCTCAGCAGGACAAATCCCACCCACAGGGCAGCTGCTCGTAGCGGTGTGCCTGAGGTCAGTGGTGGGGCTGATGCTGGCCTGAAGTAAGGGCCTGTGTGGTAGTGGGGCAGGCCACCTTCCGCAAGGTTTTGGGTGTCCCTTGCCATTTGGGAAGGCAGCAGCTCGATGGAAGCCAGGCCCTCTTCTCTCCTCTCCTCTGGGGCTTGATGCAGAAGAGGTGGCAGCTCTTCACAAGGGGCGATGGTGGGGGGATGGGAAAGAAGGGCCCGTGCAACCATTGACAATCAACAACAGAAGTGTTCATTGGTGGGAGATGTTGCAGGTGAGCCTGCAGGATGTCCACAGAGTTTTTCTTCTCCCAGCTGATGTTGGGTGCAGAGGCTGGGCTGCCCAGAGGGATCTGGCCAGGTGGCTCCTGCGAGGCCACTGGTGCAATCTCACAGAAGGAGCCAGGGTGTGCTGATGGAGTGCCAGGTCATCCCTGTGCAGGTGGGTCCACTTCCATGGGTTCTTCTTGGTCCTGAGGTAGCCCCACTTCCGTCGGTTCCTCTTGGTCTTGAGGTGGGGCCACTTGCATGGGCTCCATGCTGCTGCCTGGTTTAAGGGCAGCTGTTGGCCACACGCCATGCCTCGGTGGGTTGGCACGTGTGGCCTTGGCATTGTTCTTCCATGCCAACGCCTGGGTCTCACACCATTCCCCGGCAGGCAGACGCGCTTGGGCTGCACACCGTTCCCTGGTGGGCCTACAGCCAGGCACTGCGTGCGGTTGATGGCAGAAACGAGGACGCTGGCACTCGTGCCATGAGGGGTGATGTTCCTCCTCCTCCTCCTGCGCTGATTGCGCTTTCTACTCCTGGGAGGTGCCTTCCTCCTCCGCAGTTGCAGGGAGCGGCTCTGGGGCGGCCTGCGCCAAGCAGGGCAGCCATCTGCCTTGCTACTCCAGCTCCTCTTCCTTCCAGCCATGCTTGGCATGGGAGGGCCGGGGAGCTTGGCGAACTGTGGGCCAGCTGCACAGGCCCCTGCTTTTATAGGTCCTGAGTAATGGGCAGTGAGGTGGCTGGTGACACCAGGAGGCCACTGTGATGTGGATTGTGACTGTGGCTGGTGCCTGTGGCCAAATATGGCAGGTTGGGCATGGGGGGCCTGTGACCTGAAACGTGCCCAAATGTTTGGAGAAGGATGAGGGTCAATGGAGCTGAGGGCCCCTTTCCTGGGGCTCGCTCTGGTCTGCCATGTTGCTTGCCCCAGAGAAAGGCTGCCCCTTGGAGAGAGGGCCCACCCTCCAGCTCCCCTCATGACCCCTGGGCTCCAGCCCCCTCGTCATCCCGTGCCTGGCGTCCTCTCGACAAGACGGTAGCAACAGTGTTCCAGGAGAGTTGGGGTTCCTCAGTGATCCCTCACCAACCCAGTGCCCCACAAAGTGGCACAGCCCCCATGTTAGATGGTGGCTGTGCGTCTGAAGTAAGGGCCTGGGTGGTGGTGGGGGACAGGCGGCCTTCCACAAAACTGTGGCCGTCCCTTCCCATCTGGGGAAGGCAGGACAGCTCATGTTCAAAGAACCATGGGAGCACAGAGGCTGGTAGACATGCTTGGAGGCCTCCAGTCCAAGCTTCTGCTCAGAGCACCCCCAGTTGGATCCTGTTGCTTGGGAGTTTCTTTAGTCATTTTTGGGTACCCTCAAGGACAGAGGCTTCACAGCCCCTCTGCCCCCTGTGCTGTGGTGGAGTAGCCTCATGGTGATAATCTTCTCCTTTTGTCTAGCTGAGATGCCTTCTGGGCCTAGTGTCACTCATTCAGCGGTAGTCACCAGTCAGGTCCACCCTGAGCCTTCTTCCCTTGATGCAGACCAGAGGCAACTCCCTCCGCCTGCCCCTGGTGTGCCCTTCACCATGTCAAAGGCTGAGACTTTGAAGGGGAGACTTTGAAGACTTGGGCTGGGACTACAAGTCATTTCCTGGGCTGTGGAGACCAGGAGGGGACAGAAAAGTCCAGTTGAAGGTGCCAAATGAGAGAAATGCCTCATTTCTACTGTGTTGGGTTTTTTTATGTTGTTTTTTTTGTCTGGGTTTTTTTTTAATGGTTTATGGCCCACTCTAGAAAAGAACTCATAATGAAACAGCTAGAAGGGACCTTAAGGGTAAAGTCTAGCACTTCCTTCTGGCACAACTGTAGCGTTCTGCTTTTCCAAAGCAGCAGGGTCAATGGAGCTGAGGTTGCTTGATCTGTTGCTGCTCTTTGTGCACTGGCAAGAGTGTCTGGTTTCAAGAACCTCTTGCTCTTCTAAGACTTTAGTCACCCAGAGGAGAGGGAGGGATGCAAGACGCGCCTTTGCTCAGGGTGGAACTTCTCAGCTTGGAAGCATAATTTAGTCTTTCTAGGCTTCTCCCAGGACAAGGAAGCAAAGGGAAACGCAAAGGATGGCCTGCTGCTGGTTTGGTCTTTCCCCATTTTGTGAATGTGATTTTGTTTGTAAGCTCGGCATTTGCCTTTGCACCACATACCTTCTTTTCTGGAGTTGTCCCAGTTCTCCCAGGTAAGTCCTGCCGGCCTCCAAGTAATCTTCCAGAACGGGACCAACGGTCTTTGGACTACAGAACAAATACAGTTTTGCAAACCGTTCATAAATCAGTTTTCCCAGTTTTGAGTAACTTTCATGATGAAAACGCTCTCATCATTTTAGAGTAAGCACTTGTGTATGCTTTGTTGCCATATACTGCCTTTGCTCCTTCTGACTGGTTGCATCTTGGGGAAGGCAGCATTTAATCTGGGAGGAGGGAGAAGGAAGATCAGTATTTGTATGATGATTCTGTAAAAAACAGTAAAAAGCCTGGGAGGAAGATCACTAGCAAAGCCACGTGTGACTGCAGGGTTTTCTGGCTGATGTATGGAGTACTGGTGCTACTTCAAATCAAGTAACTCATTCAGAATTCACAATGCCAAATTCTGTGCTGGAATTCCATATGCCATTGCCTGGAAATGGGGTGGAAAAGAAAAATTGAGGAAAATGGTAATAATACTGAATACTACTAATACCTCAGTAGCAAAAATTCTGTTCTCTAATAGTTTTGCTCTTTCATGCCCAGTTGGTTTATCTGTTTCTCTTTTTCTTTGGTTCGTAATCAATCTCAGGTCTTTCTCACTCCAATTTTAACTTTCTTGGTGTGGCCACACTTAGTTACTATTTCTTCTTCTTGATAAATGCTCCATTTGCCCCTTGCCTTTCATTCCTCCTACCATTCTGTTCTTTTCTTTAATTCTTATTTTTTCTAGTTTTCCATATTTCGTAAGTGATTATCAGCACAAAAATGTGATGAATTATGGAGGTAGTGTTGCACCTTCATCATGTGTAAGAGTCTTCTTTGACTGGCAGTGGTGTTTAGTACCCTGTGAATATAGTAAATACATTATTTTCTTTCACTGAAACTACTAAAAGTTAGCTACAGGAAGCAGTGGAGAAGGGAGTGGGAGTAGGGAGGGGGCTGGCGACTGTTGCAAAAGGGATATGCCAGAGTAGGTCGAGCTGCAGGAATTCTTTTGGCAGTGCTCTGTGAGAGTTAGGAAGATTACTTACTCTAGAAACGTGAGAACCACTTGGATAGGCTTACGAGTTTTAGATAATTTTAGTTCTCAATACTAGTTAGTGAAATTTTTCATTGTAATTATAATTATCTTGCTAATGTAGTATTTTGAGGACTGGGGGGGACATTGTTATCTGCCCATATCAGTGAGAGATTTGCTTTGTTCAAAAAGGTTCTGTAAAAGCAAGTTAGTTCACAAGTCGCCTACCTCACTGCATAGGTAGGAGAATTATGTCCTGTATCGCTGAAATAGGGAGGTGGTGCTCTTGTCTGGATTTATTTTTTTTTTTCCTGAATGGATGAAGCAGGAATTCTCCAGTTCACAGGTCTCCAAAGTAGTAGCATGCACACCTTTGCCTGAACCATTTTCCTTTCCCTGAGCAGCATGTCGTTCTCTTCCTGAATGCACCATACCCTTCTTCCCTGAAGCTCCCATTCTGCTTGCTCTGGTGGAGATATTGCACATTACTAAGTTGCATGTTGTCACGGCCTCAGTGCAATTTAGTGTGTGCGATACTTTCACATGAGTGCATGCACACGGGTATGGCTGTGGCTTAAAGTTACTGCAGCTTTCAATTTTGGTGGGGCCTAATTACACTGTGAAATGGTCTTAGACCCAGATCAGTATTTTGAGTGATGCCTTGAAACATGTGTTAGTGGAAGTTTGTTCTGTAATGCCAGGAAGATGAATACTGTTTGTTTTCAATTTGAGAAGGGTTATCATTATTTGCTTCATTTTCTTCATTTGCCATGTGTACCTCAAATTTGATCAGATTTTTCATTGGCTATATAAAAGTTACCTGAAATATTAGGCGTTTCTAAAGAGGAAGTAGTAATCATATCCTTAATCAAAATTTGCCAGAAAGTCAGAGAGATTTGATATGAAGAAAACCTATAGTGCCTTGATGGCTGAAATAGGTTCTTAATGGTTTTTCAAATTGTATTTATTAACATTTAAAGAGATCTGAAATGATCTACATGCAAACAAACAAACAAACAAATAAACAAAACAATCTCGGCTGTTTAAGCATCTAGCTGGTTTGCTGTGCTATCCCGGCAGTAATGATGGAGAAAATGAGATGGTGATACAATTCCCACAGAAAACAATAATCTTCCAGCATGTTAAGCTAATGCTTAGAAAAAGCAAAATTTGTGATCTTGTTTATTTTACTTTCAGAATAATTTTTCAAAGACAACTGTTAACTGATTATGTTTTGACTGAATTTTTGCATGCAGTGTATGTTCTTTAGTAGCAAGAGTATCCCTTGCAGAAATCTCTTTTGTCACAGGAATGCATTTAACAGGACCTTACTGAAATTTTATGAGCTCTACTTACGGTTTATGTCATGAGGTGGGAAATAGAATTGAGAATTATTCTGTCTTAATGAAATAGTTTCCTAGTCTAAAACTGTGAATAACGGATAACTTTTTTTTTTAATTACATGGAGGAAAGGAAAAGCTTCAGTTGAGTTACTGAAAAAAAATAATAAATAGAATGTAGTGTACAAATCTAGAAGAGATGCTGCAATGTTTCAGTGCATTTGCAGAACCAAACTGCGAGTAGCTGTAACCTGATTATTTACTATCTAGATAGTAGTGTTTATTGGTTGATTGTTTTAGTAGCAATAACCACATGATTTGCTCATACCACTATTTTGGTCTTAAATATTCTCCTATATGCAAAAAAAAAAAAAAAAAAAGGATTTGTCTTTACCTCTGTTTCCTTTTTCTTTTATATCAAAATTACTTGTTCTTTTTGAACACAGCTGTCTGTATATTGCTTTACATATAGATGTTTAAAAAAATTATTCACAGAATAATTCAAAGAAAATTCCAGAAAATAATTGATTGGCTCCTGCTTAACCTTTACTCTTTTTCCAAATTTCCCTGAAACTATGAAAAAATATTCATTATTGTACATACACAGTTTGGGTCAAGCATGTCACAAAGTCTGTAGGAATTTTACAGATTACTGCCCCTAATTCTCAAGGTTACGTAAGTGCATAATCTGATGCTGAAACAAACAGTTCTCTCTACGCCCTGCAGACTGGTACAGTGTATTTTCAAACACGTTGACAGGTTATTGAGGGCTTCCTTGTTTTATATCAGGCCGTGCCAATATTCTACCATTTGCTTCTTTCTTATTCCAGATGGCGCATTCTGTATGTTATAACAATGATTTCTTTTATTGCGGTTTTGTTGTTTGTAATTCTGTGACTGTGCAGTTTGTTTAAGACTGAAGGTATCTGTAAACATGTAGAGGATGTGGGTTATTGTGTGTGTGTGTCTGCGCATGTTTAAACACAGAAGCAGATTTGCACGCAGTCTTTAAGAATAATGTAACTACATTGCATCTTGGATACCAATCCTTTAATTACTTGTTGCACTTATGCAATTATGTATATATGCTGCTTTTTCTGCAACACCAACTTTTTTAAACAGTTATTTGTATGTCAGAACTTATAATCTTCATTTGAGTGAAAGTTTAGTTGGTACGTGACATAGACTGTATCAGTAAAACCAGTGACACTTACTTGCGTCCGGAATTCGTCTCAGCCAGTTAGTTTTTCTCTTTGCTTCTAAGGCAGGCCTAGTAGCTATCTTGGAGGGATGGAAAGACAAGGGTTGCTGAAAGAATTATTAAATATATAGAAAAGAGATCTTCTATTGGGCATTTCTAAGAATAAAGGGATAGTATAAGAATTATTTTTAGTATAATGTTGCAGGATTCTATGCTTGCATATCTAATAATTCTTTATGTGTGTATTTAAGGCTGCAGAATATATTACTATAACCTCGTTTAGATTTCTGCTATTTAAAATACTGATTTATTGTAATGTAAGAAGGCAGCATGAAAGCTGATAGAAAACTTCAGGATTTACTGACATTTCAAAGATTTAACATCACAGACTTAGCTTTTTGCTTTTTTTGTCATTTTATGTCGAATTGTAAGGTCAGCCCATTATTTATTCTCTCTACCAGCATAAGTAATCAAAATACACACTTCTTTATGCTTGTGATTCATAATTTTATAATAGGAATAATATGAACAGACTGGGAGTTTCTTAATATAAGACTGCAATGGATCTCAAGCTTTATTGAAGCCAGCTAGCTGCTGCTCTCATTCATGAATTTTTGAAGCTAAAATGGGCATCTAAAAGTATTATATCCTTACAAGCAGTGTGGAGAATAATAAATGTTCAACGTACAGTGCCAGTGCACACCAACTGCTAAGAAAGGCTTGAGTTAAGGTGAAAGGGAAGACTGACTACATAGCTGAACACCATAGGAAATGAGAAGCTATCCTTTAAAAAGCTGGAAGTGTTAAAAACAGTTGATTCAGAAATAAGAATTTCAAACGTCCTTCTCAGAAGAATCATTGTAAGTTGATGTAGTAAATATGACCAAGCCCAAACAGTCATTTAAAAATATTCGAAGTATTACAAAGAAATAATCACATGTAGAATTTCTTACAAGTTGGACTACACATTAATCATTCTCTTTCAGAGAATGTAGAAGTTTCCCTGTTAGAGAAGAAAGCCTGTTCACTGCTGTGTCCTTCCAGCTAGTTCCCACCGTTTAAAAGTCTGAAGTTTTGATAGTCACTGGAGCCCTGTCCTGCCTTGAGAGGTGTAATATTTGCATCAGTTACACCATCTCAAGGACCTATGCTTTGTTCAAGGCTGTATTGCTTTATCTCACTAGCATCATTACTGCTTCCATATGTTAGAGCTGTTACCTCTCTTTGTTCAGTTGTACCATTCCTAAGCAGAAATTAACTTCATAGCAGAACTGTTGAAATCTTATCACGGAGTCATCTCTGAAAATCATCTGCATATTTATATTGCTCCTTAGGTGATCTTACTCTGTCAATAAAAACACTGCCACTTCTGCTTTATCCATAGCTGGAGTATATCTTGGCTCTCTTTCCTTATTTTCATATGTAATTTGAAACTGAAAAATAAGAGTCTCTTTTGTTGCTAAAAGAACAGAACCCTTAGAAAGAGTCAAAGAACAACTTAGGAGTTTTTTTGCAAAGGGACTTTGTTGAGTCACTTCATTCTTCAGTGTTCTCCTGGTGATCACTTGAAATCTGGGGAATCGTTGTAGAAGAATACTTCGGTCTTTTTTAAGACAATAGCTGTCCTTTGATCATCACTGGCAGCTTGTCTTTTGCAAGGGGTCTTGGTGGTATCTGAAGGAAGAAAATGAGGTATTTGTTTTTTGAAGTTATGGTGACAGCGGCTGTTCATTTCAGCTGGGATAAGACATCACTACTGTGCAAAGAAGAGTTCCAGCCCTCCAGCCACGAGCGTGCTGGCTTCTTTCCTGGTTTGAACGCAGCTATTTATGCCACTGCTCTATGAGCTGGATGGGGAGTAGAGGACCGAGCTAGTTAGTTAAAACTAACCCAGCAAAAAATAATTATTAGGTGAATTAATTGTAAAAACCGTTGTGGCACGTGAAAGAGACTGCTGGCAGGTAGATAGAGGAAGGGTGGTCTGGGGCAGAAATGAATGCTGGAGAACAGGGGAATGGGAGGGCTCTTGTGGCAGTTCTGAGTTAACCTGATTTGAAATAAATTATGAAACTGTGCTGTGAAGTTTGGAATGCATTGCATTCGCTTTTCTACTTATACTTTTAAGATGTAAAGGTTGTATTCTCAAAAGAAATTGAGTAGTTGGAGTTTCTAAAAGCATCGTTTTGAATTAGTCAGTTGTGTATACAGGAAGATTTTGCAACAAAGATACAGTACCATACGTGTATGGGCGTCTTCACTTTTCTGCCTCTTTCCTTTCAGATGGGGTTGTTGCAGTGTTAGCTTGAAATTTTTGAAATTTCACCATGTTGCTAGTAGTGAACAGATCTTACCTGCAGGCTCTGTGAAGTGAACCTGAATTCAGGTGGGCATACGTTTAATGTAAACTTCAGTAGAAGCAAAGGGGAAGCTGTAGACTCAGTAAAGAGGGGGGAAAAAAATCTACTAAACCCCACAAAATTAATAAAATTAAAAGGTGGCACTTATTCTTCTGAAATCCACAAGCAAATTCCCTAGTTTTTCAGTGAAGTCGAAGGAATTTTAACAAAAAGAAAAAAAAATTTAGGCCAGCTATGCAGAAACGTTTGACAATTTGACGGAAGTTTCTTCCTTTTTAATTGGAAAAATGTGAAGTATAACCCATATTCTGTGATTATTTTTTTTTTAAATCTTACATGCTTTTCAAAGCTCAGTAAAATGGAATATATCTAAGTATGCCTTACAACAAATTGCCATGAAGTGCTCATAAACTATGCATTTGCAGATGACAGCTCTTGCAGGTAAAGTGGTTCATCCAGATACAGTGACAAAGTGAGACATGAGTAGCAATTGGATTTTCTGATTTCTGAAACATGCAATTACTCTTGTATATAAAAGGAAGCTGTATGTATGTCAATAATGTATTAAGAGATTAAATTAATTTCCTGTCATAATTTCACCAGGAAGGTCTGCATTTTACAGATGGTGATAAATTCATTCAGCGTTTGAGCTAGCATACCACATCATCTTTAAGATCTGGTATTGCAGATGCAGAGTAGCTGAAGCTGAAGATTCTGGTTAGTGTTTTCAGCATTATTTTTTTAGCTGCCGTAACCACGAAGTCAAATAGATAGGATTTTCTAGAGACTTTAAGGTATGTTTCTTAGTTTTTCTGAGAGAAGTTAACAAACATGAGTTTTCAGAGACTTTAGAGATCTCCTGGGCTACACTCGACACAAAGTAGGATCCCCTGTAATTTTTTTCTGACTAGTTGAGGCGGACACAAAGAAAAGTGAAGGAGAGGAGGAGAATAAAATTAGATGTAGCCTTTTATTGCTTCCTGCTTGACCACTGCACCTCACAGCTTCCTCAGGACTGTGTGTTGCCTTTTCCTTTCAGCTTATTTGTTGTGGGTGCTAGATGCAAGGACCGGGAGAGATGTTGTACAGTCTTTTAGTGGTATATGCTATTTTGCTATTGAAATAAATTATGCATCGACTTGCAGAATGACATTAGACCAGGACATACCTGTTGGTCCATGATTAACTTTCCTGTTATCCTGCTAGCGCATCTGTAATAAGTAATGGACTTAACAGTGTAAAATTTTCTTGTAAGCTGCATGACTACGTAAGCAAAAACGTTAAAGTTGAATTCAAATTTGCATATAATTAATCTGAGGATAAAAAATTTTGCTTGTCTGAACTGAAATGTGAAAACTGTAAATTATAATGGCAGTTTTGGATCCTTTCTTATGAATGAGAAGCAGTTTTGCAGTTACTCCCTAAGATAGTTAAATTCACAGCAGTTAATTCTGGTTGGTAGAATCATTTTTGTGGCTTGTTGTCTGACTTTTGGGTCAGACGTCTTACCTTCTTTTGTAGTCTCTGTGGGAAAATTTAAAATGATTGCTTGTTTAAAAAGTAAATCTTTCCTGTAGTTGTAGATGGATATTTTAATTTCAAGTGAAGTTGATACTTCAGATACCTGCCTCAAGCCAGAGGCCCGCCTCATCTCCTGTATACTGAAGCGTAGTTTTGGGGCATACTAACAGAAGTTGTTAAGACCTTGTGTCCTGGTTTCAGCTGAGATAGAGTTAATTTTCTTTCTATTAGCTGCTGTATTTTGGATTTAGTATGAGAATAACACATATTGTTTTAGTTGTTGCTAAGTGATGTCTACGTTAGTCAGGGGCTTTTTTCAGCTTCCCATAGAAGCTGAGAGGGAGCACAGCCAGGACAAGCTGGCCAAAGGAATATTCCATACCATAGACATCATGCTCAGGATACAAATGGGGATTGGCCGGGGGCAGGAGTTGTCAATCACTGCTAGGTTTGGTCTGGGCAACCAATTCACCAGGTGGTAAGAGTGACTTGTGTTGTATTACTTCATCTTGTATATTCTTTTGCCATTGTTGTTTCTTTCCTCTTCCGTTACTGTTCTATTTAACTGTCCTTATCTCAACCCATGAGGAGTTTTATTGTTTGCTTCCCCCTGCTCCTGTTTTTTCCTTTTCCCCCTACCCTATGTGGGGTGGGAGAGAGCAAGCTGCTGCGTGGTCCTAGTTGCTGGCTGGGGTTAAACCATGACACCTTGTTAATTTTACTATAGTACAGAAAACATCTTTATAGGAAAAATAAGGAGGTACTTCAAGGACAATTCTAAAATATTTTTGACAACTGAGATGTATTTGTGCCACAGTTCCTGTTTGATTTATAGGAACAAGATTTACTCGAAGATTTAATTATAGCAAGTTGAAATCTGGATTCTCATAGATGCTATTAAATATTTAGATTCAATGCTTCCTTCTAACAAATTCTTCTGGATATGTTGGATTTTCTTTCTTTTTGGTTTTGTTTTGGAAGGACCTGGCAAATTGCATTTAAAAAACACTTGAAAACTTTGTGTCACCAATTAAGAGTTTCAGAAACTGTGAGTTACCTTCTTTATAGTGCAGAGGGATTTCTGTGGGACAGGTCTAAGATTTAAGAGACCAACAAGGCTGAGGAAGTTGGCTTGACAAAAGCATAAGGGTTTAGTTTGAACAAGCGTATCTTTAGTGCAACCAGGAGAAGTGATGGGGTTTTTTTGCTGCACTTTCGTGATCATTGCAGTACACATAGCACTTCATTTCTCCAGCTGCCTGGAGGCTTCCATCGCCAAAGACCCTGTTGTAATTGTTTATGTTCTAAATTCTTAAAATCCAACCACAGATTACTTGCATGTTTGGATTAAAGTGGTATTTAGCCCTCTGTAAGGTATCCTTAAATAAGATGTTGGTAGATTGATTTATTTTTTTTTTCCCACCCTTTTTTATGTCATGTTTATACTTGATGGTTGACAGAACCCATTTCAATTAATAGACAGGTTCTTTCTTGTTACAAAAATATTATGCTCATTTGATATCCTCAGACAGAGCAGGCATGAATTAAATGTCACGGAAAATGCAGAGAATTAAGACTTTTGAGTAGCTGAACTATGAAAACATACTGAGTTTTTAATACAAACTCACATTATCAATTTTATTGTGGCTTTGGTTTTTGGGGTCTTTGCTCCTCCTTGCCAAATTTTTTTTATGTCAGAAGCTTACTTTCCCTATAACTAAAACACAGGCGAGTATTTCACTCTTCAAAATCTGTAGATTCTTTGTATTTTGGTCTGTGATTTCCCACTTTATTATTTTAGAAGTTTATCTAAACTGCAAAGTATTCAGGGGCTTTTCAGTGAGGCCAACACATATTTGTAAATACTCTTTCCCCTTCTTCATGCACCACGTAGTATTTGTCTGTCAAAGGTTTGATTTGTTATTTCAGGTTGTGCTTTAAAGCTTGGTCTTCCCACATTTTCCCTTTCCCTCTTTTTGGGGGAAAATGGTCGACAACAGCTGTTCCTAGTTCATCTGTTAAGTTAATCTCACATTTTGAACAATAGTGTTTGTGTGTGAGGTTTATTATGCACTCATAACTTTCAACGGGTGAATTTTAAATAAGATAATTTTGATTCAGCAGTCATTTGGGAATCTATGCGTGTCTTTAGGTGGTAAAGGAGGGCAAAAATATGCAAACTGCCCATGGAAATAATAATGAGGATAGTGTCCAAAGAAACAAAAATTCAGGAGTCTTGCAGTTCTTACTGGTACTTCAGAAGAGAAAATTCTACCTACTAGTTTAATAGTAGAGAAGGTATCTTTTCTAGAAAGCTTTATCGACTCAACAGAGGAAAAAACTGTGCTCGTAGAGGCTTTAGTTCCAGAAAGGGTCATTTTCTGTGCAGACTGTGTTACTTTTCAAATTGCAGTGACCTTTCCACTAACCATCTGGCTCCGTGATTTCTGTTGGATGTCTTCCTGTCCTTTCTACCCTCCTGCCAGAGTTCCCAAAACTGCGAAGACATGAGCAGTGTAACTAAAATGCGTGAAATGTAAAATGGCAAGTTAACATCAGTGAACTTTGCATTTACCTTTGCAAGGAGGGTGTGTGTGCCACCACTTCTGCAATGATGTAACTGTTAGGACTGTTCTGGGGAAAGGAACTCAGGGCTAGTTTGATCCCTGGTTTAGTTTAGATCCAAGCTAGAATAGTGGTTTCAGGAAAGTTCAAGCCTTTCTCAAATAAGGGTGAAAAACTGGCATAATACAATGGTGAGATATATACCAGTTTTAGAGTATAATTTTTGTGATATTAGTCCTAAGGCAAAGGTTTTCAGTTCAGTTATAGGATACTCCACATGTGTAAGTGTGCTAGTGCTGTAAAAATGATGCGGCACTTAACTGTGACCACAGCTTCCTGAGACAGCAAGCAGGCAGCTAAGAGAGGGGAACTTTGTTTGTGGCCAGCATGGTGGACACAGATTTAGCAGGATTGAATTAGATTATCGGATTTGCTATTTGGTTTTTAGTAATGTAAGCTAGTAAGCAACCTAAAAGCTAGAAATATAAAGATACTGAGGCTGAAATCCAGTAATGAATATGAGGTACTGTTATTTTCATCTGGAAAGCCATGTAAGTACGTAGGGAAGTAAGAGTTTGAGCAGCCTATTTCACTTCACAGACCAGTGGTTTTAATCCAGTGGGAATGAGCAGGTAAAGAAAATGTGAAAGTGGAAAATGGCAAAGAAAAAGTAGTTTGTACATAGAATGGTACTGCTTCTCATAGGTAAAAGGTTATTTTTGACAGAGGATGTGGTCTGATGCTTGAGCAGTTACTTTCAAGGAGTTTATCCCTGGAACTCATTGTACAGTAAAGAACAGTCTGGGATTTTTGTGTCTAAATGCCTTAAGTGACAGATGTGATGGATGCTTATTCTTTCCGTAAGGAACAAATGCATAAAGGGTTTAGTGTTACGTTTTGAGTTGTGTATTTGTGGCACTAATGGCTTTGCAATTTTTCAAAGCAGTTTTATAGTTCCCAGAATCCTATTGCCAATAAGACTTAACAGAATTTCTTTGGTTGTTTTAGAGGTGTATTTGATGCTTCTCTCAAAATGGCTGGGTTCTATGGACTCTACACTTGGTTGACTCACACTATATTTGGGATTAACATAGTCTTCATACCATCTGGTAAGACTTTGAACAATTATAATCTTATTTATAGATAATATTACATAATTATTTATTGTACAAGATACAAGTAGGATTAAATGTTGTTAAGATTAGTCAAAGTTATTTTTAGAGAACATTAAATCAGAAGCTGGCAACTATCAGAATTAGAGTTGTTATAGAGAACCTTAATGTCGTATGAATTTAATGAGTAGCTAGCTATTCAGATTTTTTTTCTTTATTTCCCATTCAATCTATAATCTCATCTTTATTTCCTGTTTATTGTTCAAACCCCACTATGAAAAGTTTAATACTTTTGTGATACACATTGTAGTTCCGAAGAACTTCTTAGTATCGATTAATTCTTCCAAGTTTAATTTAAACAATCATAAATCTAATTATTCTATGAAGACTGTATACCTTATAATAACTCTTAATTTCAAAATATTTAGTTCCAACTGTGAATGTATGTAGTGCTGCTGAAAACGTAGTCCAGGGATGTTTCAGGATTGCCATAAGTAGGGTGGAGAGACGTCCCCGATTGCTCTCTTACCTCTGAGCCTTGCCTTTTTCTGTTTTCACAACACATCCCCTGACAGCTATTTTACTTCTCCTGTCTGTTTCTTTTGCTGAGTGCGATTCTTTCTCCCTTCTATTCAGCCCAAGTCTTTCCAGGTTTTAACTTGATTCTATCTGCCCTGGCTTTTGTTTCTTCCATAGTTGACAGGTGCTGATTTCTCAAGATGCCTAACTGCAGGAAGATGTGGTGTCACGAAAATGCATGATAGAGCCATGCTGCTTTTTCTCAGTACGGTTGCCTGACTACCAGCCTCTGGCTTTCTGTTATTCTTTAGTCTTGGCTTTGGAAATGACTGAACAGTTTTCACTGAAAAATCTCCCCTGTTCATCTTTTGCCTCTCTTCCCCTAAAAATAATAATAGTAATTAAAACAAATGTTGTACCTTCATGTTCGAGGGAACAGAAGGGGAAGCTATAAAGCAGCAAAACCCAATATAATTGGTAATGGCTGTATTATAAAATGTAACTACCTTAAAGGCATTGGTTGTCATTAGACCTACTTAGAAGATAATCCTGCTTTTTCTTTCAGCTACATGCAAAATCTTAAAAGGTTTTTGCTTTCTGGTTAATGAGACCAAAAAAGGGGGAAAAAATTAATTATTTTTTGTATTATGTTCATTTCTGTTGCATTAAAGGAGAATGACAGTAGTACTACATTGCTTTAGATTACAAAGGGTATTTGTATAATCAGAAAGGTGTGCACCTGTGTGTACACATGTGCGCGCAGAAATGCATAAATCGTGGATTTTATATTTGCCTGGTTTCTCACAGTACTACATACCTTATTGTGGTTGACTGAAGGAGATCTGTTAAGTTACAAGGAGACTTCTGCTTGTATACTTCCTTGCACGCAGTTGCTACCTTGTAGTTACGTAGAAGTTTGAAATGTGCATGATTGGTGTAACTTTAAATTTTTCTGAATTGGTGCCTCTTTTGGAAGTAACTCCTTATGAGTGACAGTTGGTGAAGCTTTTCTGTATGGGGAATAGTGTAACTTTCTTTTTTTCCTAAATCACAGCAATAAAACACCAGTAGCCTTACGTGGCACTTCTTCAGTGTCTTCTTTACAACAGTTGATAGAAGTGGGACTACTGCTGTTGCAAAAGTGTCAGAATTTAACTGTAAATATATTTGTGAAATATGTTTCTCTGGTCTTTTTCTCACCTCTGCTTCTGTGTGCTTTAGCATTAGCAGCAATCCTTGGAGCAGTGCCGTTTCTGGGGACGTACTGGGCAGCCATCCCTGCAGTCCTAGATTTGTGGCTTGTGCAAGGACAGGGATGCAAAGCCATTTTGCTCTTGGTTTTTCACCTTTTGCCAACCTATTTTGTAGACACAGCAATTTATTCAGATATATCAGGGTAAGTATATTGAAGACTTCTTAAAGTTAGCATTGTAAAAATGCTTAATGATTGTCAATGCCTTTAATTAAACTTAATTTTCTGAAGCATGCGGAAGAGTATCTTCAAGCATAGGAATAGGTGTAGTGATGCCACCTCATAGTCAGAGGTCTTACTGGCCTTTACTTTCCCAGGCTTCTTTTCAGTGAACTTTGTCACTTCAGAGGTCTTAAACTCATTCTCAAAGTCAGCAAAATTAACTGTTTTGGTCGCTAAAGTAATTCTAAGAATACCTTTGCTATTTATCTAATCACTGACTAAAGATGTGTAGCATTTTCCTTTACATCACCTAATGCCAGATGATGATGCAGATCAAACGAGATCCGTGACCTAGCTAGGGACCTGAAAAAAATATTTTAATTTTTCAGAATGGATTGTGAGAATTCTGAGGATTTTTTTGAAGCCAGCCTTTGTCTTGTGTCACCATACCCAAGTGTAAAAATCTACTGATTGTGGAAAGATCTTTAAATGTGCTGAGACAGATGAAATGGTGAAACTGAAGATAGGCTCTTACTGAGACAGCGTCCAACACCATTTTCCTGTTGTGGGAGATTGGCACAGATTTATTGAAAAACCTTGCTAGGTGTTTGGCTGCGTCTCTTGACTTGAAATGTCTCCTTGTTTCATCTTTGAGTTTGTACACAGAGAAAACAAACTCCAGACTATGGAGACAAAGTCAACATCTGCGGTTTTATCTGGAGTGCAACTGAAATGTCCACTGACATTTTCTGCTTCTGAAATATCTAGTGAATCCTTTAATGCAATTCAGATTAGAAGATAAAGCAGTGCTGTTTAACAGAGCTGGCAAAGATATGAACTGACAAGTTTCTTATGTGCAAGACATGTTCACAGCTATGTACAAAACAGATATAAAGTTGTATTCCTCTAGTCACTGCTTTGGTCTTGATCATCAGAAACAATCCTAGTAAATTGTTTGAATTGGGAACTTCATGGTCCAGACTTAGTTCTGTGCTGGTTGGTACTACTCCCTCATTTGTGCTGATTTTTGTTATAGTGGAGTTAATGTAAAATAAGGATATTTAGTGTTTCAGTTCAGTGTTAAGTTAGAAATTAATATTTTTGTTCACCAAATATGATTACACTGAAGAGGGAGAACATAATGGTAATATGCACAATATTAATAATAATTTTCATAGACTGTGGCACTAGTTATTTTGCATGAATTAAAGCTAACAAGTGAAGTATAATCAAATTATCATTTTTTTCAACAAGAAATTGTGGATAAATTTAAGGCTAGTAGCTATTTAATGAGCCAGTAATTCTTCTGCTTATTAGAATACATTTTTTTGGCTGTAGGGGATGCAGGCTCTGTTTACTGTCCAGAAAATGTAGATGGCAGGAAGAGATTTCTGATGGTAGAGCAAAATTGTATTTTTCCCATTAAATAGTACAGCAAGGATCATGCTGTCTTGCAGATTAGATTAAATCTATTTGAAATAGCTATAATTAGGTTATGCAGTGTTTTCCAAATGCATTAAATTTATATTGTAGTCCTGTTTCGTCAGGTGATGAAACAGGCAGAAGCTGGCAGAGCTCTGAACTGACTAGCTGGTATTTTCACTCCATTACATTCAGAATTTAGAACTACTTTCTGAAAATTGGGTGCTAAGTTTCAACTGTAGCTTCCCTCATATAATTCTATATTGCCGTCATTATTTTAGCTATAAAGATTAAGCATGATGAGCAGGTTTCGTGTAAATGTTGTTGATGGGATTTGTGTTGCGCATCTGAATTGAAACATGGAAAAGAAAAATGGAATGGATCACTTGCTGCTATAATATCAAAAATGGAGCTTTTCAAATGCTCCGTTGACCCCAACTTTCCAGTAAACATTAATATGTTCATAAAAATTTGGTTTTGTTTTTCATCTGAAAAACATTAAAAGCTAATGGTAATGAACACTCAATGTGAGACGTTGTTTTGTGACAAAGTTAGAGGGCATGACTGTTTATTTATAGGATATATGCTAATTATTCTTTGAAAGATGCAATGCAAGTTGCTGTCATTGTGTAAATTAATGTCTTTGCCCAGGGGCGCTAATAGTACATGCTGCTAGTTGTCTTAAAGTTTAACGATTTTTGACCATAAAGCACAAACATTCTTTGCAATCAGTCATCTTTCCACTTTTGAAATGGAAGTGGTTTTGCCATTGACTCCTCCAGACATTCTTCAGGTGTCTATAAAGTAGCTACTCCATTGTGGATATTAACAGTGTTATATGCAATAAAACATTGTTTGATCTGTTGTACAAATATAGCACAGAATACAGCTTGGAATATTTGTGCAGGCATTCAAACGACAGCTTATAGTGTGAATAGGGGTATCTATAGTTACCTATGTTATTTTCTAAGCTAAATAAAACTTTATGATTAATGCATGTTTCACATTTGATAGTATTGTTGTTGTTATTAATTTAATTTTATTCTGATTGTGCTATAATTCCAGAGGTGGTCATCCTTACCTGACAGGTCTTGCGGTAGCTGGTGGAGCATATTACCTGGGGCTGGAAGGAGCCATCATAGGACCAATTCTACTTTGTATACTTGTGGTAGCTTCAAACATATATAGTGCCATGTTGGTGAGTCCAACAAATTCAGTGCCCACTCCATCACAAGCAGCATGGCCACTACAGATTTACCGGTAAGATATACATGTGTGCATTATGTTTTTTACATGAATCAGTGTACGTACACATAGGTATAGAGAATGTGTGTGTGAGTTTTATATAACGGTGTGCATACACACCTACATGCACATTGAAGTATTTGGAGAGGATTCAGCTATCCTATATTCTAGCAATAAAAATTATGGCAGAGTAAAATACTCCCTGGAACTTGTAAACTTGAAGTGTTTGTTTAACGTCTCTCAGCTTCTTACAGAAGGCTCTTCTAGAAAATTCACTGATAATTCCTTTGTATCCTATAATTTGTATGTTGCCGTTGTGCTAGGACATGATTGAACATCTTTTTTTCTGTGTAAAACTATTATTCATGGATATCTAATAGTCAGTGTTCATTGCCCTTAGTAAGAGGCCTGCCTGCAAATGCTGCATTTTTATGTGTTCCTGTACAGTACTGCAAAATATGAATAAACATACTTGAATTTAAAAGATGATAAAACATTATATCCTGTTATTCCATTAAAAGTGTGATCTTGATTAATCTGTTTATTGAAGTTACTGAACATGGAATATAGAAATGTATCTTTAAACTGTACCTTTAAGGAATGGGATGAATAAGCTCCTAATTGAATACTTAATTAGAGTTGGAAATCATATTGTGAAGTTATTAATGACAGTAGCCATTTTAGTGTCTCTACTGTCTTGTTCAGTTCCATAGGTGAGCTCATTATACATGTATCTTAAAGAGAATTCTGTGCTTGTCAGAAATAATCCTTTACTTCATTCACATGAATAATGTTGTCATCTTTCATATGGGTACTTAGGAGAAAAACCACTAATTCGGCCTGTCTTGTAGTTTCTGACTTGCAGAAGTTATGTTCCAAGACTTTCTATGTATGCCATAGATAGAGGTTCCCACAGTACACACAAAAATTCGCATGTGTATTTGTTTCACGTTTCATTTGTAGGAAACTAGATCCTTGTAATCACTCAACAGATTTGAGTCTTAATTTCCCCCCCTCCCTCATTTCCCCCCAGGTCTTCTAGAGAGAGCCCTGAGGAGATCAAAATGGCTGCAGAGTGATGAAGGTGCTGTGCTGCACGTAGTCAACATGAGAGAATCGCTGTCTTCTGTCTTGAGTTCTCAACAGCCATGGCCTTCTGTCCTTTTCCAGCCGTGCCTAGGGGCAGCTCGCAGGGAAGCATAGCTTGGGTTTTAGGAGAAACCACTTCTCGAACATCTGCTGGCCTTACATTATTGTGCACTTTGCCTCTTCAGGAGAGAATGTCTACTTCCCATGGCTTTACATAATAACACACGGTTCAACTGCCTTGCTGAAGACCTTGAAGACCTTCTGTCTTCATAAAAAGAATGGTTAAGAGGACAGGTATAACCACTGGAGACATTATCTTATCTGCTGAAATGACTAACTTGGCTTTAATTTATTGGGTTATTTAGTAGCTTTAAAGAAAGCTAATTCCAAAATATTTATTCTCAGTTAATCTGGTGGCAAAAAAGGTGTAAACCACTCAGTGTTAAATGAAAGTAAAATATAATTGTTTGCTGCTCCTCAAAGTATTTCTTTAGAGGCTTTGACCATCATCTATAACTTGTAGTAGCACCTAAATATTATTTTCTTACACTGAAAACACTGAAATGTAATGTTGTTGGAGACTGGTATTTCTAATATCTTCCTGAGTTTGCTAGACATGTAAATTGTTAAATGTGGTATTTCCTCATATTGAAATAGGAGGACTTGTTTACATAGTTTAATCTTGCCCTTATTTGCAGTGAAATCTGATAGTATTTTGCTGTTTACCCCCCATCCCAGTAGAGCCATCTTGTCAACTAAACTTAATCGAAGACCTCAAGTGTTTTCAGGCAAAGGTAATGTACGATTGTCTTGTCTACTTCCAGTAATAGGAAGAAGTTGAAGGGGATTGTTAAATGTTGGTTTTCAAGTGCTGTTGCTGAGTTCAGTTAACTTTTCAAACAAATGTAAGTTTATTTCCAAAGAGGAAGGGGAGAGAGCATGGATTTTGTTTTAGTTTATTTTGGGTTTTTTCCCCTGTAAGCCTCCGGCCAAATATCTTACTAAGATAAAAGATATATCTTCATAATAAACAGAGTTCTTAAATTCCTGAAATGGTGTGTTGCCTAGATCACAGCATCAAACTTCTCATGTGCTTTTCTTCCATATGTAGTTTTGCTTAAATTGCAGCTTTTTGTGGCAATTAAGGCCTTTTGTATTGATTGTTGAAATATTTTGACACAACGGATCTTTACAAATGGATCCTTTTTATAAATAGAATTGGGTTTTTTGGTAGAAATTTCATACTTGAACAGCTTTTCCACAAATACATTGAGGCCCTAGGTACAAAGTAGCAGATGCACATGCTTAACCAAAGAACCACTTTTCTCTAACTTCTCTTGAATTTGTTTCAGAGTTTATCTGATAATGAGTTATACAAAACACAGGAATGCTTTGCATTTATTGTTGACGGTAATGCAACTGTTGAAGAAAAATATGTTCTTATCTAGGGATAAGAATATCTAAGATTTGTGTACAGACAGCTCTCGGTAACTTAGATGTTTGTTTTACTTGAGTTGCAGAAGTGCTGATAGATTCAGAAGGCTCATATTTTCATGAGATTGCATGTAGTTTTACATTGTTTCTAAAAGTACATTGCCATAGAAAGTGATTGGAAAGTACTCTGATACTAAGTCCTGG
Source organism: Rynchops niger (assembly GCA_013400035.1). NCBI lineage: Eukaryota > Metazoa > Chordata > Aves > Charadriiformes > Laridae > Rynchops > Rynchops niger. The sequence goes on along the minus strand of VXBH01007063.1, from coordinate 2,982 downwards.
TATAGGTTTGCAATAAACAGGCTGCCTGTTAAGACACAAATAGCCTGCTCCTCAGATTCTCAAAATTATCTGCTGCAATTTTACTGATGAAATTTTCTGCTTAAATGAGGGGTTTCAAGCATGCTGGTTTTGCACTTGCAAACTTGCAGGTATGTGTTTGGAGGACTAATTTAGTGGTTTGAATCAAATTCATTGAAATAAGGAAGCATCTCATTTAATATTTTAAATTCTGAAAGACCTACACATCAGTTCCAACTAACTGAGTAGGAAGGTATATTGCTTGAATTGAGTAACTGACCAGTGTTTTAATTTCCTTGGTTTTGTGGATCACATAAAATCTTCAATGAAACACATTTTTATAGTTGTTGCTGGCTAGGGTGGAGGATGACAAAGAACCTGAGGCTGTCCCTCAGTATTCCTGCAGCATTCTAACCAGCTTGAGTGAGACTGCTGTGATACTTGGGAAACTTCTTTCTTACGTTTCTTTTTTAATACAGAATTTTGCACTGAAATGTTGTGTTCTTGTTATAGCATTTAAAGAAGATTACTAGCAAGTAATATGCACCTTTAAAGTATTTCTGGTTTTCCATTGCTCCTCTTTACTCACTGGTTCAAGACATTCTATTGTCCACATTTGCTGTACCACTTATTTCTGAGACAAACTTTCAGATTCCTATGGTACTCAACATAGTCATTTTAAAGAGTCATTATAAAGCATTCTTTTGTTTGTTTTTCATTTTTCCTTTTCTCCCCCCTCTCCTCCCCTTCATCCAGCCACCTGAGATCAAAGAAGGGTCTCTGCTGTGAAGATTAAAATGATATTTCAGACACAATTATCTTCAATAATGGCAAATCAGTAAAATCAGCTGAGAAGATACATTGTTGTTTTCTAACATTCCTTTCCCTGTGTGAAGAGAAATTGTTTGGTGTACAGAATTCATATCTGATGTAGTCTTGTTAGTTGGCCCTTCTTTTAAATGAGGCTTCATATTGATGCTTCCTGTTTCAAATTCAGCTAAGACTTGCCTCGAAGAACTGTCAGTAGTATGGTCTTTCTCAGTAAATGTAGCTTAAAGAGCTCATGCTATGTGCCATGCCAGATGGAGGAGTCAAGTGTATGGTTCAGTGGTGGTACAGTACCACTATACTGCCAAAAAGAAAAGAAAAAAAAAAAAGAAACAAAACCTCCAATAATACTTTCTTAGAATATGAAATATGTTCACTGAATTTCGGCATGTTTAGGAAAAAAAAAAAAAAAGGCCAAAACAGTACCTTATGAAAAAGCATACCGATTATTTACGGTTTGTTGTTAGAATCCAATCACCAGTAGAAATGGAAAAACTTGCCCTTGCATATTTAACAATCCATATTCTTTTCTGAAAAGACTCAGCCTTTTTAAGAACAGTTTCATTTAGATCAGTCTCACATTAATGTGAAAATAATCAAACTGGTCATTTTGACTTCTGGTCATTGTAACATACCAGTTCCTGATTATATTGCCTCATCTGCAAAAGCAAGCAGCAGCTCTGTGGGATAAGCTTTTAAATGGCTTCTATGTT